>ML685812.1:1207604-1319998 GCA_007922175.1 Pelusios castaneus
GTGTAGGGCGGTGAGGCTGCTCTGTCCCAGCTGGGGCTGGGTTGTGGGGCAGCTGCAGCGGGATTGGTAGGTGCTGCACACCGGGTAAGTATGTGGGGGGGAGGGAGGGAGAGCATTTACATCCCCAAGCCTCACATTCCTCCCTACAGGTACAGACCCTCTTCCTTGGGGAAGTTAGGGGTGGGGCCGGGACCCCTCCTGCCCTCTGCGGGTGGCATGAAGCAAGGAGGGAGAGGCACAAGTGTGGGGCTGGCCCCAGTGCTGGACACCCTCGGTATGGTATAATGTTAGATTTCTAGAAACCTACAGCAAGATTTCTAAATTTCTGAAAAGATTATACATTACAGAATAGGTGACCACAGGCTATTCTATTGGAGTTAGATAAGTATTGCTTTCATCTCGTCTGAGTGTAATTGTTTTATAATTTGTATTTACATTTTTTCCACATCAATAACTAAATTTCCAAGACTGTATGCATGATGCTAATAAAATTATCATGTAAAACATATTTAAAGGTCTTTCAAGCTGCCCATTATTATATTCAATATGCTTATGTCATAATAATGAGCAGTGATGGTGAACTGAGGCTGTCCAGTAGCTCTGAAAAACAAGCCCTCATACTTTATACCAAAGGCAGAGTTGAGGAAATGTCTCCAGCGGCCCATGAAAGGTTCTTTCTTTGTGTTCTATGCAGAATATAATTCAATATATTCAGAATATAATTCTATTCATTTTCATTCTGTAGTGGTGTAGCCATCAAGCCTACTGTAGCCATTGAAATGTAGTAGTGAATTCAAATAGCTCACAATTAGACAGAGAGCTAGATCCTGCTCTCAGTTTACTTGTCAATCTGGAGTAACTCAGTTGAAACCGGTGTACTATTCCAGCTGTACAAAAGGGTAAATGAGATCAGAATCTGGCCTGCAGAGTATAATAGGGTAAAATATTCTTTCCTATGGACCAATTGATTACTAAATATTGAGGCCAAAGTATTTTAGCCTCGACGAAAAGGCAGCAATCTTTTGGTGTAGGTGGATCTCCACAAGTATGATGATGACTGTTAACAGGAGGAAAAGAACAGTATCATGAGGAGTTCTACTTTAGATCTTAGAAATTCAGGTTGCCAAGAAGCAGGGCTATCTAATCTAAACTCCAGGCCTACATATAAGTATACCTGTTTTCCTTTTTATAAGTTCCAAGGGGTTGCCATGTTAGTCTAGTTCAGCAAAACAAACAAGGAGTCTAGTGGCACTTTTAAAGACTAATGAATTGATTTATCACATGAGCTTTCATGCGAGAAAACCCCACTTTGTCAGACGCTTGAAGATGGAGAAGTACAGATGAATTCTTCTCCATCTTCAAGAGTCTGAAGAAGTGGGATTTTCTCCCATGAAAGCTCATGTGATACATAAATTTATTAGTCTTTAGAAGTGCCATTAGACTCCTTGTTTGTTTTCCTTTTTATAGTTTGTCTATACAAAACAAAGAGATATTAATGAGGAATGTTTTGTGATTCCACCTCCCCCAAAGCAGATTTTGCCACAAAAGTCATCTTGGTATTAAAAAGGATGTGAAAAAATTGAAGAGGATTTAGAGAAGAGCCATGAAATGATTAAAGGATTAGAAAACCTGCTTTATAGTGATAGGAAGCTCAGCATTCTTAGCTAAACAAAGAAGGTTAAGGGATGACTTGATTACAGTCTAGAAATATCTACATTGGGAACAAATATTAATAATGGACTCTCTAACCTATCATAGAAAGGTATAACATGATCCAATGGCTAGAAGTTGAAGCTAGATAAATTCATAATGGAAACAAGGTATAACATTTTTAACAGTGAGCATCATTAATCTTTGAAATAATTTACCAAGGATTGTGGTGGATTCTCCACCATTGGCAATTTTAAAATCAAGACTGAATGTTTTTCTAAGAGATATAGATTAGGGATTACATTGGCAAATTCCAAAGGGACTTGTTAGTCTTGTTAGTCTAGTTCAGCAAAACAAAGAAGGAGTTATTGCATGAGCTTTCCCATGAAAGCTCATGAGGTAAATAAATTTGTTAGTCTTTAAAAGTGCCACAGGACTGCTTGTTGGATTATATTGGGCAAATTCTATGGTCTGTGTTATATAGGAAGTCAGATTAGATGATCACAATGGTCCAACTAGCTTTGGAACTGAAAAATATATGAAGGTTGAAGAAAGCACCAGAATTTTCCCATGAGAATATTTCATCTGGGAGAAATTTGCAAAATGTCTTAATTTTGCTTCAGTGCAGAATTTAGTCATGTTGGCTGCAAAATAAATCATAAAATTCTGAACTATGCCATCTGTTTGCTTACAAACAATCGTTATGATATGGCTTAGTATAAATGCGTAGTACTTGAACTTCTGCATGGCCCTCTCCCCAGAATCTCACTCTGCATTAAACATTAATTAGTTTAGCTGCCTCAGATTTCTCCTCTACGATGGGTATTATCATCTTCATTTTACACATTGTGGAACTGAGGCACAGAGGTTTAGTGACTTGCCTAGAGCTGGTAATAGAAATCATGTCTCTCTTCTCAGTCCTGTTCCTTAACTAAATCATTATCCTTTCTTCTGCTAAAAAGGAACCATTGTAATCATCTAGTCTGATCTTCTCTATAACACAGGCCATGGGACTGCCCTGAGTTATCTCCTGTCTGAACTACAGGAATGGTGGGGTAGCTGTTCTGTGCAAATGATCATTTCGAGGCCAGCACTTTCCCCCTTTTACCAACAGAAGTCATAGAGAGAGCTCCTTTCCCTCAGGAGCTTCTGCAACTAGGACTTACAATTTGTAAGGGCCTAATGTAGTGATCTACAAAAGGGAAAATAGGTTTTACAGTGTGAAGTGCAGTACACCTGACCCTGCGAGGATTGGTGCAGCCACCAATCCCCTGAACATCAGTGGGAGCGGCAGGAACTTAGTCCCTCTCAGGATCAAGGATCAGGCCCAATATATCCAAAACGGTATGGCTCCAATTCTCAGAAAAAGCACCCGCAGCTCCAAATAAAGTCAATGACAGCAGCTGTTGCTATGCACTTCTGTAAAATTAGGCCTCACTTGAACCAGATCTACAGTTCCAGAGGGTTATCTACAGTATATCACATATCATCAATGTCAATATAATGAATTTCAGGATGTATACGTTAATCTACCCCAAAGGTGGGGTTGGGGGGACCTATTCATTAGCATCAAGAAGAGGAGACTATATGCTTTAACCATGTGGAATGCACTTCCTTAGTATGCCCTACAAAGAACCTTGGGTGAAGGTCTGGAGAGCCATTTGAAAGAAGCAAGGGAATTTGAGATTTTAAAAACAAAGAGGGGAAAAAAAGCCAGGCAGGCATTGCAAGATTGCACTGCATTAATAATACAGATACTGTATATCTCCCGCTCTGAATATAACGTGCCAAAATGAAACAGTTGTTTGAGTATAACCAGCTGGTGTATTGGCCGCAATGTGTTGGATGCCTCTGCCTAAGTTTAATAAGCTTTCACCAAGGAAAAAAAGAGGGATTTACATGATATGCTCGCAAGGATCACAGGATATAAAGATTAATCCAAAGAACAGAAGCACTACTGACAAGAAAAGAATGGCTTTTTGTTATTTTGTTATTTCAGTTTTATTTAAAGAAACTTATACACGGGTTTATTTAAGTACCAGTGAATCTGGTACCATCCTCCTCTTGCTTTCCTTTTGATGGTTTGCAGCATTGGAATTTTTGTTGATATTGGTTTGGGTTTGTTTTGTTTTTCTTTGTTTTCTGTCCACATCTAAAAATTCTAAACTTGGAATTTCCTTTATTAGAGGCTTCATGATCCTCTCCCAAAATTCCATCTCGGTTTCAGTTAGAACTAATTTTTGGGGGGTTTTGAAGAAAGGGAGAAGTGGGGGAGAGGACTCCACAGTCCTCAGAATTACTTAACACTTTCCCTACTAAATTCTGTTGAAGTAAATATATGGTGGTAGGATAAAGCTGTTGTTTAAAGAGCTGCTGTTTCACCGAAAAAAGAGAAAAAGATGAACAATCACAGCCTGAAGGCCCAAGAGTGTAGCAGCATTGCTGATAAAGACACCTAAAGCAGCCACTGTAGCCGGTGGATCTGTGTTAAAGCTGGAGGACACGTGATCCAAAAAGTGTTAGCTCTTTCTGTCTTCAGACTGCTGAACAAAGGTGCTGTTTGAAAGGGTGTGGTGTCCTTTATTTGACTTGCCCTTGGTGTTAACCAAGTCTGGCTGTTTTCCTGATTCTACAGACAGCCACTCGTGATGTCTGTGTATCCAAAGGCAGGTTAAGTGGATAGAACTGTGCATGAATGGTAAGTGAAAAAGTAAAAGTAAGAGAGGTAATTTAGGGAAAATAACAGAATTGAATACTTTTTTGAATTGCACATTTGAGAGAGCTTTATGAAATGCAACAGTTTTGGCTGGTATGAGGGTTGGAAACTTTAATTTGGGTTCAGTTTGTGGTGAATTTGCACTCCCTGAGTTTCCCCT
This sequence comes from Pelusios castaneus, assembly GCA_007922175.1. Lineage (NCBI taxonomy): Eukaryota > Metazoa > Chordata > Testudines > Pelomedusidae > Pelusios > Pelusios castaneus. The sequence goes on from ML685812.1 coordinate 1,212,131, forward strand.
CAGAATTTTTGTTTTGTTGCAGCCCCAAAACCTTAAGTAAAAACACATTCAGAACTGCCAAAGCAACCAAGGCATTTCTCTTCTGTTTTCTGCTGGAGTGATGGAACAATAGAAAGCTCTTTGAATGAAAAGAAATAGAAAACTAACATTTTTGTAAATTGCAGCACTGCTCAATCATATTCTTTCAACTAGCCTTTGTTTATTTCTACTGGAGGACCCATGACCCTAAGAACTAATAGAGGAAAAATTGTGAAACACTATGCTTATTATTTGTTTATATATCCTCAATTAGGTTAAATTTAGCATCTGGCTGCATAAATAAGGCATCCTGAGAAAATGAAGATTTACTTAAAATGAAGTTTATTTTTCTGTGCCCATTTTGCACTAGTGGAAATTCCTATTTTAAAATTGCCATTTAGTTAGTATTTATATTTTGCAATTATGCAACAGAGTCTAGAAAAGATCAACAGCTCTGTTACTGTCCTATTGAGATGACTATACCACCGTGGTACTGTAACCTGTTTGCTTTACTAGCTTTGGCTATGTCCACACTGGCAAGTTAGTTGGAATTAAGGAGGCTCAATTCGAACTAACTAAAGCCATGGCTACACTAGGCTTTAGTTAGTTCGAATTACGGGCTTCCTTAATTCGAACTAATAAGTTCGAATAGGGTATTCGAACTAAGGGGTTAATTCAAACTAACTAGTTCGAATTAACTGGCCATTGAAATGAATGGGGATCGCTAATTTGAACTAAGCAAGTGCTTGCTTAGTTTGAACTAACATTCCAGTGTGGCCATGCTAGTTCGAATTAAGCTAATTCGAACTAACTAAAATTAGTTCTAATTAGTTAGTTTGAACTAACTAATTCGAATTAATTTTAGCAAGTGTAGACATCGCCTTTCAGTATACACCATTAGTGAAATCTCCAGTAATACTAACAGTATTATTTTCCCCTTTCTTTTACTTTAAATTTACATTTATGAATGTAAACATTTAACCAAGTGTAACTTTTCCGTTGTGACAGCTATGAGAGGATATTAGCCAAACATATACCAAACTCTATACATATTGTTCCAACAAAGCAATGACAACATGCTAGTTTTTGCCCTTTATGAGGCCACAGTTTGTCCTCTGCTATTGAGAGATGAAGAGTGCATAGGCTAGATTTCACTGTTAATTATTTTTCCTTAGGGAGCATTGCCTAATAGTTAAAACACCATACCGCGAGACAGGAGATCTGTTTCTGTTCTTGACTGTGCTACTGATTTTCAAAGTGTCCTTGGGCAAGTCATATAGCCTGTTTGTGTCTGCTTCTCCATTTGTAATATATGATGATAATACCTACCTCATTGTGACACTTAATGCATTGATGTTTCAAAAGTGGAATTGGAGGTCTTTGGCTGGAGAGCCCATGCAAAGTGTTATTACAAAGTGAAATATATTTTATTATCTTTGTTACCAGTGCAATTTATGTATACTTTGTCAGTTCATTGGGACAAGAAGAAAAAGTGTGAGAATATTGGGTTGACAGAGTAGATTGATGTTCAGTTTGGTCTGGTAACCTGTGCCAGATTCTTCAGAGTGCCATCCTTACCTCTCCTCCCCTAACCTCCAATTGATCATCATGCAAACGTCTGTCCTTGGAGCAAATTTCTTCCTAATCCCAGGCAGATAATGCTCATTTCGATCCTGAAGCATCAAGGTTTATGGATTAGTTTGTTACTGTGGATGATCTTGCCATTTATGTAAAATATCTAATCTATTTCTGTAACAATGTATTGCTGACAGAATATCTCCTAGTGGAACTTATTAAATTTATTTTACTGTTATTGAATATTTCAAAATTACCTTGTGACAACAACTTACCATCAAACCATTACAAAACTGAAATCCTGTTTTAAAGTTCCAACTAACTGCAACTTGTCTGCCTAAAACAATCGGGGACATTTTTCAAACAATAGTGCTCTATATCCGGGCTCAAAAAAACATGTCCACATGTATGCACCACTATTTGCATGTACAAATCCACTTCTGTGTGATCACCTATGCACAAAGAAATGTGGTTATACGCATGGGTAACAAGATGTGATGAAGTACTTTTATATCCACAGGTGTGTGTGTACTGTGTGCACACAGGGTGACATTCACCTCTGTATGGAGGACCAACAGAAGACCTCTGGATTACCTAAATTCCATGTAAGCCATCAAAAAAGGTTGTTTGAATAGTACATAGACCTCGTGGTCTCCATGCTGGTGATGACTCTGATAACTCTTGCAGGGGTCTTAGCCTCTGCAGTATCATTGCCCCGTTTCACCCCAGCAAAAATATAGTCAGATTCTGCACTGCATTACACTTTATATAGCCATTTACACCCATGCAAAGTGCTACTGTTCTGATTTTATAACTCATTTTTACAGGTGTAAATGTATATATAAGGAACAAGGCAATGAAGAATAAGGTCATATATATTGTTAATCTTTATTATTACTTGTGTTACGATAGTGCATAGGATCCCTCATAACAGACAGCACCTCTTTATACAAGGTGCTGTCCAAACACAAAACAAAAAGATGGTCCCTGCTCTAAAGGTCTTACAAGGCAAGAGGTGGAGATAGACAGACCAACATGGCGGTTACAAGGAAACAAGACAACAATATTTAGACAGTTACTTAGATTTTCTTCTTCTAACCTGTGATAGGATTGAACATCTATGATTATTAGCATTCCGTACAGAATTTCCTTCCTTAATCTCATGTTCTGTCTTCATCATAAGGGCAGGAGATATTATTTTGTCACCATGGGGGTGTTATTAGTAAACTACAGAAGGTCCTCTTTGGTATATAGTTCACTAATCTTTATTCCCCTCTAGATTTATTTCTGTAGTGGTTACCATTCTACCTAATATCACTTTTTATCTCCTCTGTTGTTTTGCTTCTAGTGGTTCTTTCGATTCTTTTATAGGTTTCTGTAGGTTTTCTCATCTTGACCATGTGGGTTTCCATCTCACTGGTCCTACTTAAATAAATGTTCACATTTGTTATCCGATCCTATGATGGCAAACACCTGATGTTTTCTTTACTTCTTTCACCAGTGCAGTATATGCTGACTTTGTGAGCTGGGGTCTGCCACAGATCACTTCTCAGCGGGCCTTCCTGTGGGGATGCACAATGTACCACACAGATGAAATCTTCTGCTGCCAGTTTGTCTTTACTTTTTCCTATTTCCTAGTGTACTTGCTACTTGCCATTTAGTCCATTTTATGTTGTCTTTGTGCTATTAATACAGTAGTGTTAGTCACTTGGGCTATGTCTGCACTACAAAAAGTTAGGTCGACCTTGTTAGGTCAACCTAATAAGGTCGCCTTTAAGTCAACCTAAATGGGCGGTTCTTATTAGGTCGACCTAAGCTTTCATTAAGTTGACTTAAGGAATTTCTTAAGTCGACTTAATGAAAGTCTGGTGTAGGCAGGGAGTAATTTAGATTGAATTAAGGGTTCTTAAGTTGACCTAAATTGCAAGTGTAGACATACCCTTGGTGCTCAAACAAAGATAAACTGCTTCTTCTGACAATCCATTACCTTTCCTTTTTAATTACAGACCTCCTGCTGTGATTTATTTATAGGCATCGATGTTTTATTGAAAGGGCGGTGCAAACTAAATTCTCTGAATGCAACCAACCTCTATGAGATGCAGATCCTCCATTCATTCTTTTGATACCACTATGTCTCCCCTGGGTCAGATTCTGATCTCAGTTTCAGTATATCGGTATTAATCTGTAATACTTTTATTGTCACTAATGGAATTATTCTGAATTTACACTGAAGAAATCTGGTATCAGATTCTCATCCATTAACTTCAGTGATGTAACTAGCTTATTTCAATGTGAGATCTAAATCACATCTTAATATCAATGTGAAAGGTTTGAGAAATGTATTTCTGGGTTTAATGGGTGTGTTTCAGGTAGCAGTTATGGTTAATGACAAAGTAATTTACCTAAGGTTATTTCTTCTGGCTCTGCTCCAACAACAAATAAGAATATTAAACTCTTTTCCTTCAGGGTGTGAGGTTACCATTGTTGGGTCTTGGCCTGGGACAATAGCAGGACTGTCATTTCTCCTATTGGGAGTTGGGGGGGGAGCCCTCTGGTCTACACTAACGTTGGAAGGTGTGGTCAGAAATATTCATTGGAGTGAAATTCCCTGCCTGCACAGCCCAAGGTGTATGTAACTTGTAAGTCCCATTTAGGTAGTGTTTTGTGTGCTTAATGCTGCACGCTGGCTCTTTTCATGGGGACAGATTTCATCCTACACGAAATATAAAACTTGGACTCTATTCACGAATAGGTTAATGTTTTGGAAAATTAAGTTACAGAACTCTCTTGTTCATTGGCATTGTTATGTCAGTATTTGAAATAAATGGAAAGTAGACTTTAAAGGAATGTGGTTATTATTTAACACCAGAGAAGAAGATGCTCAGAAGTAAATTAACTGAGCTTGATCATAAAATCTGCAGGGGTTGGCATGCTTGAAAATTTGGAAGAGGGGAATCAAGTGATTTTCTTATTTTAAACTAACTGGATCCCAAATATTTTTTTAGTGAGATGATTTCTTTGTGCCAGCTAGACATTCTAAAACAAAGTGTCAGTTCAGCAACATCCTTGTTTGTAACATGCATGTCATACTCTTCAAGGAATAAATTTTAAAGGAATCAAGTATGATACATGAAGTTTATTAAACAATGCTACTGTGGCAAAGCCAGGCCAGATGGCTTTAGAAGGGTAACTGAAGGCAGGTTTGTCAGCCCTAGAATGCTGAAAGCACTATTCCCAGCAGGCAAAGGAGAAACAGCTGTGGGGCAATTAGGGACACCTGGGCCTTGTTAAGGGCTGTTCCTGACCCAATAAAAAGCCCCACCTCCACCAGCTCAGGTGTGGGAGTTTAGAGGAGAGGAGAGGAAGCGAAGCGGAGTGGAGCGGAGCAGAGCAGAGCAAAGCCGAACAGAACAACACCAGAGCAACATCAGAAAAAGGTTAGAGGAAGGGAAGGAGACTAGGCAAGGCCTGGGAGGCTTGCCTCGTCCACTGCAGCAGGGGCAGCAGAATACTTCCCTTCTACAAGGGCTGAGTCCAGGGCAGTGAAGCCACGGCCCTGACAGGGAGAAGTGGGCTTGCCAGGGAGTCTGACTTACCATAGGCCCTACTACGCCAGGGGATTGGACATTAGGTGGCATGAGTTGGAGAGTACTCTGCCACACTACTTTTTCTTTTATTAAAGCCTATTGCGTTTACAGCAATGAAGTGCTAATTTCCAATCGAAAAGCTTCTTAAGGCATTTACAGTGGAGTATGTAGTACTGTAACCTGCAAGGATGAAAGTGGTATGTTTAAATAATGTTCATATTTGTAATGATCTAGAAGATTCACTGCTGTTTATTACTTCCAAAGTATCTGGGGGGCAGGGCTAGAGAATATTATTCATGAAGAGGAAATATAATTTATTTCCTCTTTATTATTATTATTTTATAGTGAAAACCCAATAGCTTACTCAAACTAACCTCTGTTGAAATCAGTGGGAGTTTTGCCCAAGTAAGGACTAATTAAATATTTGTGAAGGACTTCAGGACTTGGCCCAATAACAAAGGTATATTTTTGATGCTACAGGGAGATTCACTGATCAATATGTGCTTAAACATATTTAAGGGTCTTTTCCGATATATTTATTTTAGCCAAAAATTTTACTTTTCAAGCAACTCATGGTAGAAGTTTAACAAACTTTCCAGCCTTCAAAATATAGATTAAATGGGAGTTAAATCTTTCATAAGCTTAGTGTTGGCTCTCTGCACAGATGTGAATTTCACTTTCTGGATGAAACCCCAGTAACTTGCTCAGACTAACCTCTATTGAAGTCAATGGGAGTTTTGCCCAAATAAAGAATAAATTAAAAATTTGAGTAAGGATTATCATTTCTAATTATTAACTGGAGTTGAGCTCATGCTGAAAAAAAGAATTCACATAGAGTTATGCAAATAAGAACTGCAGATATACTTTTACAGTCATTTCAAACTCTTTTGTATTCTTTTTCCGTAAACATTTATATGAGTGTCTTTCCTTTCAAGGAATCTTCCCAGACAGAGAAATTCACCTCTGTGCAGAGAGCCAACACTAAGCTTATGAATGATTTAACTCCAACTTTATTTATATATTGAAGGCTGAAAAGTTTGCTGAACTTCTAAAATATTGTGTTTTACAATGAGTTAATAGAAAAGTAAAATTGTTAGCTAGAAATAATAAAGTAGAATATAAATAGAATAAGTTAAAAATTGTCAGTATATATGTTGCTAGTATCAATTTTTTTTTGGACCAGTTACGTCTACATTCTAACTGGCAGTAGGATTCCATAATGCTAAGCACTGTACAACATATGAGATTGTTCCTCTTCTGAAGAGTTTACCATCAAAATAGACAAAACAGACAGACAAATGTTAGGGGAAAGAGATAGAACATACAAGCAGCCAGGGCCAGATTATAGCAGGGGCATTAGGGGATGAAGCCCCAGCCATGGCCACCCTCGCCTTGTTCAGCACCAGTGGGGCTGGAGTGCTGAGAGTGCTCCACCCTGTCAATGCTGGGGATTGGCGGCGGTCCTGGAGCCAGAGGCCGGGTTCTGAACTCCCACCCCACCCCTGGGCCAGGTGGTTTGCCCCCAGGGGTGGAACGGGGTAGGCTAGCGCCTGTTCATTCCACCCAGAGAGTGGGGCTGACTGGCTTGCAGCGTGGCCTCCTCTCTAGTGCGGCCTTCAAGGGTCTGTGGCCATGATGGGCTGCACCAGATGCCATGCCATGTGCCAGCGGGACCTACCCCTGCCTCCGGGGGCAGACTGGCAGGAGCGGGGCTGGAGTGGGAGCACCCTTTGCCCACAGGGTCCCCCCCCCAGCAACAGGTCTCCATGCTGGGGACAGGGGCCCCCTAGTGGGGAAGGCGTCCTCAGTGGGGGGACCCTGAGGGGAAGGGGGAGCCTGGGGCCCCCAGGCCAGTTAATCCAGCCCTGCAAGTAGCATGAACAATGCAAAAGCTGCTAACATTTTAACATATCCAGCATTTCAGATAATTGCGTCTCAGTAACACCTGGGATGGTAACAGCTTCCAATGTCCTGTGTGACACAAAAATAATTCATGGTCATTTTAGCCTTTTTTATTTCATTTATTAGTTTCTCATGCAGTAAAGTAGAAAGGGCTCATCAGTCTAATCCATTAGGAAACTTATGGCAAGTAAAGAGTGTGAGAGAGTGAACTATTATGGACAGCAACTAGACTTGTCAAACTGCGAGGTTAGCTGCTTATCATTTATATTGCTGAGTTGCTATTAGTAATGAGAAAGGGGGTGTATGTGTTTGTTTTAGAATGTATGGAACATCCACATCTACCTGCATAACTAGATTCTAAAACAGCTTCTCTTATAGCAGAAATGTGTTGAACATTGATAACTTCCCAAAATGAAGGCAGCATACCCAGTCACTATTTCACTAATATTCACTAATAATACTAATAATACTGACACATTCACTTATGAGTAGGCAGGCCTGGCTGCATTATCGTTAGCTTATTTTGCACTAAAATATCTTTTTCGGAGTGGATTGATCCTGCTTCCATTGTTAATGGAAAAACTCCCATTGACCTCAACAGGATCAGTCCGTAAAAGGAGGTCACTGCTATTGGAATACACACTATTGAAACACATTTAAAAAAAAATCTAATACCAGTGGTTCTTATGACAGCAAAGTAATCTACTATTGACAAAAATATTGCTTTCTTCCTATGATCTGAATAATATCTGTCTCACACATGCAGAGAAATTCCTCCTATAAATTTAGGCACTGAGCATGAAATCAATATATCCCCTCTTAAAAAACAAATCCGCTCAACTCTCTACACTTCTTCAATTAACAACCGAGTCACTTATTTTTCTACTAGCTAAAACAATTCTCCTCTAATAGTGCAAACCAAACTTGGCACATAATTCAAGATGCTTGCTTTGTCTAGAGTTTTCAAGGCATTCACATTCAGTTCAGGGTGAAATGGAAAATAAATCCAGTTGAAATATGTTTGAAAGCTCATTATGTGCTGTGAGATGCTGACCATACATTAGTTCCCACACCATATTAGTATTACAATCTGACCATGAGCATCTAAAACATTGCAAATCAGATGGCAGTTATTTGTGTTATTGCCCAAGGAGTTGGGAGGAAATGGTCAATCTTTTTTTTTTTTTATGAACAGCTATGTGAAAGTTTTCATCTCGTATGTTTTCATTCCCTACCTAAAATTATTTTTTTTCCTGGAGTTTGGGGATGAAGGAGATTGCATGGACAGGGAGAGAGAATGGCTGAACTCAACTTTCCTTGTGAAAACTGGGGAAACTGAAGCCTGCTGGACCAGATTCTGATTTTGGTCAGATTGATATAAATGCAGAGTTATTACTGACTTCAGTAGAATTGCTCTGGGTTTATACTAGTGTTAAGGGAGAGCAGAATATGGCACATGCCTATGATCACACAGTCAATCAGGGCTAAAAGCAAGTTTAAAACTGAAACCTCTTGAGTACTGGCTCCAGGGGTTAAAGTAAGGGGGAACGCACCAGAACGCAGTTCCGGGGCCCACACGTTTGAGGGACCAGAGTTCCAGGGCCCCTAAAAATAGAAAAATCCAGCGGAACGCATGTTCCGCCCTATCCCGGTGGCTGGGAGGTCCTATGCCCCACCATTGTTAATCACAATACTTCTTGTGTTATGCAGTGTTTGCTAGTTTGTGACAATAATTGCTATAGACATAAATGCAATATAAAATTATAAATATTTGTATGGAGCGATAACTGATGCATGTGGTACTGAGAAGTGGTTGCAAATGCCTACCTGGCTGGGGCCTGCACATGCATGAAGGGGACTCAGACAATACAGGAGGGGGGCCTGGAGATTAGGAGGTTTCCGGGGCCCGTCAAATTATACTTTAACCACTGACTGGCTCCATAACTAATCCACTAGCAACAGCACTGACCCTCAGTTCTCTGTGCAAAATAAGATTGATAACACTTTATGACATCTGACTGTTAATATCTTAAAGTCTGTATATTTCCTGATTTTGCTTAGTTGAAGTATCATTATCCGCATTTCAGAGATGAGTGAATTAAGCCTCTGAAATGTATTTCTTCCCTGGGTAGGAATTGTGACCATGGATAGTCCTGTTCATATGTGGCATGATAGCTTACATGCATTGCACGAAAGGAAGGGGAATTAAAACTGGCAAAATATTAGGGCAGCAGGAGCTTGCAGGAATCCGGTAAGGGGAGGGAAGTAGTAACTCCCTTTCCTCCCCATCCTGTAACGTCCTCCTCACTCTTAAGCTGAGGACATAACTGGTCTTCCTTTCTGTCTTTGCCACTCCACACACCTTTCTGTGGCAGGAGAAGTGTTGCTACAACAGGCCAAGGAGGCAGTTTTGTAGCCTCTTGCATTAGTGTTGGCCTGATGCTAAGGGGACAAAGAGGAGAACCTTCAGAAGCAGCTGCATACACACATGCCAACACCAGCTCCCTCCCCGCTGCATACACACATCTGTTAGGGTACAAGTATGTAATGTAAGTTCATGTAAGTATTTAGGCCTGTGCATTTGCCTGAGATGGGATTCTGGGCCTCTTTTCTACACATTGAGGAATGACTCTTTCTAGCGGTGGCTGCCCTGTGTTAGGTATAAAAATATAATGTAAGTTTGTATAAATATTTAGGTCTGCATATTTGCTTGTGATGGAATTCTGGGCCCCCGGACCTGCCTGAAAGTCAAAGTCTCTGAGCTACACATGAGAAAGTGAGGGAGATGTTAGACAGAAACCAACATAGGGCCATAAACTGACCATGTCCAAGATGTGACCCTACTTTTTACTCCTCACATGGTGTACAAAAGAGATTATATCAAAGCCCCCAGACCTCCAAACTGGAATATGACCATATATTGAAATGGGTGGTACCACGGCAGAGAGGGTTACAGGTTTAATTAAGCCTATTGAGAAGGAGGGGAAGAGAGGGTTTCATTGGGGTACTGAACCATGGTCATGGAAAGAGGAAGTTCTGTGGGTGTATAAAACTAGGATTGGGGGGAAGGAAACTATCGGTGTATAGAGAAATAAGCCTGACTGGGGTGAAGGGCTTGAATAAGGTTCTGGTTTTTTGGCTTGTCAGTCTAATTCCAATAAATCTTTCGTGGAGGCCCTGAAGATTGGACTCTGGACTGTTGCTTTCCAGCAAACTGTATTTGGGAACGGACAGAGGGTGGGAGAGCACTAACACCATTGTGCTTTCATCAGGAGAGACCAATCTACTTCACACACATATACACCCACCCAAAAGATCAAGACTTCTGTACAGATAGCATGGATTGCATGATGATTTTAGTTGATTGTGGATTTTTTTTTAAAAAGTAAAGAATTGTTCCACTAGGGGTTTGATACAAGCTTGGACAAACACACATGTCCAGGAATTTAATCTTGCTACTGGCACTGACTTCGTGCAGATCATTTACACACACAGCCACAGTTTCCCCATTTGTCAAATGTAACAAACATAAACACTCCTTGGTAAGTAGTTGTGAGACATAACCAAGTTGCATTTCTTGACTACAGTGGGAATTGCATTTGATGAATGCCTCTCAGAATTAGGCCCCAAGGTTGTTTTCAGGTCTGCCATTTCTTTCTTATTCCTCAACTACTTTTGCTTCAAGAAGTCAATTTTCAAACACGTGTCTAGTGGGAAATATTTTATTTCAAAATTGTTTCAGGGAAAAACAAAAGTTAACAAGTTTAGACTCAGCTATAAAAGAAACAAGTTTTTGTGATGAACACTTCACCCAGCTGTATATATCTGTTACTAAAAGCAATGCATACACACCCAACAAATGTTTGTCTCCCTCCACCAAGATCTTTGCTTTGTGTAATAGATTTTGTCATCACTATCATTTCATACTTTATTTAAATTCCTCATGTGTAATTCCAGTGAATAATATATGATGAGTTGGGAAATGTTACATGACTGAAAAGTTGGTGTATTTGCCATAATTCCCATGATCTGTTGAAAACTAATATTAGTCTTTTGTAGGTTTTACCAGGGGAGTGGTAGGTGCATACTTTAGGAAAAAGCAAAATCAAGGATGCATGATAAACTGGAAACAGAAATATGCTGATTTTGGGGGGCAGGAGGGTTGTGGAAAGACTTTCAAGTGTAAACCTTGAATGCCTTTATTTTCCTTCTGGTGACAGTGCTTTCCAGATTAAAAGCTGTTTTCTTTTATTGAAATCAAAATGGCCAAACATTGAACCTGCTATGTAAGACATACATCAAGAGAGAAAATATTTCACTGTAATGACATGACCTGACATTTCAAAGCAGATAACAAATGAGATCTTGTCAATGGCACCAATTTCTTATTCCCTCTCTTCTATGTTTTTGTCACAGTGGGATACCACATACCTTTTAATCATGGGACTGTGTTAAACAAATTTTTACCTACAGTGAATATAAAACCCTCTTAGTTGTTTCTCATTCCCCTGACCTCCCACCTGTCCCACCATAACACATAAAGACAAAGACTGCATTAAATTTTGCATTATTTTATTCAATTTCTGATCCAATTAGATGAATGTCTTCCATCACTTGCATAAGTGCATGTGCTACAGTGTCAGCTGCTGCACATTAATCAGCTTTTTTTTTTAAAGTCAGCAGACACTGGTGCTTTATCATATTGCTCAAAAAACGGGGACAAGAAATAGATGCAAATGAACAAGGAGGAAGCTCCCTTTTGTGTAATTATATCAAGAAATGATTAAAGTGGGTGGCCTTCCAATTAAATTCCCAAAGGCCTGGAAATGCATCAAGTTGCTCTTGAATATCTTTCATGGTGACAGACCCAAAAAAGAAAAAAAGAAAAAAGTACCTAATTCCTCTTACTGCTTTAATGTTTCAGGGCTACCTACATCACTGACTCAGCACTTCTGAACATTGCTCTGGGTGCTGGCCTTCTTGTTGAACTCCTGTATTTAATAGGCCACTAAGCTGAAAAATGACTACCTTGACACCTTGGATTGCCTTTTCAGCAATGAATACTGTCCCCTTATTTCTATACTTTCTCATAGAACAAAACAAGATTTTAACTAGTGAATGTTTCTAATCTTGGCATTTGTGCTATGTAGCCTGTATGTGAAAATACTAGGATTTCTATTGTTAAGAAACCTTATTGTGCAGTCTGTAAACTAAAATGCCATTTTAATTGTATTCAGAGCACACTTCAAGCCCCTTCAGTCTATCCAAAATAGCACTGCTGAAATAATCTCTTGCTGTTCATCTTCATCTTTCACTGACTTCCTTTTACAGCCTCAAGCTTCATGACCCATCTTCAACTTCCTGAACTGCTCCACTTTTGTCCTTTTGTCTGTTCTTCCTCTTTCTCCTCTTGTTCCTTTCCTTCTCCCACACCTCTCTTCTAATCAGCCAATTTACATTTTCATAGTTGACTTCATGTCTTCTTACACATCACCTTTTATGTTTGGAATGGTTGCCTTTCTCTTGTATGCCAACCTATCTTCCCTTTCAAATGCCTCCTCAATTTTTTTCAACTACCTTTGCAAGCTTCCTACAGTAATTTTGACTTCTTGAGCTCATATAAGCAGTGAATGTACCATACTATTGTTTGTAAGTTTGTACTATACAGGAGAAGAAGAAATCTTGTGGTTAAACCCTTGGACTGGAACTCAGCACCTTTGGGTTCAATTCCTAGCATTGCCACAGATTTTGGGTGTGACTTTGGGCAACTCATTTAGTTTCCATGTCCTTCAGTTCTCCATCTGTAAAATGGAGACAATTATACTTCCCTATTTCACAAGAATGTTGCAAGTATAAATTCATGAATCCTTGGCAAGTGACCAGATGCTACTGTGATGGAGGCCATATAAATATCTAGATAAGATACATTTTCTGACTCTATCTTCCTTCCTAGGCAGAGGATCAGAGCCTTTCACATCCACTTGCCACTGAATTAGTAGAGCTCAACATGCTAATGAGCCTTGATACCAAAAGATGCTCTCAGTTCTGAGATGTGCCAGGCTGCATAAAAACAAGATTTAATTCATTCCAGCCTTTACTCTAGATCCAGGTCTTTGGGGGGAGGGGGAAGGGAATGGGTGAAGCAGTGTGACAAATTCAGAAGGAGCAAATTCTGCTTTTGAGAGTGGTGGGGTGAGGGTTTACAGTTACTATGGATCCTAGAACCACACTGAGAGACACCACATGTGTTTTTGCTCTCACTACATAGAATCATAGAGTAATAGGGATGGAAGGGACCTCACGAGGTCATCTAGTCCAACCCCCTGCTAAAAAGCAGGTCCACTCCCACTAAATCACCCCAGCCAGGGTTTTGTCTAACCGGGCCTTAAAAATCTCCAAAGATGGAGATTCTACCACCTCCCTAGGTAGCCCATTCCAATGCTTCACCACCCTCCTACTGAGAAAGTTTTTTCTAATATCCAACCTTGACCTCCCCAGCTGTAATTTGAAACCATTGCTCCTTGTTCTGTCCTCTGTTACCATCGAGAACAGCCTAGCTTCCTCCTCTTTGGAGCACCCCTTCAAGTAGTTGAAGGTTGCTATCAAATCTCCCTTAAGTCTTCTCTTGTTTTTCTAAGGATCCACTGAGAAATTCATTTGATTTTTTGGGGAGTTGTTTTTTGTTTTCTGACTTTGAAAGTAGCTGTCATTTCTACTTCTCTGAACTAAGGATAGCATTACTAAATTACCTGAACCAACTGAAGTGCACTCAGGCATAAGTAGAAGAGGCAGTGATGCTGAGTTCCAATATTAGTGTCTGACAGCACTCTATAGACCAAACCTTGTTCTGGGTTGGGCAGGGTGGTCTGGGAGTACTGTAAGTCACTGTTTCCAAATACAGCGCAGCTCCTGGGTTGGAGTAAATCAGTACAGCTCTAGTGACTCTAATGGAGCTAGTCTGTTTACCCAACTGAGGATCTGTCCCTGCTGACTGGGAAATTCAACAAGCCGATGTAAAAGCAGAAGCATTCTATAAAATGCTCGGGAAAGGATAACAATGCTTTTCATTCTTCCCTTCCGTTCTTAAATTGTATATGACAGAAACAAATAAGTCACGCTTCAGCAAGTGTCTTAAATACTGTTGTTTCCCTAAAAGGATTATTACACTGTGTGGATTCCCATTTCCAGGGTGGTAACTGCTTTCACAGTGACTGCAGCTTAATGTTCTACATGATAGAAATCAGATATTAAAAATGCAGAATGCTTCACTACGTAAGCAGGCTTTTGATAAACAAATACCTGCCTTCATTGAACTGATTAACTGAGCTGAGTGATAAACCCTCATATAATAATGCAACTCAACATACTGTAAAAAACCCAGCAAAGTAATAGTGATGTATATGTGAAGGATGCCACTCAGCTCTCAACTGAAGCTGCGAGAGAGAGGTGTGAAGACTGTGGTTTGTCCATCACACAGACCATTGTAATGTGAACTCTTTTAGCTTAGATACTTTTGTTTAAGAAGGCAAACTTATTTGGATTATTCAAAGTTTATTTCCTTGATGCAGCAGAGCCTGGGAAATGGTAGTTGATGCAATTTTAAAAAGCATCCAAGGGCCCAATCCAGTACACATTAGCCAATAAGTGAGGAGTGCTGTTTAAGTAAATGGGACTTCTCAGTCGTAAGTTGTACCCCATTGGTGAGTTCAGGCAGCATCAGGCGCTAATAAAAGCATCTGGGATTTTTGCTGTGCTGGGTCTTATGCCCTACTCTTGCAATCGGCTTTATGCAGAGGTGGAGGACCAGAATTCCAGTGTCATTTTGAAGGCACATAGCCACTATTCAAGCAGATCCCATAAGTCTGGGGAGGGAACCTTGGCTCACTCCATGGAGTGAAGATTCATACACCTACCTCCTTCCTGACAGCAACTGAGGAAAAACACTACAAAGGGGTTCTGCTGGAGTGTTCCTTCCTGTTACCCATGGCTTTTGCTGGAGGAGCTGATAATCTAGGACTACCTTATGATAACATCTCAAGAGTATTGTAGCAGGCCGTTTAGCACTCAGAGTTACAATAGAGTCAACATTTTTGTTACAAACACTGACTTGTGCTGGTGCTGATCTCAGCTCCACCAGAAATTTGTATTTTGTTTTTAATATTTAAACTGTCCAAGGGGCTGTTTAAAAATAACTAGGAGCCTATAAAACAGTTAGACATTTAGGGCCAAATCTCACATTTCTTACATCATCCATCCCACTGACTTCAACAGTGTGACGACCCCCTTGAGTGAAAAGGTAAGATAGAGCCCGTTGTACAGGAATTTCAGACATTAGGCGGGAGTGATTGGAGTTTAAAAATGGCTTGTTCTTTACTGAATTGCTGTACAATTTTGTATTTCTTCATCTGTTCATCTATATTGGATTGAGTGTGATGGGTTGGACTCACACTAGCCTAGCAAGAGCTGAATTAGGCCAGGTGGGCCCAATTAGTTAATTAGGCTGCAAGTCCAGGGAGATTTAAGCTAGAAAAATGATGGACAGGCTCACCTGTGCAGGAACAAGCAAGACTTTTTTTAAAGCCAGGTAGAGAAGTGGGGGGTGGGAGTGCTGGGAAAGGCTGCAGTCACTCCCTGAGTGGAGAGCGTTTGAGCCTGGCAAACCCAGAGAGTGGGGAAGTCCAGGGAAACAACAGCAAGAGGTAGGCCTGTACGGGGACTGTGGCCGCTTATTATAGAGTCTCTGGGCCAGAATCCAATGTAGAAAGTCAGCCTGGGTTCCTCTAACATCCTCTAGGAGTGGGTAAGGCATTGGAGGTCCCCGCCAGAGAGCAGGTGTGGGAAGTCTGTGGAAGGGGAGATCCAAACTACAAAGAGGAAGCTGCAGATCTGGGAGTGAGTGGTACAGAAAGGTGAGATAGGTCAGTTGATAAAATGCCATGGGAAAGAGAGCATAAAGTGGTAGCGCTAATTCCCAGGGTGGCCAGCAGGAGGCACCACTCACAGTGGGTGGACCCCATGACGTACAGCTGCATATTTTCAGTATGGCTAAAAATGTAAACTTGATCTGCTGGAGCAGTATGTTTTTTACACTGGACCAAACAGCACACTGTCCAAGCTCAAGGAAGGAAATGGGGATGCAGGGACATAAAGTGAGGGCAGAATTTGATCCACATTTGATATATAGTATGCCAGTATTAAGGTCTATAATAGTGGTTCCCAACCTTTTTGAGTAAAAGCCCCACTAGTTAACACTATGTAGAACACCCCCCACATGCACTCCAGACTCACACCCTCACTGTCCATAAATGTATATAAAGCCTATAAACACATATATTGATAATAACATTGAGTTACATAATAAATTACTCTTACCTGAGTAAGATGCTAGGCCTTCCCTCCCCTATGGCCCTGCCTCTTCCCATCCCTTATGGGAGGAGGATAATGGAGGCAGCAGGTGCTGGCAGGCTGGCCAAGTTTATTACAGGTCTCTACCAATGCAAGGCTGCTTCCCTCCAGTTGGGCACCCAGCTAGCTTGCGGCAAGAGTGAGGTGGGGGCTGCTCCTCCATTTGGGCTGCTGTGCAGCTCAGATCTGCTATACCCAATCAGCATGGGCTTGGGGGGAAAAAGACCTCAATATTACTGAAGCCTCACAGACCCCTATAATCTTTGGCACCCCCTCAAGGGGGTTATGTCCCCCCCAAGTTGGAAACAGTTGATCTATAAGATGCTGAGTGCCCTGATTGTCAATAGGATATGGAGACGTTAATCTCCTTCACATCAGGTGCTCATTATGTTGCATCTTGTAACCATTCCATGGCGATGGACTTTGATCTAGGGGTTGATATAATACAGAACTCTCCAATGGTTCCTGCAGAGATGACATTCCAGAGGAGTATATAAATATAACTAGTCTATATTTTTAAACTTTGCTTAAATACGTATTTACATGATAAACTACAATAACTCAGCTCTTAAACTTTTCCTTAAGAGGATTGTTTCCCCTTTGTAGAATGAAGTGAAATGAAATAAAACCCAGAAATTTATACCACTTAAACCACCCTCGCTGTTCAAATAATATGTGAATTTAACCTGTGGTGGGTAGTTTAATGCTTGCTGGTGGGGTAGAAATATAATGAATACAGAGGCACTCAGGACTTCTTCAAAGGTTTCTATAAATATACCTCTCAGATATAATTGTACTTATTTTCTTAGTGTGCATTCCTAATGTTTCTGCATTTATATTTTAGTATGAAAAGAGGAAACTGATTTTAAAGATGCCACAGTAAATTTTTAAATAGACACAGACTTAAGAATGGCCCTATTGGGTCAGATTGTTGATCCATCTAGCCCAGTGTCCTGTCTTCTGACAGTGGCTAATGCCAAATGCTTCAAAGGGTTGAACAGAACAGGACAATCAAATGATTCATTCCCTGTCATCTAATTAGAGGTTTAGGGACTCCAAAATCATAGGGTTGCATCCCTGACCATCTTATCCAATAGCTACTGATGGACCTACCCTCCCTGAACTTACTTAATTCTTTTTTTTAAACAAGGTTGACTGTGTACTGTGTGAAGAAACATTGTCTTAATTTCATTGGTTTTTGTGTTGTGTGAAAGGGTCAACAACTCTTCCTTATTCATCACCTCCACACTATTCATGATAGCATGTCATCCTTTAGTTGTCTGTTTTCCAAGATGAACAATCTTGATCTTTTTACTCTGTCCTTGTATGAAAACTGTTCCATATCCTTTGCATTTGCTACACTTCTCTGCATCTTTTCCATTATATCATTTTTGAGGTATGGCCAGGACTGTGAGGCTTGGTTTACCTTTACAGAATTGTATGTAATGTATGTATGTAATGGTAAAGAGAAAAATCTTAGTGATTGGATGAAAGATCTAGTCTAGTTCGGAATGTGGAAGTCTGCCCTTCTGTAGCTATTCTCAGCAGGTGTGTGCACTATAGGAATAGTTAAAGTGTTTGAAGTGATGCTTCTATATTTATATTGTGCAACAGTGGCAACTAAGTAAGGAAACTTGTGGAACTTTTAAAGACTAACTAATTTATTTATTGCATAAGCTTTTGTGGGAGAAAATCCCATTTTGTCAGATGCTTGAAAATGGGGAACTTACAGAATGGGAGGAAAATAAATGCAGGGAAGTGTAAGTATTAGGATCAGATCAGACTGTTAACAGCAAATCAAAGCAGTTGTTTAGATTCAAACTGTGGAGAATAGCACCTGTTGTAATAAGAAAGGAACCCCAAATCCCTATTTAACCCTAAAACAATTGTGTCAAATCTGCATATGAATTCCAATTCTGCAGTTTCTCTTTGAAGCGTTGATTTATATTCCATTTGTCTAAGTATGGCTATTAACATATCATCAATGAAGTGAACAGAGAGATTAAACTGTTTTCTCCCATGAAAGCTCATGCAATAAATAAATGTGTTAGTCTTTAAAAGTGCCACAGAACTCCTTGTTTGTTTTGCTGAACTAAACTAATACGGCTACCCCTTTAGAACAAAGTAAAGATTGAATTTAGGAACTAATCTAGACTACATGAGTCTGTCTACACTAGCAATTTAGGTCAACTTAAGGACCCTTAAATCGACCTAAATTACTCCCTGTCTACACCAGACTTCCATTAAGTTGACTTAAGAAATTCCTTAAGGCGACTTAATGAAAGCTTAAGTCGACTTAATAAGAACCATCCATTAGGTCGACTTAAGCCTTAAGTCAACTCAAGGACGGTGTGGATGTGGAGTAACCCGTAAGTCGACTTTATTAAGTTGACTTAAGGGTGGTTAGGTCAACTTAACAAAATGGACTAAGTCAACTTAAAGTTAAGTCGATTTAGTCCACTTTGTTAAGTCGACTGAATAAGGTTGGCTTTAAGTCGACTTAAAATCGAACTTATTAAATTGACTTAACAAAGTCGACTTAACTTTTTTTAGTGTAGACATAGCCAATAGGAACAAGGACAACAGAACATGGCTCTACATTTTTAAACAAGCTTGTTTAAATTTCTTCTTCAGTTGCCTACTAAGTCTGTGCAGTCCAGGTCACGTCTCTGCCCTACCCTGACAGAGGGCCTTACACCAGCAATAGGGGAAAGCTTCCTTCTCAGTCTGTGAAGGCTCAAAGGAGGAGGCAATGCATGACAAAGGTCCATAATGAGGAATATAAACATTCATGCAAGCAATCTAAAATGGTGTGGGGATCTTTACTTTAGTATAAATACATCTAGTAAGCTCAGTTGCATGGTTCTTTCTTAATAGTATAGTATAGAGCATCATCAGTGATAAGCGGGCGGGCCACCACATTTGTGTGCAAGCCAGGTAATTTTAGCACTAAAATGAGGAACACTTCATTGGAATGAGGAACAGTTGAGATTTGGTCTGAAGGATGCACCTCAGGGCTCTGCTTTTGGTATTTGTGATGCCATCAGTCAGGAGTTGCATGGACTACAGAACAAAAGTCTTGGGAGGTTAAAAAAACAAAATAAAACAAAACCCCCTATCATTTTACCTTTGAGGAGCAATGCAGTGTTTAGTACTGTGTAACTCGCTGCACCAGCCATTCTTCTGAAAGGGGCATTTTCTCAAGAAATGCTTTATTGTAAAACCTTATACCAGGACTAATAATTAGTACATACATTGTTCTGGCCAGATAAGGGGGGTGTACTATTAAAGATATAATAGGAGTTGGCATAGATTGCTAATTACCCTAAACCAGTAGCTCCCAACCAGACCAGTGGTTCCAGGGGCCCAAAGTGGCCATTGGGGGGGCTTTCAAAGTGGCTGCAGAATAGCTGGCTGCAGAATGGAGTCACTGCCTAAGGACACAGACGAAGTATGTTTCCACAAGATTAAAAGACCGATGCAGGCTCCTTGCTGCAGCCAAAGAGATAGGAGATTAGTGCTCCCATCCCCCTGGCTGTAGCACGGAGATCTGCAAAGCGCTTTGTGTAGGTCCATATGTGCAAGGGTCCTTGCTGGAGCTAGCGGGTGGGGAGTGGAGAACTGATCTTCCGTACCCTGGCAGCAGAAGGGAGCCATTGCCTTGTGACCCGGATAAAAGCATGCAGAGCTGCAGGATGCGTGTGGTTTCCCTGCTGCAGCAGGGAGACAGGAGATCAGCAAGCAAGGAGGAAAATTGCTTGTGAGGGGGCCTGCTGGTGGCCCATCAGGGCTGTAAAAGTGGTATCTGTGGTCCTTGAGCAAAGGTTGGGAAGCACTGCCCCAAACTATCCATATTTTGGCATGCATAGCTCCTTGCCATATGGGTTTGATTCTGCATAATACTCTAAGAAATTAACATAGATGTGGACCAGAATGTAGAATAAACGTGGTTTCCAAACCCATTTTCTAGCCTTGAGGGTGCTCAGTTTCTATCTTCCTGCTTAGACCTAAATTTAAACAAATTCACTTCCTAGTGATTGTGATAGACAGGACAGGGTACAGTCATGCTATCACAGAACTCAGGGTGAGGTTAGATGCTGATTCCAGTGGAAACAGGCTCAGGCCCTTCGGGAACACAGAGAATAGGGGACAGATTTTCAAGAGTTCAGCTGCCACTTGAGTACCTAAACAAGGGCTAGATTTTTAAAGCAGTCCGCATCCAGAAGCTCCCATTGTGGCACTTAAGGCAATTTTTTCAAAGTGCTCCACATCCAACAAATTGCCCTCTTTTGAAAATCTGGCCACTTATTTTAATGTTTGAATGGAGAGCTAGGCACTTTTGAAAATCTCACCTTAGGGATCATACCCTCAGTTACATTAAAAACCCTTTGTATCCCACTGACAGCATACAGTGGAATTTGGCTTTCAAATTTGCATTAGAGTAAACAATTTAAATTTGTTCTTCTGATATTATATTTGGCTACCATGTAAAGTGGTGTAATTTAATTTTTTTTTGGTGGGGGGGGGGGGGGCCCCCCGCAGCAATCCATATTTAAATGTACTGGAGCTTTAATAATGTAATTTATCATTTCTGTCATCATTGAGTATCCAGTTTTGCATAATGCAAAAAAACTTAACCCTTACCATAAACATGAACGTTTTAAATTTATGGTATATTTGAATTTCAGTCACCTTTGTCATACAACACTATTTCACTGCAATGTAAATGAGAATACATGCTATTTGGTGCTTATTTTGTAGGTTATAAAATGTTGACATTTTAAAAAAATCAAATATCAAATATGTAGTCAGGCAAATGCGATTTAAGCATTGGGCAAGGACATTTTTTGGCTTCAGGTGAAGTCTGGGAATATTATATCTTACCCTATCATAAATTACCTTGGATATATTTAAGATGAAGTCATTGTTGCTCTGATAACAGATGATACCCTTCACCACCACACACTTCAGGAAGAAAACAAACATTATGAACGTCTTTCCTTCAAATAGCACTTCGAACTATGACTCCCCAAATATTTAATGAACCAAACATGATTGCAACTAGTCAGTATTTGGACTGCTTACAGAAAGGGGGGTGCCTGTGGAAATGGCTTTGGTGACTTAGCAGAGGGCTCCATTCCTCTGAGTCACTTCTGCACCAAAACCTTAGCCTGGTACCTTATATTTTGGGTGAGATACAAATTGGAAATTCTGATTCTTTTGCATTAGGGTTCCCCTTTGGAAAAGTAGGGTTATTGGTTCCCAACTCTTCACAGAAGAGTGAAGGTGTTTAACCCTATGTCCTGGGCAGACACCTCTTGGATGATGATGTTCTAATTGTATCCTAAAACTCCCTGGACAGTTTCAGTTGGCTTGGCAATCATATTCAACACAACTAAGCATTTCAGTGTTGCACTGTTCAGGAGGCTGCATCTCACTGCTTGGTGAAATATTACTTGTATATAGTTTGCAAAGTTCTTTGGATCCTTGCGGAGAAAGATACTAATGAAGGTCAAATATTACTACAATGCCATTCTCTATTCTACTGTTCCTTTCCGTGTCTTCATGCAGAGGGCAAATTTCAAGTATGCTGGTTTTTCTTTATCCCACATTCCTAGAAGGTTAGTGCCTGGTGCAGTAATCAGTAATTGTTTCTGTCCTCACCATTCTCTCCAGATACTAATATGAATTTAATTTGAAAGGCTTTCAAGCTGGCTTGTTGGTTTGGCAACAATTAGATGTGGTTAAAAAAATTAAACGAAGCACAATGGCAGATTGTAACTTGACGAGCTACTAGAATTTGGGAGTAAATAACCAGCTCTCTTGGACTCTAAGATGAATTAGATTAAAGTGATCCTGCTTCTGTGCTTGTAACCTTGCATTTCTATCTATATGAATGCACTCCTGGGGCTATCGGAGGCTTGCTTCGACAAGTTAGCCAAGGGAAATACTTTAAAAGTAATATAGATCCTTCTCCCCCCCATCCCCAACCTAAAAACACTTGGGTAAGAGGCACTACATGCCATCAGTGCCCCACTCCATTCCCATCACCTCACACAATATTCAAGGGCCAAATTCTGTAGTGTTTACTCACTAAGATTTCCACCAACTTGAACAGGAGATCTTTCAGAGGAAGCACTAGAGGATTTCACTCCAAGAGAAGGAATATACATCATTGTCCTGTCCTTTTACACAATAGTTAGCCACTTGTCTGCTTCTAAATGTTTCACTTACATCCTACCCCTTGCACTGGTTTCAGCGAAACATTAATGGATGAATGCAGAACAGAGTCAGTGGGAACAACAGAAAGAGAAATGGTTAAAGGGCTCTCATGAACTAAATGTAGCAATAGCAACAGCCACAGGTATATAAATAGTGTGATATGATATACTGTAAAACAATCATATTTCTGTAATCCTGCCATTCTCAGGTGTAATGATAATAACTACAGTACAAAGGTAATATGCTATATGAGATTCAACATTTGGATAAGTCAAGCATATGTCCCTGGTGCAGCCCAGCCTGGAATGCTGGGATAAGAATGAGTGACTGCTATAAATCACCTACTTCAACAGGATTTCTGCAGTCTTGCTATAGCGCAGTCTGAATGCTGCATGCAGTTTGCGGTGTCTCACTACAAAAATGATACTGAGAAGTTACATAAGACTCAAAGGAGGGTAACTACAAAAACACTAAACTAAAGGGTAGAGGTTTGATGCATAGTATGTAGGTGCCATTGGAATTCTCTCACACTCACTCACAAAAAGGGAGTAACAGGGAATAGGATACTTATATTCAATACCTTATAGTAAAATACAGTAGAACCTCAGAGTTATGAACTGACCAGTCAACCACATATCTAATTTGGAACCGAAAGTATGCAATCAGGCAGCAGGAAAGGGGTGGGGGTGGGTGGGGGGAAGCAAATACAGCACAGCATTGTGTTAAACCTAGACTACAAAAAAATGAAGGGAAAGCAGAATTTTTCTTCTGCATAGTAAGGTTTCAAACCTCAAGTCAGCTGTAAAACTTTTCAACAACCAGAAGGTTTTGTTACAGATATTTCAGAGATGTGAACAACCTCCATTCCCAAGGTGCTTGTAACTTTGTGGTTTTACTGTAAAGAGACCCAACACTTGGTGCCTTTCCATTTATGCTATTGGGCTTTTGGTAAGACTCCCTTGTCTTTAATAGGCTTTAGTTCATAGCTAGGGCCCTACCAAATTCAACCATGAAGAAATATGTCAGACCATGAAATGTGCTCACTGTTGTAACATCTGACTATTGTAGGGGGCTCGCAATATTGCTTCCCTTATTTCTGTCCTGCTGGTGGCAATGTTGTCTTCACAGCTGGGTGCCCATCTAGCAGCTGCAACTCTCCAGCCACTCAGCTTTGAAGGCAGTGCCACCGTGAGAGACAATACTACACTCTCCTCCAGTAACCTTTTGACCCCTACAGTTACAATATTGTGAACTTTCAGATTTAATTATCTGAAACTGCAATTTATGATTTTTTAAATCCCCTGACTGTGAAATTGACCAAAATGGACTGAAATTGGTAGGGCCTTCCTCATACTCATATGCAGTACATGTCTGAGGTTGGTAAATACTATACCCACATTAATAAAGACCTTTGACAATGGCACAAGGAAATCAAATTACTCATTGAATAATGATGATGTGGAAAGGCGACAGGAACAAAACTTTCAGCAGGAGAAAAAGTAATGGGAACAGGGAAGAGAATTTTACTTCCTACTAATGAGTGGCAGTTAAACAGAAAATAGTTAAATATAGAAAAACTTTACCTAAAATACAGGCATATTTCTTCAGGCCAGGTAAAAGAGGCTACTCTCACTTGCTCCAGAATAATTCTGCTCAGCTCTAGCATTGCCCCAGTGTAAATGAGAGTAGAATTGTCCTGAGTGGAATTTTCTAGTAATAGGCCATTTAGTCAATGATGAATCTGCATTTTTGCCATTAGTGGTTTATGAATACAGGAGAGAGAAAATACCAGTTTTTAGATCCCAGTCCATCAATGACTTCTGTGTTGGGTGATTCCTGTCTGCACTAGAACCCCACTGATTCTGCAGTGAGCCCCATGGTGATGTGTGTAGCTTGTGCGGAACCACATGGGTTGCAGGAGCCTGCCCATAGAACTCGTTGGAGAATTAGGATTTTACTCTGGAATCTTATTTTCTGTAAATCTGTTAATCTGATGTATGATGCGTTTTCCAGCCACGGTTTATGCATTCTCTCCACCCTTTGATGTTCCTTAAACTCACTAGCAAATATATAACTGGCAATTTCATCATATTTTCCTTCTGTCATCATCTCTAGCATCAGGGTTTCCCTTCTGCTGCCATTATGTTTTTCTTTCCTTTTGGCATCTCCAGATAGCCATTCTAGCCTCCACCTCAGTAGCATGCACCCATTAAGGCTACTGGTGCCACCATCACCAATTACAAGAGGAGGCAGGGGAAGAGAGAGAGAAAAAAATCTGTCCTACTTAGATTAATGTCACCATTGCCTCTAAGCGCCAGACAACCTAGACCTAGAAGTGAAAAGGTATATGAAGCAATTACACAGGCCAAAGGCCACAATCCACACAATCCAGTCACAATGGACCTGATTCCCTCTCTCACACCAGTATAATTCAGGATGTATTCCACTGACTTCAGTTGAGTTTAAACAGGTGTAACAGTAAAAGTAACATGAGGAGAATCAGGTGTCGGCTTGTTGGAGATTAAAGAGGAAAGATCATAATTGTCTCACTTGCCATTTCTGACGATAGGTCAGTTGCCTATATTGCTTCTTCAGATAGGCTTGCACACTACACATAGAGGACTTGGCAGGGTATGAAGTCACCTTTTTTCTTAAAGCGTCTTACTGAAGGGACCTGGTTAATCTTTATAGGCAGGTTCAAACTGATTAGGATGGATGGAGACACTGGGAAGAAAAATAATAGATGATTTGCCCTTGAGAAATCCTCAGAGACAGCAATGGAAATGTAGTCCCACAAATGCTGAGTCTAAGAAAGAATCTGCAACGGACTGAATAGTGCTTCCACAGCTTTATTTTCAGCAGCTTGTGTCGTACATGACAAAAAGCAATAACTATCTGCTTTACAGCTGAATTGCTAAACAAAATCAAGTCTGAAGTATGCATGAATGTGTGCTGATCATCTCCACTAAAAAAGACTACATGGAACCTTCAGAGCAGAAATAAATTTTAAATTAATTTATTTCGAATTATTGTTTCCTTTCTGATGTCTTCGTGGTGCTTCCCACTTTATTATAAATTCTAAATTTTTTATAACATCCAGTGTCAGACTGTGGTTTTATGGGCAAAAAACAGTGCATGGACCTGGAATTTCCATATGGTTTCCCTTTTGGAGTTTCCTTTGATTTCTTCCATCTGGGTAAAGCAGAGTTTGCACCAATCTGTGATGAAAACAAGTGGTATCTCATGAAATCCATATAAATCTGGATGAGTTAGAGATTTCCACACCTGTGTTGGGTTTCCTTCCCAAGCTCCTCTCTCCATCTCTTTAGTGGTGTGATTTCAAAAAGATTTCATAATTTATGAAAGGGTTCTACAGGAAAGTTAAAAACAGCTTCCACACATCCATGGCTTCAGTGGAGGATCCTTTGCAAGGTCTGGAGGTAGAGGTACAATGCTGCAGCAACTTCTATGTGCTTGAGGGGAGATGTACACAAGGATCTCCCTCTGAGTATGGCTCCACAGGGTTGGATGTGGTATTTGTGATGACACAGAATGATGCATTCTAGGATATTCTCTGTGAACCAACATGTCGCAGAAAAAGTTCTGAGTGTAAAAATTAAAAAGAACTTAAGAAAGGTTAGTTGTTTTGTTTCCCTGCTGAATGCCTCCTGCAGTCTCATTAGTATGGACATAACATTCATTGCAGGAATGTGCTTTTAAAGCATAAATGAACGTGAGTAATGTGTCACTTATCAGTTCTGAAAACCTTGACTAAGAGTCTCATAAAGGTGAAATCTTCAGGAAGGTGTGTTCTGAGTACTTGTGGAGAGGAGGAGGAATCAAGTGTTTGTAAGGTGTCTC
Organism: Pelusios castaneus; assembly: GCA_007922175.1. Lineage (NCBI taxonomy): Eukaryota > Metazoa > Chordata > Testudines > Pelomedusidae > Pelusios > Pelusios castaneus. Next base: position 1,238,701 of record ML685812.1, read on the forward strand.
ATGTTGGGCAGGCAGAGATCACTAGTCACTTTTGAAAAAAATCTCAGACTTCATGAAAAGTTTGTTCTTTTCTCTTACAACTTTTCCTCCCTCCCATATTCTGGTCTGACTTCTCCTCTTAAGTAGAGCTAGACTGAATGCCCGTCAGAGCTTATTAAGCACAAATCTGATCACTATTAGGTATCATTTTGTATCCAGACACCCAGCTGCAGTAAATAAATGTAGTTCCCTTTACATCAATCAGTGGCACTATCCCAGTTTTCTCCACCTGAAGATTTGGCCATCAGGCTCTGAATTTCAGTCTTTCAAGTCAGCACAGTCACTCAACAGAATGCCTTCATGTCTCGCTTGTAGGTTATGTATAGCTAGAGTGTGAGATCTGCAGTGGGTGTAAGCTAATGTATACCCACATAATATAAATCAATGGAGCTGTGCTAATTTACAGCAGCTAAGGATTTAATCTAGCGGTATTAGCCACAAGAACCCAAGAGGACTCTTTTTCAGATGCCCACATTGCATGAGAAAAATGTCACTGTGTGGCAAATGTTCTCTATTATTAAGAAGAGCTTAGAAACCAGTAGGTTATCAGGACCATGCATTGTAAATAAAGATGTGAATGGGAAAATATGTAACGACATTTTATGTTGCCTCTAAATGTCATGCTCGGTTGGTTTTGTGTATTTTATGGAAGCTTTCTTAAATACTGTACAAAATGCCTAAGTTCTTCATAATTAAACTATGAAGAAAAGCAAATGCCAAAGCTTCCAATGTAATGCAGAGTTTGCAGTGCAAGCAGATGTTGCTGTTGAATGAACATCTTCCATTGCTTAGCCTCTGGCTGCAATGACTGCCATCCAAGAGAGATGTGAGGCAGCAACTTGGCATGCTGTGGATGCTGGGGGACATACAGTATGCTAACGAAATAGTTGCAGATCCTCAGAATGTAGTGCTTCTAAGTATGCTGGGTGGACTCTGTTTTTAAATGTAATTAGAGTGCAGCTCGCCTTTGATAAACATCATTTCTCTTTAACTGAGATTTACATTTTCCACATAAATTGGGAGAAAATAAGGTGGAATTGATAGTTTGTGGTTTAAACACAGCTTTGCTGTAATACCACTTGTCAAGATAAACAAAACTGTGTGATAACAAGCAACCAAATACCATGCATGGTAATGAGATGGAAAAAACCACAGGGAAATACTTCGAGATTCTCAGTTCACGAGACTCCAGAAATGCACATAACACACACATACACACACACACACAGCAGACATGTTTCCTCATTACCAAAATAGGAGCTGCGCTCCCAAGGCTCTTAGGATTTTGTAAACACTTTACAAACACCACTATGTTAGATTCCCTGAAATAGAGGCCAGAACAAGCTTAACTAGCAATATGGGGATTCCCTTGGTGTCGGCCGTAGTGTAGGGGTGTGCAGGGGCATTGCTCATGGAGGAAATGTTGTCGAAGTGCTGCTTTACTTCAGTAGCTCTTGGCTACAGAAGCGGCCCTTTGGGGGCAGTTGCAGCTGGGTGTCATTTAAAGAAGCCCTGAGGCTGTTCTAAATTATTCTAGGGACTGGGAAACTCAAAGATGACTTTAAGCCACATTTACCCCTCTCACCACTTTTCAGCTGTGTCAGCTGGAGCTGATACAGTTAATATGCTGCACAATATTTATAATCAAGCATCAAGATTGAACTGATAAGTCAAATTCCAGTGGTGCTACTTACAGAGCAGAGAACTACTCCATGTGAGTAAGGGTAACAGAATCAGACCTATAAAGTGTAGAGTTTTTCCACTGTCTGAAACATTTATGGTAATTAACCACATGAGGAAAGGATGTTACCTTCTGCAAGTATCAGCAGCCAATTTCACAATAAAGCTCTGAGTTTGGTTCTTTGTCAGTAACTGAACTGTATTATTCATCGTTCACAAGTACTTTAACTACCAGGCATTTGTAAAGATATTTATCCCCAAAGTATTTCAAAAATTATCACAGCTAAATTAGCTGACAAATATTCATAGTAGAAGTCAATTGTGTGCTATTCCTATTTGTCCTTCATTATTCAGTAGTTCAAAGAGATTTAGCTATCAAATCAGGGAACAGAAACAGACTATGTCTGAGGTGAGCAGTCATTTCAAAACTAAAGATTAGTGAATAGTCCAAGTGAATGATCTCTTAACAGCCCAGAATCTGTGAAGTGCTGTACAACCTCAAAGAATTTGTAAATGGTTTTATAAGGGAGGGCACTTTGTGTTCTGGGGACAGGCAGGGGGGAAAAAAGTAGACTAGGGTAGCAAAATAAAAGCTGCCGAAAGGGAAAAATACAGCTGTAGGTCTGCATTCCTGCCAATAGATTTGGAAGTAATTTTGAGAAGAAATTCCCCCATGACTTGCTTTGTACATTAGAGATCAGCTTGTATGTTGTGTTCTCTCCCCACCTCCGACCCCCCCATTCATTTGTTTTCTTAATTTTAGATCCCCTTCCTGAAAAGTGCTCCAAGCAGATGTGCCTCATGGAAGCCTATTGACTCAAGTGTGGCTATCCATGGGTGTAGAGGTCTGCCTGCATGAAGTAGCTTGCAGAATGAAGACTTACACTGTAAAGCTTTTCAGTATATTGTATGGACCGTGCCATCACACTATAAACCAATAATTAATATCTAAATTATTATAACAAATAGGAAGTGAGCCAATAAAGATGAAACAGCCCTACTGTAATTATATATTGTTTTGAAGACAGGTTTAAAATCATTTCACGGACATTTACCAGATGTTTTCTAAGCTGAATTTTCATCCATCTTTCTGACACGGAACCAAGCAGGTTATCGTGGCCTGCTGAAGTCAAATCTATCAAGTTACCGATCCATCAAACCAAAGATGGAAAATTGCCCCAGTAAATTAATGACCAGAGGTTATTTTCTAAAACAACTTCCCAAAGAAGGTTCATTTGATCAGATTTGGAGTCACTTTTACACTAACTCAGGCTTTATTTTCAAAATTTCATCATCACCAAGTTCAGTGTTTCACGATCTGAAAAATAATGTAATTATCAGCGTGTGAAAAGGATATTTATTCAGGGAGCAGTTGATACTGATTTAGAGTTGGAGCTCACGGAGGCCCCAGTCATGCTAAAGCTTACATGTGCACTTCACTGTGAGCATGTGAGTAGGCCCACTGTTGGTGTGCTCAAAGTTAAGCATGTGCTTAAATCTTTGCATGATCAAAGCCTAATGTATCAGATCATTCATTTCTATGGCACACTAATCATTTTTAACAGATGTAGTACCCTTCTTACACGCATTTTTGGATTAACCCTATACATTGTTCTGGCAATACACTCTAGGTGCAGTTAAGCAGGACTTATGAGACACTATGAATATGACTACACTGCATCTGGGAATAAGCCTCCCACCCTGGGTCCACAGACTGCCATTGCTGGGACTCCCTTTTCCCCTTCATCCCAGGCTTGAGAGCCTTAGGGGCAACAAAGCAAAATTTACACACACATAATTAGTGTGCTAGCACTAGCACTGCCAACAGAAGAGTCTACAGATCTGGGCTCATGGGCTATGTCTACACTAGAAAAAGTTAGGTCGACTTTGGTAAGTCGACCTAAAGCCAACCTTATTAAGTCGACTTAACAAAGTGGACTAAGTTGACTTAACTTTAAGTCGACTTAGTCCACTTTCTTAAATCGACCTAACCACCCTTAAGTCGACTTAATAAAGTTGACTTAAATGTTACTCCACGTCCACACCGCCCTTAAGTGAACTTAAGGAGTCAATTTAAGGCTTAAATCGACCTAATGGGCGGTTCTTATTAAGTCAACTTAAGCTTTCATTAAGTCGACTTAATGAAAGTCTGGTGTAGACAGCGAGTAATTTAGGTCGACTTAAGCCTCCTTAAGTCACCCTAAATTGCTAGTGTAGACATACCCTTGGAGGTTGGCTTCCAGATGTAGTGTAAACATACTCTAAAGGGCCTACACTGTAATATAACTATTATGTTGAATCCATTGTGTCAATAACTTAGTGTGACTTAGGTATTTGGGAGACTGTGGCCCGCAACTTCCTGAATGATACTTCACTGAACCAGCAGGTAATTTGGAGAGAATCTTCTGGATGTTAGATAAACCATAAATTAGGGGGAAAAGAAGAAGTGTGACATCAGGGTGTCCATAAACATTTAGTACCAATTTTTTCAGAAAATCATGCATTCAATTGCACATGCAAAAATATACATTTATGCATTTAATTTACATTGTGATTTCATATATAGACATTACTATATCTAATTGGTCATTTGCACACATGATTACTGTAGCTGCTTGTGCAAATTATGTACAGATGCATATGTACACTTTTCCTACTCTGCCATTTAGGTGTATTTCCTAGGTAGTTTATGAACATGGATGTGTAAATCCTAGAAAACCTAAAATACATGAACCAGAGATTATTCTAATTTTTGAATGTGTTGCAACACAGGCATGCTGACCTACATAAGCTGGTCTGGCCTCTAAGATGTGGATCTGATCTCACTTACTAGTGAGATGGTTTTAAAACAACATAAGAAATCAGAATCAGTTCCATAGTGTCTTGGGGTGAAAGGTAGCTTCTCCACCTTGTAGTCTGTTCCCAAGCAGATGAGAATTACATTTGTGAATGAGGAACGTGTTTCGAGACTATTCATTTACTCAAATATTTCCAATAAATTCAGATTCCTTCCCCATTCAGGTCTGAATATAAAGTATTGTAAGCATAGCTTTTTGCTTTAGTATATGTTCACTCCCAAGGCCATTCATCTGGTTTTTAAAATGGGTGGTGTGCTAAGTGATACAGGTGGCCTGTGAAATCTAACATTGGGAAGGCTGCACTGGAAGGTATTTAGCTCCTTTAACTATAAAGAAGGGGTTTGGGTAGAGACTTACAGTGATATTAAAAATCTTCACCTGCCTAGGAAGTGGGACAATATTTATTGCAAGCAATAAATATTTGTAAATTTTATGGGGTGGTTTTAGAATGATATTTCATGTCTAGTTTTATTTTGAGCTATTTTTTAAAACTTCAGTTCCTCATGAAAACAAGTTGTATAGCTTATGGTATTACTCTGGCAAAATGATTTCCATAAATAAAGCAAGATGCAATGGGAGCGAAAATATATAAAGATTAATGCATCAGACTTTTTGGCTTATAGTGACTAACTGTAATTCCTGAGACTTAAGTTATTGGGAAAAAAATCTCTTATGGAAACAGGCGACAAATCCAAAACTACCTGAGCAGCATGAGCAATTTACTTTCTCTTGACTTAAAGAATTGTAGTTTTATGGCCATTTTCCTTGAGCTTATTGATTTCATACGCAGTTTTCTACAGACATATAATGCATCTGGGTTTTACACACACACAGACCCAGATGGTAACTAATGCTTGTGTCATTTATCAACTTAATGTAATCAGTGTGGTCTAGTATTGTGCAGAATTTCAAGGGGAGTGTTCCCTTCAAACCAAATGCCTCAGGGGTGAGAAAAATAGGGAGTAGGATGATATAGTGGAATGGAGGTGAGCAGACATCAATTCTAGTGCTAATCAACTGTATGCCTAGGAAGTGACTACATGCTTCTGACATCTTTCATTAAGCAAGTATATTCTGGGTCACAAATAATGAAGTTTCAGTTGGAAAAAATATTCCAAACTTTGGATGGTTATTAGAAATAATGTCTATCTAACAATAATTGTTTAGAAGTTTGTCCTGGGCAAAGATTTGGCACAATTTTTATTTCATCTCTACTAGACCAACTCTGTTTAGGACGAAGCACAGCATTCATTCATTTGTACAAGTGAGTTCCTACACTTGCAAGCTGATGTCATCTTAAAAGTCTATGGATGGTATAACTTGACACTGGTGCACCATGCTATTGACATGGGGCATGACCTACAAGGGGCACCTTTAAAAAACTTCAGTATTCACTACCCCAGGTATATGCAGGAATCAGATTATCTTCTTGTATCTGAGTAATGAAAACATCAGTACCATGGCACTGGACAGTGGCAAATTTTGCATTTTTAAATGGCAACCACTGTCGCTAAGTTCACCTAAAGGTCATTGGTTTTTTTTTCCAGAAAAAAAAAACACCTCAATTACAGTTTTGCAATCTGAACAAAATGCTTCATATTTCCATTTATGAAAACGATGCACATAGGTAGAGCAACCCAGTATGAACATAGTCTTCTGCCTCCCATCTAACCCAAAACTTGATGAAAGCTTGGGTGTTATTTTCCAAACCAGTCGATGTTAATTGCTGCTCTTTCCCCATTGATTTCCTATTCATCTAGTCTATCTATCCTAAATAATTTGTCTCTCACCTGGTTAAATAGTGCCAAGCACAAGAATATTTCCATGACTCCATAAAGAGGTTAGACTCTTGAAACAAAATCTTTGTTCTCTCCCATGTCTTTTCCCCCCATGCAAAATTCTCTTTCTAAATCCTCTCTTGCTCACTACCTTTTAGGTCAAGTCTTGTGTCCTGTACTCTGACATCTGCCTTCAGTCACTGAGTTATGATGCCATGCACTCCCAAAAGGTGCAATACATTCTCAGGGGCTGGAAAAGCAGTGCAGATCAAATGGATACCAATAAGAATACGTTGTTAACTTCAATTTAAGGCTGAGAGTACATATAAATGACAGCAAAAATACTGACAAGGATAATATAATTAGTTAAAAAACCCTAGATACACAACCATGAAGCCCCAATAGAAAATCACAGTTAATTACATAAAACCAAACATTATGTATGGCAACATACAATTAAGATGGCCAGATTACCTTCGCTCTGCCTGCACCGTTAATGACTTGCGCTCCCATTTTGCTTTCTTTGTTCCTTCTATATTTAGTTTTGGATCAAGAGATTTTTTTTCCAGGACACTATAAGACGGTTCAGTTAGTGTCTTACAGTTTGAATGGCCAGTGTGCACTGTGTAGATGAAATATTGAAAACCTGCAGCACAGAGCTTCGGTTTAGAATTGGTTACAGTGGTGACAGACACAGCTATGGAGTCTAATGACATTTGGATGTTTGGCTGGCACATGGAATCATGAGCTCAATTCTGTGAGCTGCTAAGCACCTGCTCTGAGGCATCGAGGCACAGATCCTCAAAAGTTCTTCCAACACCTATCTCCCATCAATGTCTACTTTCGGCATCTAAATACTTCCCAGCGCACGGAGACCTAGGCCACTGACATACCCTAAGACTGGGCACACACTGAGACATGGAGACAGCTTTCTGCATGCTGTTTGTTGAATCAGCACTTTTGCAAAGCTCTGTTTTTCTGTGCAGAGCATATGACAGTAAAGACCAGTGATGGTAAAACAAGTCCATGTAATCTTCATAATAGCAGTCTAGTTTTATGGTCAGTGATGCAGTAACAGCTCTTTAAAAAAACAACCAACCAACCAAACAACCCACCCCAACCCACACACAAAACCATGGAGATAGCCTGAGCTTCTAACTTTTCCAGGGCCTTATGGTGAGGTCAGAGTTAAGGTAGCTCTTGCTGCTAAACTGCTTCTGGAAACCCTCAGGCTATTTTAATTTTATCCAGAGAACTGGGCAGCCACCTAGGCCCCCTGCTTTCCCTTCCATTCACCTTCCTGGCCCAGTGCTTGAAATAATTTAAATATCTTGTATATGGAAAGCAATTCCTATTGCTCCCCCATCTTCATCACATGCAGATAGTGAAGAGCAGTATCTGTTCTCAAACATGTTGGGGTGCAGCAAAAATCATCCTAACCATGTACCTAAAAATATGCCCATGTGACAAGCAGTGCTCAGGGCACTGCAGCAGTGGAGAAGATGAAGTCTCTGAAATCAGATACGGCCATCTTTTTGTAACGTGGGTGACTCTGGTACAGAAGAGCATCCATTGCGGTCAATTGATGACAGTTGACTGGAGCTTCTTTACCATTGAAGCAAATTATGCACAGTTTTTCCAGTGAGAGCTAAGAGGCTTATGTGAAAATGAGGACAAGACTTAGAGTTTAAGCCAGAAGAGGCCATCAGATCATCTAGTCTGACCTCCTGCACAACACAGGCCACTAAACCCTATCCAATTATTTCTGTGTTGAGCCCAATAACATATTAGACTAGGGCACTACAGCTGTTGGGAGATGGGAGTCTGTGCCAGTAGGAGGGACCAAAATATGCCAATGCCTGAGGCTGCTGAAATGGCAGGGAATTCTTTTGCAAGATATTCCCAAATGATTTGGGACTTTCTGGGACAAAAAGGGAGGAAGAACAGACATTAGAGGTAAATGAAGATCTAGTTTCCAATAGAAATCAGTCAAAGGGGCGTAATACATTAAATTCTTTTTAATATTATGTACCATTTTTCTATTTTTGGTTGAATACACATGGCTTTTTAATGTGATTTAAATACATGCTATTTTTAAAGTGTTCAATGCGTCTGTATGAAGGCTGCTATACTCATGTTAACAGTTGCCTGAGATCTCCTGTGTTATAGCTATCTAGATAATGAATTCTGGGTTTTCAGCACCCACAATCCCTTTCAGGAAGCATAGCAAAGTGCTTTTGCAATCTTGCTGTGATAAAACTCATCTATCATACTTGTCTCAATGGTATAATGTGTCATTACTGAATTGTGAATTTATTTCCTTGAATTCCCTCACTCTTTAGTCTGTTGCACATGCACTTGGTACACCTAAAGATTTATGCATCTCCGTCCTGACCTCCACAATAGAATAACAGGTATTATGTAAATAAACACTAGAAGCCACTGTTGCCATTTATTGATTGGGACTCAGTAAGTCAGAATTAGGGGGGAGGGGAGTGTATATTGTGATAAAACTGATAATAAATTAATAAAAACCATGTCAAGTAGAAATCTACATGATAAAATCAAACAATGGGCAAGAAAATGACTTGTTTGTGTCGGAGACCAGCAGTCTGACCAAATCCAACATATGGGAATATAGCAGAGAGAAATCCTTTCTCTAGGAAAATTCCATGAAATTGCTAGGAAATAAGGTCAGGTTAAACTCAACATTTTCTTGGTATATTCCCATTGAGGTGAAATGGAGGGAGTCTTTCATCTTTGTAGAAAGAGGTAGGGACAGGGCTTTTCTGACCTGTGGGCACCTCAAGATCCATAGTGAAATCCTGTTCTTCTGAAGCATCAGTTCGTGGCTGTAGCATTAGCAGAGAGGTCTGCTACTTCCCACCTCTATGACATCTGAGCTCCCTGTCTGTAGCTGCCTTAACCAATTACTCTTGGGGGTGGTAGGATTTCAACATACATGCAAGAATTCACATGAATTGGCAATGATGACAGGTCAGTGCTCTCTTTCATGGGAAAATCCCATCTGTCTGGAGTGGTGTGAGGGACTATGCTGCAAAGCATCTCTGGCTTGGAGTTCTCTTTGCCTAAACCAATTCCTCCATCCCTTAGAGCCTCCAATAGGCGAATACGTGGTGGACTTTTCTAGGGATGGCAGCAACAGAGTTCAACTTGCCTCTAGGCAAAAATGGGTTGACTTTTGCAGTGTTTCCCCTTCCCCTCCCTCAGAAAAAAACCAAGTTGGTGTAAAGTGCATTCTGCATCATTGCTACCTATTTTAACTAGTCAAATTCCAAAGGGGTAGCCGTGTTAGTCTATTTTAGAAAGACAACAGAGTCTTGTGGCACTTTTAAAGACTAACAGATTTATTAATCGCATGAGCTTTCGTGGGAGAAAATCCCACTTCGTCAGATGCTTTGAAGATAGGAAAGTTACAGAGTGGGAGGAAATTAAATGCAGGGGAGTGTATGACATAGCATCAGGTCAGGCTGTAACAGCAAATCAAAGTAGGTGTTAGGATTCAAAACACTGGGGAACAGCACATAGAGGAGGGGGGAGGTCAATTCACTTGATGTAATGCGAGAAAAATCCATAGTCCCTGTTCAACCCCAAGGCAACTGAGTCAAATTTGCATATAAGTTCGAGCTCTGCAGACTCTCTTTGAAGCTGTGATTTGTTATTCATCTGTGTCAACACAGCTATTAACAAGTCGTTAAGGGAGTGAGCAGGGAGGTTGAAGTGTTCCCCTACAGGTTTTGCAGTATTGCAGTTTCTGATGTCAGATTTGTGTCCATTGATTCTTTGGCGCAGAGACTGTCCTGTCTGTCCAATATATAAGGCAGAGGGGCATTTCCGGCACATGATGGCATAAATCACATTGGTGGATGAGCAGGTGAACGAACCCTTGATGGAGTAGGTGGCATGATTAGGCCCTGTGATGGTGTCATCAGTGTAGATATGAGGGCAAAGTTGGCAGCGTGGTCTGCTGCAGGGCTGTGTTCCTGCTTTAGTGTTTCTGCTCTGTGATCTGTAGTTGCTGGTAAGTATCCTTTTAAGATTAGGGGGCTGTCTGAAAGCAAGGAGAGGTCTGTCTCCCAAGGCTTGAGAGAGTGAGGGATCATCTTGTAAAATAGGCTGTAGATTTTTGATGATGTGTTGAAGAGGTCTGGCTTGGGGGTTGTAGGTGACGACCAGTGGTGTTCTGTTGTTGTTTTTCATGGGCTTCTCCTGCAGTAGTTGACTTCTGGGTACCCGTCTGGCTCTGTCAATTTGTTTCTTCACTTCTGTGGGTTTGTACTGTAGTTTTAAGAATGCCTGGTAGAGATCCTGAAGGTGTCTGTCTCTGTCTAAAGTGTCAGAGCAAATGCGGTTTTTCTCGCATTACATCAAGTGAATTGACCTCCCCCCTCCTCTATGTGCTGTTCCCCAGTGTTTTGAATCCTAACACCTACTTTGATTTGCTGTTACAGCCTGACCTGATGCTATGTCATACACTCCCCTGCATTTAATTTCCTCCCACTCTGTAACTTTCCTATCTTCAAAGCATCTGACGAAGTGGGATTTTCTCCCACGAAAGCTCATGCGATTAATAAATCTGTTAGTCTTTAAAAGTGCCACAAGACTCTGTTGTCTATTTTAACTAGGTTTGCAAACATCTCCAAGCTCAGGTTTCAGGGTCTGAACTTCTTTTCCATATTATGTGTCTCAACCTACCATTACCATTCTGGCATTGTTCCTGTTGTGATCATTTCCATACTGTTTAAAATGTGGTCATGGTGACATCAGCAAATTGGTCAAGGGGTTGGTTTTGTCTTTAGAATCTGGTTCATTTCCTGCCCCCCCCCCCCTTTAAAAATATGTTCTCTAAGGCTATTTAAGCTGAGGGACTGCTATTTTGCTCAATATTAGCTGTCTTCATTACAAGTTAAGGTATTTTTTATTTAATAAATTTTCAGCGGGATGATTTGAGAAGCAGGATCATCAGCTCATTGACATTATAAACAGAAAAGGCTATTGGATCATCATCAACTCTCTTTTCCTGCCAACATAGGAGACAGCCCCTTGACTGAGGATGCAGCAGGCACAACAGTCAAACTGTCACATTGGGCTAGACCTAGGCATGAAGAATCTCCCTTATCTTCATATACTTGGCATGATGGGCAATAATCTACCAGTATTTGCATCCTTATCCACACATTTTGAGCATAATGTTTTGTAAACAGATTGTAATACTATTTACTGTCTAGGGATATAGCATTTATTTGTTTTGCTGTAGTTTGAAAGCATCTATCCCCACAGGTAGGTACTTGTACATTAGATCTAAAGTAGTAATCATCCAAATATGAATACCTATTCGATTAGCCTTATAAGCCACCGTATAGTTTAAGTGTGCACAGCATCATAATTGTCTCAGATATGACAGATGAAGAATGCAATTCCTACCTCAGGGAGCTTTCAGACTAAAGGCACAAGAGGGAACAATACATGCACAGCTTAATGAATATCATGCAGGTGATCACTAAATGGTGTGCCATCGCAGCTGCTATCATCCATCATGGAATGGGGGCAATTTCAATAGGTTTTCCGTCCACTTCTATTACTATTTATAAACTCAAGTGAATCCTTCTCTGAAATGATGGAAAGGCAGCAGCAGCTATTCAAAGTGATTCCCTTGCCTGGGAGGCTATTTCCTCTTTATGCAGCAATGGTAAACAATGGGACAAATCCTAATTCCGTTTTTTATTCATTCCTCACAGGGACAAAACTCACTGAGATCAGCAGAAGTTGAGGGAGAAGGGCTAGAGTGTGTGGAATAGAAAAACAAATATTTAGTCATCAAGTCCAAGAAAAACCACTCAGTTTCCTATGCTGTTTGAAGGAGTCTATCATTCTAACATGACAAACATAGAAATTACCTTTGGTCTCTTGTCACCAAGTTTACAAGGGTATTCAAGTCCTAAAGATACAAATAGTCACACAGAGTAGGCTTTACAAGTGTGCCTATAAAGGTTAGGTACCTAGCTGACCAGCTGAAGTCAGACCCAGGTGGGCTCAGCACTTGCTAGGACCAGACCCTCAGTGATCATTGCTGGTCATTTATCAAAACAAAGTGGCTCATGACCAGAGATAATCATCAGCAGAAAGCTTGGACCAGGGAACAGAGTAGGATTGAATGAAGGAAGGAAGGAGGGAACAGAAGACATGTGTAGTGATGCTAGAAAATTCCTGATCATGAACCAGAACAATCTAATTCCAAAGGGGTAGCCGTGTTAGTCTAATTAGTTAGTCTAGACAGAACAATCTACTTCATCTTACTGAATTTCTAGTACACTTGAATTTTTGGAGAACAGTTTGGGGACGTGACAATGGGAGGGGATCCCCAGTTGGTATAAAGACCCTTTGGGGCCAGTTATTACTTTAACATGTATTAAGTGTCTCTGGAATAATCTGATTTGTGGTTGAGCCTTGGAAGAAACCTATTAGTGGCATTCAGCCACTGGCCTCGTAGGCTCTGTATTGAGATGGTCTCAGCTGAGCTGAAGATAATGCTTTTTGTTACCTCAGAAACTCCAAACTAATTTATAAACACTGCCCTTCTATAAACTTCTGAGATTAAAAATCTGTGTGGTCTGCTAGCCTAATGGTATACTGACCCAAAGGAATATGGATCTAGCCCTCCAATCAAGAATTGACACTCAGACCAATAATTTTCTTTGAAAATAAATATTTATTGAAAGTAATTTAGTGAAATTCAAAAAACAGTCATTTACCTCAGACATCACTTTTACTTATGTACAGCACAGAGTGACAGATAAACAGAATGCAGCTCTATCACTGAATACATAGCACCAACCCACACAGATAAACAGATTCTAAATGTTTAGAATAGTTAAACACACTTATCCTTAATATCTATGGAAAAAACAATTATCTAATCATTCAGCCAGGATTGATCAGGCAGTTGCTGGATGGGTGGAGATCTAAATCTTCATATACACCACAGGCACACAGTTTTATTAACAGTCAGACCCAAACATTCCTTTACTTACAAAGCCTTCTTACAAAATCCCTCTGCCTCATCAGCAGGGTCCTTCTGCTTTGTCTAAGCAAAGGATTGCCTTTTGGTTATAAACATGTCAGGGACTTCCAAAGGGGTAGCTGTGTTAGTTTATTGTAGAAAGACAGAGTCCTGTGGCACTTTTAAAGACTAACAGATTTATTTATCGCATGAGCTTTCGTGGGAGAAAATCCCACTTCGTCAGACGCTTTTCATGTGATAAATAAATCTGTTAGTCTTTAAAAGTGCCACAGGACTCTGTTGTCAGGGACTGTTAGCCTGGTCACTCAAACCTAAAGTGCACTGATGCCCTTAGGATGATTGAAACCAATTTTTTTTCCTCCCTTTCTCTGCTCCTTCTTTCCTCTGTGCTGTCTGTCTTGATTGGTGCTGAAGTATGTCCTCTCCCCTGCTCTTGTCTCCTCAGATGGTCCATAAACTCACCCCACCTTTTTATAGGCTGGCAGGGGAGGCAGTAGCACATTTGATGTAGGGGCATTGGGAGCAAGGTAAGGGATGACATAGGGTGACACTGGGAAGGAGAACGAGGAAGTTTTTGGAGTATTGAGGACAACTTCCTGGTACAAATGCTGGAAGAACCAACTAAGGACCTTGCACCTCTCAACCTGGGCAAATATTAAGACTGTCAAGTGTCAGAATTTGAAATTGAGTGCTTTATGTTTTCCCTACAATTTTTGGCCAGCTATTAAAATGGTTAAAAAAATAAAATTCAAAATACTGAATTCTGAAGGGTGTTGAGAAAATGAAGAAAAACGTCCTAAACAAAACTCAGCTTTTTATAGCAGCTGTTTGCATTGACTATGTCCTTTCAAATCTGATTATATAAGTGCTGTATTCTATTACTACAACTTGTGACTCTAGATAGCTTTAGTGTTAGTTTCTGCACCTCTCACTGAGTGATTAACATTTGCTTATGGAATGAGTGCCAACTTTAATGGACCCACTTGCATAGTTAAGTGCTTACCACTCTAACAAAGGATTGCATAAATGAGCACTTAAATCTTATTTGGTCAATAGACTAACCTGTTGTTGACTTCCATTTTTTCCTGTCCTTGTAAATGGAAAGAAGGATGGCAGAGGCTGATAATCAGATTTTTACATATATATCCAGTATTGTATCTTTTTTTCTTGTATAGTAATTAAGAATAGGTGGACTGGACAATTGAAGAACTGACTAACTTTTGCTAGGGTGACCAGATGGCCCAATTTTATAGGGACAGTACCAATATTTGGAGCTTTATCTTATATAATGTTTTTTATTGCCCCCACCATCTTGTCACCCTGTTTTGCCAAGTACTACAAACAAACCTAATCTCAAGTCAGGCCCATCAGTATGTAAAGGTAGCAGGGAGTACTACTTCTGGGGTTGCCAACCTTGCTTTAGTTTTTACTGACATGAAAATCTGAAGTTGAGTTTTTTTACTGACCACTAAAAATACCATGAACGATAGTGTTTCAATATTACAATATCATAATGTCAGCAGCAAAGGAAAGGTAGGGCTGCTGGCTGGAGAAATGGAAAGGATCAAGTGGGGAAATTGAGTGAGGGGTAGGAGGGGGATAAAGGCAGGAATACCAGAGCAGGGGATGGTGGGGAGTGATGCAGAAGGCTCTGGGGAGGAGTGGCAGGGATCTGACCATAGGCAGGATTGCAGGGCTATAGGTGCAAGGCTGCATGCATTCCCTCCTACCTTGGGAGCACATCTTACTTTCTTGTTTGCACCCTGCTGGTGCTCAGCCAGGCTCCCTGGCTGCAGAAGCAGCCTCTGCGAATTGTCCTGTGGAGATCAGGAGCAGATTAATGCAGGAGCTATAGGGGCTGGAGCCCTGGGCTCTGGTCTGAAAAGGGGCACCAGACTCCAGCCCCTATAGCCCCTGCCATATCCGTTCCCCCTCCTAAGCCCCCATAGCACTGGTGGTCCAGAGAGCCCCTGCCCTGCTTGGGGGGGAAAAAGGGGAGAGCAGGGCTTTGGGCCAGAGGCACTCTTGCCTCACCCCTGGCCTGGCTGGTCCACCCCCCTGTTCACTCTGCTCCATTCCAGGTATGGAATTGGTATGGCCTCCAGTGCCCCCAAAACAGAGTGGTGCAAAGAGGGCTGGCCCACCCCCATCCCCACGGGTGGACCAGCCAGCCCAGGGGCAGGAGCATAGCCTAGCCTCTGCCCCCCCCAGTGCCAGACCAGGTGGGATCCCCCACAGTGGTGGGGGGCTGGAGCCCATTAATCCAGGCCTGGTGGAGATGGGTTCATTGGGGTGCACGGGGCAGGAATCTGGCTTCACAAAGGGGCCCCCTTTGACTCCCCCTCAGGCCCTACCATGGAGAGCAGTAAAAGCAATTGCTCAGCAGTGTTGCCTTAAGGGCAAGGCCAGAATATGTCTGATCCTGCTGTGCATTAGCTCCATGACCCCATCTTCCTGGGAGCCTGCCCCATACCATTCCCCTTGGATTAGACCCATGTCTTCTGTTCCTGCAAGGTGCTTGAGTACTGGATGCTGCCTCCTGGGCCCTAGTGCTGGAAGTCTTGCACTTCCATGCATGCTGGAAGGTAACCAATGGTAGGACTTGGGGAATCTCCACAGAAAGTTGGAGATAAATCACTCCAATAATTAATTCCCTCACTTAAAATTTTGCACTTTATTTCCAGTTTCATTTTCAATACCGCCAACCCCAGGCTTTCAAAATTTATCAAGTAGTTGCTAAAAATCATGAGATGATGTAAAAAAAACAAACAAACCATGATTTGTTGAGATGTTAAATGAAGTGGGTTTCTCTTTTCTGCCATTTGAGACTTTAGAGTTCATATTTTTAAGCTTTTCTCTGCAGGTGTGATGACTAGCAGCTTACTAAAAAAAAAGCACTAAAGTTCTCAGAGGATTTCAGAAGTTGCTCAAACACTCCTTACCCCCAAGTTGCAATTTGCATTACAGTTGCAAGCCTTGGTAATACTAGGTTTTGTATCACATTGTCTCCAGTCATTTTATTTTGTCAGGCTTTTTTGTTAGGCTAGAGGCTTCTATCAGAAATCTCTATGTCATGTAGGTAGTTGTAGATCAACTCACCTCAACTTTCTCTTGGATGTTCTAAGTACATTGAGCTTCTCAAGCCTCAGAGGCATTTTCTCTAGATTGTGAATCATTCTTGCAGTTCTTTGCTGAACCCTTTCCAGTATTGTTTTTTTTGAAGTGTGACAGCAGAACTGTCCACAGTATCACTCTACTGTGAGTGTTATTTCATTAACACCATATACCTCTCTACCCCTACTTGATATCCCCATGCTTACAAGCACATCTAAGGATCACATTTGCACTCCGCTACAGCAGCACACTAGGAGCTCATGTTCAATTGGTTATTATTACCCCTAAAACCTTTTCAGAATACCATCACTCCCTACATGACCTGCATTTTTTCTTTAGATGTATAAACCTTGAATTTAGCTGTTTTCTATGTCATGTCATTCAAATAGCTCATTTTAGCAAGTGATCCAGCTTGGCTTGTACAACTGACCTGTTCTCATCACTATTTACCACTCTGCCAATTTTATCAGCAATCATTTTCTATTTTCTTCCAAATCATTGATAAAAATACCGAATGGCACTGTACCAAGAATAAACCCCTTGTGGAACCCTATTAAAAACACTCCCATTGGATGATGATTCTACTTTTACAAGTTACCTTTTGCAAATTAAGAGGTAGCCAGTTTTTAAATAAATGCCATTTAATATGGTTACATTGATTTTGTATGTGCTATTTTTATAAAAATCAGAATATCATGCAGGACTAAGTTAAATGCCTTACTGAAGTCTAAATATATTATGTCAGTTACCTTTTTCCAATTCTTTTAATACTCTAGGGTGCAACTGTTTTGAGTCTGCAGATTTAAAAACAGCTTAGCTTTAACAGTTGCGATTTAACATCCTCAGTACTGATGGATAAGAACGTATTTAATTATCACAGTAAGAAATTATACCTTGCCTCTTTCTGACTACAGAATATGAGTATTTATCATATACTTCTACCTTTTCTACATCTGACTGATTATTTTACCCTCCATGCCTGTTGTAAGGGCTAAACCATTAAGAGACTTGATTTTTCATATACATTTTCCAAAAATTCCTCATTATTTTCAAGTCAATTGGCCATACATTTTTCAGGGATACCTTTAGCTTCCACTATCAATGGTCAGCATTCTTAACTGTCCATTTCTACCCATTGTTACCAGTTTTGTCATTTTGTTCTATATCTATATGGACTTTATTGCTGCTTTCACCTTCCATCTTACTCAGGGAAAGAGATACCCCCACCAGTGTCTTTATGACTGCAGGATTATTTTGTGGGCTTCAAATAAGGGATTCTTTAAACAACTCAATTATTCACAATTTTATGTTTATTTCTTCCACTCAGTTGAGTTCTGCTTTTGTTAACTGGCCTTTTTAAAGCACCACTTTTTAATAAATATTTATTTTACTGGTCAGAACTATATTCTGTGTGCATATAGCAAATGACATTCAATCACGATCACTTACATCTAGGCAACCATCCGTTTTTTATTCATTTTTATCCATAACAATTAGGTCTAATATATAATCATCCTGAACTGGTTGACAACATTCAACTAGAAAAAGTTTTGCATTTGTAAGTTTTAGAAATTCAAAGATGTTTTTAACAGTAGAAGCATGTGACATTTTTATGTCCCCCAGAGTGAGGTCTCCCATGACAACACAATTTTTCTCTGTCTACTTCAGAGATAGATGTTTATGACAGTTCTTATCCTTTTCCTTTATCTGATTTGGAGATATTTAGCGGAGCCCCATCAGTACTCCATCTTGTGATTTGTTAGCAATATACACTGATCCATCAGCATTCCCAGTCCTGTCCTTCTGGCTTCAGTTATTCTAAAGTAGGATGCTCAAAGCCCACTTTCCAAATACTTGGGTTTTAGTTTTTAAAAAGGGTGGTCTTCTGAGCTCGTGTGCAGAAAGTACTTGCACACCATAGTAAAGATGTGTCCACATCATAACATCCAGACTGGAGTTCTGGTTCATGCCATATCTATGCACTATTGTGGGAGTACCTCCTTAGGCATTGTTGGGATAACTATTCCACCCTCAACTATAAATAGGCTTAAATTCACTCAAAACCCAGCCCATACCACCTCAGCACTTATCACAACTTGGGGAAAACGTACTGCAAATTCAGGATTAGTAAGGAATCCCCAAAGCCAGAGACAATCTTCTTTGAAGTTTTCATACAGCTTTAAAGCAAGGCAGAGCTTGTACAATTTGACACCAAGACATATGCTTGGACACCAAGAGTGTCATTTGTTTATCTCTGTGGCAGTAGTGGGAAAATGTTAACATCTACAGTTGGTTTAAACTTCTGCAAAGGCAAAAAATTAAGAGAAATTCAAACAATATACTGTAATTTTATGATTATTATAGCAAAGCTTAAGAATTAGGTCAGATAGAATCCACCAATTTTGCAGTGGGACTTTGTCTGAGATGGAGTGAAGTAACCCCAAATTGATTTTAATGCACCTTGGAACTTTGTTTAATGTTCCAAATTTGTGCATGAATGTTTGTTGAAGAAAAAAAATTGAATGCAGAAGATGAGAGAGATTTAATTATATTTAAGAGGATGGGAGATCAAAGCTGAAGAGATAAAAGTAGCAGCTACTGTACAGCCTGAAAATATCTCCTGAATCATAAACACTGTTAACTACAGTGCTTCAGAATCAGCAACCCCCAAGTCAGGAGAGAGTCATAGCTGAAATGGAAGTCCTGTAGTTAGTGTTTTATGGCTTGCATTGGCTGCCCTTGTCTAGCCCTGACCTTACACAGGCACCAATATGTCTCTGATCATTCCCAACAAACATACAAACAAAAAGCCAACCAAATATTTCTAGCTAGGTCACTGGCTTTAGAACGGTTCACCTCCCTCCCCTGCACAGTATTACTTCTAGATTGCACTGCAGAGATGGCAGTTCATCGTTGGCCGATAAAGATAAATCTTTAACAAATATAACTGGCACTTCTACTGTGGTAGTGCTGCTGTCACACTTCTCGTTAGCTTTTCCTAACAGATTTGAATGCAATATATGATCCACTACTAACCAAATATATTAAAAGAGATGTTTTTGAACAACTCTAGAAAGTGTGTAAGTTGATGCTGTGCTGCCAAACATTTTATCAAGAGGTCTTGCTCTCAAAATTCTTGCCTCAGTCAAACTTTCCCTCTGTCCCTTCCCCACTCCCACAAAAAAGCAGTAATTCCATACTCTCCCTGCTCCCAGCCCTGACAACACGCTCTTGTACATAGGGAACAAACACCAGAGTTGTTAACAAGGGTCTCACTTTTTCCACATCATTGGGGGATGGGAGGGTATAGACAGCATAAAAAGTGAGTCACCACTGTAATGGTTTGAGAACTTCTATTTTGAATTCATATAATGAGTCACATCTACAGAAAGTGCATGTGGCCTCACTTGAAGTCTTTAAACCAAGTGTGGATCTCTTTCTAAAAACACATGCAATAACTTACATGGAATTTGTGCTTGATGCAAAAGTTACTGCCAGAGATCAGTCTAGGTGATTTAGTGGTCTTTTTCTGGCCTTAAAAACCTGTGGGATTATCATAGGCAGCACAGAAAGGTCTGGAGCTCAGATCAGAATTTGTACAGGTACTATCAAGTGTGGGTGTTCAGCCAGATGGTTTTATACTATTCTCCTCCCCCTCACATTGAGGATAGTATAAAGATAGCACTGTAAACAGGAGGCAATGATTGTATGCACACAGAGCCATGTAGGGTGCAAACCCTAAGATTCTGACATATCTGTGCTCTGACTTAAGCAGCGTAGGTGGCTATGCACCGATATTTATACCCATCTGTGGGGAAGAGAAGTGTGCAGTGGAGCTATAGCCTTGAAGTCAGTCCTACTCTGAAAAGTGACTGAAGAAAAGTGGCACCTTCAAAAGAGAGCTACTTCCTTTATTCAAAGTCATAATCCCCCATAACAAATAGGTGTTTTATTCCTTCTAGCCCTGCAGAATGAGTAGTAATGATAGAGGGAGCTGAGCTCTATTTCTCCTCATGTATCAACAGAACGTTAAATACAAATTTCAGGGCTAAATTCTGCCCTCAGTGACAGATGTAAAATGCCACTGAACATAGTAACTGAGGATATAAATTAAAAGACAATGGAATTACATAGGATAAAACTGGCAACAGAATTTGACCTGCAGAATCTTTGTAACTTCTGCTAAAGTTTGAGGAGACAAGAAGCCAGCTTTACTTTCAGCCCCCAAATTGATTTCCCTCAACTGGCAATTAGAAGTAATATTTTTATCCCTATGGAATTAATCACAAATCCTAGTTATTCTATCTGAATAAGTTTTTTCTTTCATGGTCTAATTTTACCTCCATGAAAAGAGCTGATCCCTATATTCACAATTGTCATATGGAAAGTTGATAAATTTCTTGAATACTTACTATTTCCACCTTCTTCTCCCTTGCTTTGTAACAGTCTTCTGTTCCCCTCCCCTTCCCCAGGAGAAGGCCTTTTTTTGTAGAAAGAGTGGGACATTTACTAGATTTAATCAATTGTTTGATAAAACTGGGCAGATGATGTAGTTCTTTGATCACTTAAGGACATAGGATAATTACACAGACATACCAGTCCTTTCCAAAGTCAGACATTTTACAGTACAATAGTACTTTAATGAGCAGATTCATATCATACTTCAAAGAAATAATTTTTAAAATCTCTAACAAGCAAATCTGTGTAGTCCATGCAGTACTTTAAAAAAAATCCCATGAGCCTTAAACCTTCACAGCTCCAATGGAGTAGCCCCTCTGCAGTTGCTAGGAGAGGTTCTTTCCTGTAACCAGTCCAGGATTGGTAAGGCTTTGGCATTATGCTCAAATCTGGAAAAGGTTTATCAGTCCTACAGTGGGTATCAGAGAGGCTAAAATTATATTGCCAAGTCCATCCCACTACACAGGATGCCCTTTCAGAAATAAATCTAGATACCTTGCTAGCTTTAAAGAAGGAGATAAGGCAAAGTCCAGAGTTTCAGGCCTTAGAGTGAGTGCCAAAGAAAACACCAAGGGACTTTAACTGTATATATTCAGTTCAAGTCCACTGGGGTATACTGTCCAGTTTTAAATCTAAAGCCCTTAAACCTCTTTATGGCTGCCCAGCTGTTATGCAGGGAAAGGCTCAAAGTCATGGTTTACAATGGGGATTTTTCCAACAAAAACTAGATCTGGGCAAAGCCTTCGGTAGCTTGGATATGAAATGGGAGATTCCTAAGAATTTATACAAGCTACAGGAGATTTGTTGGAAAGCTATACTCTACAGTAGAAGGGGATGGTAATTAAGCCTGTACATTGTTCCAAGTTTTCATCCCAGTTATGAAAGCTATTCCTCACATCCTAAAAACCAGGGAGTGAAAATAATTTACTTAGATGTCTTGGTCTCAGCATAAATCAGAAAAGCTCCTAAAGTAGATTATTATGCAAGGGTAACCAGCTTTCTAGTAAACATAGAAAAACCTACATTAAAACTGTAGCATGGGCAACTGCCTCCTGAGCAATGCTCTGGCCATAAGTCATGCTCTGTAGTCCCTGCCTCTGTTGCCCCAAGATCAGGGCCCTTAAAGAACTCATTCAAAGGCAGTTCAACCAGTCCCCTAATGGGGTCCAATTCACAGGGCATAATGAGCCTCTGACCCAACCCTAGTTCAGTTCTCACTCTTGATAATCAGCTCCCAAAAAATAGAACACAAATGTAGTTTCCATCCTAATTTCAGATGTCTTCCTGAGTGACTTACTCTGTTTTCCAGAATCTGCTACCCAGAGTTTGTATTTCTCCCCAAATCTTTCTAGCTGGGCCTTTTCTTTCTCTACCCTACCTGGGCAGGGTTTTTTTCCAAGCATCCCTGCCTGGAGAGCTGGTCTTACACTCTCCTGTTTCTTGAGCTTTCTCACCTGCTGACTCAGAACCCTGCAGGAACCTTCTGACATTCATGAATATAGCTGCAACTGAAGTTTTCTGCTCTCTCCATCTCCCTGCAACTTCCTGGAATCATGTGATTCCTCTTCAAGGATGGGGAGGTTTATGCTGTAAATCAGGGCTGGCTTAACCCCAGGCTTTCCAGCCAATGGGGCGAGCACCGTTACAGCCACCTTCACCAAGATTTTAGTTACTGAGATTGTCAGTGGATTTTAGGGTCTTGATTCTATCACAGTGCCCAGTCCAAAAGAAATGGACAAATGTGTCAGGATGTGATGCATAATATTCCTCTCACCTATGAGGTAAGATTGTATTTTATATTACATTTAGAGCATTTGTACCTTATTAGGTAATTGAAGAGAAGCACTTTCCTTCAAGTTACATATTCAAAGCCTTAAGTCTATTTATAGTTGTTCACCATGTTTTACAACAAAACACTACCTTTGTTGAGAATATTAAAGTTCTGTTTACATTTCTCAGCTGCCTTATTCTTTCAGCCTTCAACATCAGGTGGCCACAGAAGATAAGCCTTCTCAGACACATCAAGAAAAATGTGTTTCTGTAACCAACTCAGGGCAACACTTCAGTATCTGACTCAGAAGGAGGCCACCCCATTGAGAAGCCTCAGAGATAAAAGAAGGGCAAGGAAGGGGGCCCCCTTCAGTTTAGGTGCCTAGCATATCCAGTAGAGCAAGACAACCAACAGGTAGAGGGGTGGACTATGGCCCTCAGACAGGACAGGGCAAGCAAAAGAAGTCAAACACCAGAAAGTCTTCACAGGCCAGGGTGAGGCTGCCCCTCCAGGGGTGAGGTGATAAGGGACCCTCACAACTCCACCACATTTCAGCCCACAGCTCTAACAATGGCAGAGCATTCCACCACTGAGTTGGCTAGGCTCCAGACACAACATGCTGACCATTCATCAGGCACAAGCAAAGTCAGACTGTGATCAGTTATCCCTGGGCTCCTTCCTCCAACCCCTTCATAAGGTACCCACCTCCAAGGGTTTTCATCAGGGTATGCCACCAGGGGCAAGCCCAGTAGCTCCAGGCATCAGGGTCATTGAGCAAGTCAGGTGAAACTTCACTAGGCTTGAGCAGGAGCAGGCTAAAGACATCTCTCTCTTCCAGCAGCTCTCATTTGCCTGAGCTACAGGGCCTTGCTTTTATACTTCTTCTTGCTGTCCTGCCAATGGGCAGGTGGCATGGTTCAGCCCTGGGTATCAGCCTCAGAGAGTGGCCAGGCCACCCCACTTTGCTACAGTTGCCTTTAAAGCAGCATCCTTCAGCAATCAAAGCATAGATTATGACAAACCACTGATGTGGTTTCTTTTTAAAATTTGTAACAGGTGTGTCAATAGTCTTCATTTTTTCAGAATATGCTATGTGAGGCAGTTAAGTTGCAGCCCCGCTCCAAATTATTTCAGTATATGTTGATAAAGTCTAGAAGTATGTTTGTTTTTTAGCTCTCACAATTAGGATATAAGAATTAAAGGTAAACTGTCTATTTAAGTATGAGCAATTTCTTAGTAATACCTAATAAACTAAATGATTTATTAGGACCCCACTGATTCAAGCATTGCTGTTTTAATCTATATTATGTCTGATAAACAAAGTTAAGCAATCATTTCAAAATGTGATTTTCAGTGAGGCTTCAATCTGGGCTCTTCTTGTGCTGAAGTATCTCTGCCTGCATACCATCTTACATCCAGTGCTAACACCTGCCTGCTCAAGGTAATGAAATCTACATCACTTATCAGCTCAGGTGTGTGTGTAAGGTTGGGCATTCAGAGGTGCAAGTACAAAAGAAGAGAGAGGAGTTAAAAAATTAGGCTCTTAGAATGTAAGTGATGATCCACATATAAGTAGGAATTTGCTCTTTCAATTCCAGCATGCATTTCCCCAGTATATTAATAGCAATTTTAAACTGGGTCACAGTGTGAACCAATGCTCTTTCACATTCTTCATTTTATAGAGCCATAGACTTTAAGGTCAGACGGGACCAGTATGATCACCTAGTCTGATCTGCTGCAAAATGCAGGCCTCAAGACCTCACACGCCCTGTCCAGCAATAGGCCACCAACCTATGACTGAGTTATTTACCTCCTTAAATCATGATTTTAAAACAGCCATCTTAGATGGAAGCTTCTCTGATTATTTTAAACTACCATAACAGACATTTCTGCATCAACGTTGTCCTTTAACACCCTTTTTTCTCATAAGTAGTCCTGATTATCCTAGAAAAGATGTGAAATGGTAAAAAAAAAAAATAGAACAAATTCTCCAGTGACTAAAATCCCAATGTAGCCCCCATGAAAGGAAGAATTCCATTGGCTGTAAAACACTGGAGAATTTGGTTAGTATTCTTTAAATGTATGTTGCCACCTTCTGAGATCATTAGCCACAAACTGCAGTGATACTTCTTTGGAAAGTTTTCTGCTGTGTTACATATACAGTTGTGTTCCTTGACTACATACCACAGCCCAAAATGTCATGTCTGTACTGGATTGGATTGTTCCACTCCTTAAAAAAGATTGTTAATGCCAGCTTTACCACTAATAAACAAATCCCAGTGTTTTCATGTATTATAGTGGATCATCACCACAGGGGAATTAAATGTTAAAGCATCATCAAATCACAGGCTCTATAGGAATTTGGATGTGTAAATATTTTCACACCTATCTTCACAGCATTCTGATCCAATTACATAACGTTCTGCCTCTCCATAACAATTGAGTGCTAATTTTGCCTTAGCAGAATGCTGGGCAGATATACTCCACAATGCATACATCATCACTTCCTTACTGTCGTCAGGAATATTCCAGTGTGAAGAAATGTCATGTTGTCTCCATACCCCTTTACATACCAGCAAAATGAGTGCATCTCAGATCAAGTTCTGATAGTGTCCAGTCTGAAGCCCATGGGCATTAATTGAACAATTCCCATTGATACTACTGTAGGCGACAACCTCTCTGAAACCACTGAAAAAGTACTAATAACATCATGAAGGTAAATCTTGGCCAATGAGAGTAAATATTTCAGGAATTAGTCCTCAGGGAGTATTGTAACTGCTCCAGGCAAGCTATATATTAAACTGCATAAGCCCTAATACAAAGGAACTTTCTTCTGCTAGTTGCCTAGACTGTAAAAAGCTAAGGCCTAGAACCTATGTCTGCAAAGCCTAGGGAAAGCTAATAGCGCCACAGTACCACCAGAATGCCATGCAAAGGAACATCCAGGGAGCACTGTGAAAAGCAGGAGTCATAGGACATACCGCCCATGAGACTCAAAGTGATAGAACCTTCCCATCCTCTGATTGGCCAAGGCCTCTACTTAACCCCAGGAGTTGGCCCAGGAAGTTGTCTGCTACAATGCTAGGCTTTGCCTTGTCTTTGGTGTCTGTTTATTGATTCTAACCTAGTGCTACCACTCATCTCCTATGCCTGGTGGGTGGACCTCAGTCTAGCTGTCACTGGTACACAGGGTTGCTTACACCCTAGTCTCCTACACTGCCAACTCCAACACAGACTGTGGAGGCAAATACAGTGGGTACTCCATCTATTAGAGCCAGGTGAGTACCTATGTTCAGGTATCAATGATAATTAAGCAAACTTGATTCCTTAGGCTCACTCTGACTGAGGTCATGTAGGTGAGTTCAATGAAGTTACAACAAACATAATTAAATAATGGTGAAATGCAAGGTGAGGAAATCAGTCTGATAAGCATCCATTGATAATGAAATCTGTGAGTTCCCAGGTGCCTCTAGAGCAAGCACGCTGTTGGACAAGAGATTCCTGTTTCCAGTGTTGAGGCTTTTCCC
This sequence comes from Pelusios castaneus, assembly GCA_007922175.1. Lineage (NCBI taxonomy): Eukaryota > Metazoa > Chordata > Testudines > Pelomedusidae > Pelusios > Pelusios castaneus. The sequence continues at coordinate 1,264,968 of ML685812.1, forward strand.
CTTTATCTGGTCCTTCCTTATAGACTTGGTCTCTCAAGTGAGAGGCTCCTTTCTTAGGCCTAACTCAAGCCCTACTTTTGCCCCAAATGGATTCTGCAAGTATTTGCTCAGGAGGCGAGAACTACTTCCTTCAGAGGACTTCTGGCTCTGGTTTCACTTCCAAGGTGAGTTGAGGGACAGGGACTCCGTTGTCCATCAAAACATGCATCTCTGATCAGCCCCTTGCTGATGGTCTGGTGTAGTAGTGGCCTGGTCTGATTTTATTACCACATGATTAAAGCAGAATGAAAATAAATATGACATAGATCTAGAACACTGGTTCTCAACTAGGTGCAAGCATACTCTAGGGGTATGCAGTCATCTTCCAGGGGTATATCAGCTAATCTAGATATTTGCCTAGTTTTACAACAGGCTACATAAAAGCACTAGAGAAGTCAGTACAAACTAAAAATCCATACAATTACTTTTTTATATTGTTCCCTATATTATCTACTGAAATGTAAGTGCAACACTTATAATCCATTTGATTTATTTTATAGGAGTATAGTAAAAATGAGAGTAAGCAATTTTTCAGTAATACTGGGCTGAGACACTTCTGTATTTTTATGTCTGATTTTGTAGGTAAGTAGTCTTTAAGTGAGGTGAAATTTGGAAGGTAGGTAACACAAATCAGATTTCTGAAAGGGGTACAGTAGCCTGGAAAGGCTGAGAGCCAGTGACAAAAATCTGGGGCAGCTTTCTTACGTATCTATCATATGCTTTACCCACCAATAGTGAGAGGCTAATAAAGTAAATAACAACCACCACCATACTCCTTGGTGACTTTTTAATAACCCGGGCATAGACTCAAACTCTGATGTTGGTATATCACAGGCAGACCTCCTGTTTATCACAGGCTGACAATCAACATCCTCGCAATGGACCCAACAATCAAACTTTGTTCAAAAATCACTAACAAAAATACCAAATACAAACAACAGACAAACCAACAAAAGCTCCCAGTGCGAGGGCTTTCCTAGTTTTCCCTGGAGAATGAGCTTTAACCTATGTGCGCTACCAGATCTTTCAGAAACTCTGCACAAAGCACTCCTGGTAAATCCTGACAAGTTTATACAGCATTTGAGTCCGTGTCTTTCACTGATAAGGGAGCCTCCCTGAAGCCAACAGATAGCGCAGACCTAATAGAGATGTAACATACAGGAAAAACTACCTTTGCTACACTGTGTACAGAATACTTTAGATAAACTCTTAAAAGATTTTTCTAACAAAATGAAGGCAGGCAGCAGGCATGTTGTTTGCTAGAAGATGGGAAGGGCTACTTCAGAGTCACTTTAGCCTCTGGAGTAAATAGTGCATTTAAGCAGTTTTAGAAACATGCATTATATATAAGAGAACAGAGCTAGGGCAGGGTATTGAATAATCCATATCTGACATTTTTTAAAGAAAATTTGTATTTTATGATGTGAGTCAGATTTTTGGCTTAAGTGCTTGGTGGTAGGAATAAGCTAGAAAACTAGCACAATTTAGTCACACAAGAATTCCCCTGCTGTGGGAGGATATTCCTGGATGGCATGAAGCTCGTGTAGCCAGCGCTGTCCCGTGGGGGGAGCAGGTCCCAGGGCCAGCTGGCCTAGGCGGGGCCCTGCCCCGCCATGCTGGAGGGGAGGCGGGCCACTCCACAACCCCCACCCCCAGGGAGCAAACCCGGGTGGGGAGGCTGAGACCGCCGGCAGGAAGCTGGCTCCAGCCCCAACCCTGGAAATGGGGCCTGCTGGTGGGGGGAACTGGCCGCAGCTGGGACTCCAGGCTGCTGCGGCTGGTGCCCCAGCCGGGGACCCGAGGCCACCATCGGGAGCTGACTGGCTGAGGTCACCCCGCCAGCGAGGGCTAGCCCTGGCCACATGGGGAAGACCACAGTAGTTCCCTTAAGTCGACCTACAGATCTCTGCATCCACACTGGGCGCTTGTTAAATTGACTTAACAGAACCTGTAGTGTAGACATACCCATCTACACTGGCTTTAAGTCGACTTCAGTCAACTTAATAAGGTCGACTTAAGCCTCAAATTGACCTTCAAGAGGTGGTGTTATTAAGTCGACTTAAGGAAGCACTTAAGTCAACTTAACAAGTGCCCAGTGTGGACGCAGAGATCTGTAGGTCGACTTAAGTGTTTTTAGGTCGACCTAAGGTGCCAGTGTAGACGCACCCTATGTGACCTCTTCTAGACAAGACCTTAGATGTCAAAGTTTGTTCCAATAAGATTAAAAAAAAAAATCCCATTTATTGTCATTGCAGAATCTCAGGAAACAGGAAATTCATCCCAAACAAACTGCCTGACGAAGTGGGATTTTCTCCCTTGAAAGCTCATGCGATAAATACATTTGTTAATCTTTAAAAGTTCCACAGGACTTTTTGTTTATTTTGCTGACCTAGACTAACATGGCTACCCCTTTAGAACTTGTGGCAGGAAAGGAATTGCAGAGAGGATGGATAAATGATCTGCATATTGGACAAGGAATCAGACACCCCACTTCTGTCATCATCTTTCAATGCCTCATTTTTTGACCTGGGGTAAGTATGGAACATTTTGCCTCAATTCTTCTACATATATCATAAGGATAACAGTACTCACTGATTTAGAAGGATGGTGAGCATTAATTACTAATGTCTGCAAGTAGTTTTAAGGATAAAATATGCTATATAGTGTTGTGTATTTTCATGGTAACATTGCCTGGGGCCTGATGTCAATTAATCCTATTGTAATGTGGCTAATATTATATTCAACTATGGGAAAGAAGAAGCACTGAGGCTTATCTTGTATCTTGTAAATGCAGCCTGCTCTGAAAGTAAGTTCTTGGTTACAAAATGTTACCACTGTTGAGATTTGTGGGTTTTCTGCCATCTTATGAAAAAAATTGAAAAGTGGGTGAGAACCCACAACTATAACCAGAAATACTAGATGGAAGTGGTGGAAGGGTCTACTGAAAGCATTAACAAACTTATGCTTCTACTGGCAGTTACATATTCATTAATTAAAGATCTATTGCTAAGGCTAAAATAAGACTAACTTCATTAGACTGCAATTGATTCAGTTTGTCAGCTTTAGTCTCTACTTTATTAATGGGCAAGAAGCTTCCTTGTAAATAATCATCCATACAGTTTGTTTATTTCACTGTCTTACAAGGCAGGACAAGGAACATATCGGTTCTTCCTCTACCTCTATTCTCCCCTTGGAGCTATCAGCTAACTTCTTGTGTGAGAACTGAGAGCACCAGTGAATGCAATTACTTCTATAGACATTTTTGTGCCAGCACTGACTCCAATTTATTTTATTTTATTTTAATCTACCTCTAGAAATAAGATAGGATTCTTTGCTGAAACATCTGGAACAGCAAGTCATCTCTCATGTTTCTTGCACAGCCGTCCTAATGTAGATCCTTTAATACACTTGAAAGGCCATGTGTCACTGATCTCATAATAAATATTATTTATCATTCACTACTAGGAGCACAAAAAAGCCTGACTATTTTCTTTACCTATAACAGAAAAGCTATATTTCTTCATTTGCACATTACTGCATTTCTCAAGTTTAACTTATTGCCATGTAATTGCCTAACAGATAAAAACAGAATGGAAAGAAATTCAGTCCCAGTACATATCACAGAGGAGTCTTAACCAGCATGAGGCGTGTGTTTAATCACTTGCTCTGAACTGTTACAGTTCCTGCAGGAAAAAAAACAAAACACCATGGGATGATTTGCCTTAAAGTTAAACCACTGATAAAATCACCATTGTCGCTGCCTGACTTTCTAGAGGGAAAACATTCTCAGAACTCACAATGAAGCATCCATACTGTGATGTCATCTTTACAACACACATACTTTCCCATAATTGTAAAAAAGGTTGCAATACTTTTTCACTATAAGCCATTAGCCTCCCATTTTTTTCTAATCATGTTTCAGGTCACAGCATATTACTAGAGGGAAGTTCCATTATTTATCACAAAGTTTGAAACAAAATGTGATCAGGCAAAAGAGGTCTGTGCTTAATAGTGCCACAGCTCAGTCCTCAGCTGCACAGAACTATGAAGTGTAGCAAAAGGGAGGAAAGGCAAAGGAACCATTCACAGCTACTTAATTCTGGGACAGGTTTTTCCTCATCCCCAGTGTAGCTTAGAGCAGCCTGGGGACAAGCTATCTATTGCTCCAGGGGCTGGGCTTGAAGTGGTATGGTACCCTGGTACCTTCCTCTTGGTTATGACTTTCTACATATCCTTAATGAAAAGTGATGAAGTTGGTTCCAGCTACACGCAGGGCCATCACCCCAGGCCCCATGGTTACGCGGACCCCCCACAGCCACATCTTTCCTGCTCCCAGGGAGCTGAAGGCAGCAGGGCTGGCCAGGAGCACTAAGCGGAGTCGACTTAACAAGTGTAGACATAGCCATAGAAAGGACCTAAATATAGCATAGTGTGCTGATTCATCATAGAAATATCTACTTTATACTGATTCTGGCTTTTTCTTTTTTTTTTTTTTTTTTTTAAATAATAGGAACTGTACTATTAAGGAAAGAACTGTTTTGTATTACAACTATTGGACTTTGAATAAATACTTTCTCAAAAGAAAATAATCACAACATTTAAGTAAAGTAGGATTTTCACAGTCCAGTCAAATCATTTGTGAGCTTTCAATAGCTCTGCTTTTCTTTGGACAAAGGCAGGAAGCAATTTGTTTAACAACTACCTGTCAACAGCAGACTATGAGAAACAAGTATGTGTCGTGCAGTTCCAAGTGCTGGATGGTCTCCTTACTATTTATGACACCACCACCTTGCTTCTATGCTTCAGAGGAAGGGTAGTCTTGTGGTTATGGGTCTAGACTAAGATGAAGAAGAAATAGCTTCCATTCCTAGTATTGCCTCCTTTGTGATAATAGGAGAGTTGTTCAATCATTTTGCCACAGTTTCCAGTCTGTAAATTGCTGATAATACTACTTTTATACCACCTTTGGTCTGTTTTATGTAGATACTGTTCTTCAGGGAAGAGATTGTCTCTTCGTATATGCCTATACAGCCCTTAAACAATAGGGCCCTGATGTTATCTGAGGCATCTTGTTGCTACTGTAATATTCATAATTTTAAATTATCACTGGCCTTCATATAATAACTATAAATTCTTGCCATTACATATGTGTTCTGGGCAGTATGCTTTTTATTTGGCAAATATGAGGCCAGGGTGAGTATAGGATGTTGGAGGGGCTGAAGAGAGAAAGCTGTATATGTTGGAGGTGGTCCAGCCCAAATCCAATTTCCATATAACAGATTGCATGACAGTCCCCTATGTAATGACTCGTGGAGTTAAATGTTTTGGTTAGGGGTTTTATAGAACCGTGATGGAGATAGGTAGATCACAATCTATGGGAAAAACTGTCCCCAAGTGCTTTGAATAAGGAGAGGTATAATATGGCCATTATCATTTCTAAAAAATGGCAATTAAATTGAGAACTGGAAAGCTTAAGTATATAATTTGCCTAGCTCATAATGTCTTCAGCTGAGAAGTACATAACATTATCTTTTACCCTCTGACTAAACTATTCAATCCACGGTGGTTTTTCTGCACTAACTAAGATTTTTACTGGTGTGTCTGCACTGCTGTTCGGATGACTAAAGTAATTCAAAGCTGCTTGAAGATTCAGGAATCTTCCAGACATGTGAAGAAGCAGCCGCAATATTTAATTCTTCATAAGCTTCAGAGGATTCTAAGGGCAATGGGCATCAGGTCAGCACTCACAGCAAGAGAAAATCCATTTGAGAGAGTCTAACTTTTCTTAGTGCTGCTGATGTGTCATCTTGGCAGCTCAGCATTGACAAGAAATACTGGGATTTTTATTCCTCGGTTGTTAAAATGAGGACATAAAGAAAGAATTAACCCTCTGGACTCTCTATCTCTAGAAGCGGTGTGGGATTAGTGTGTTTTGGACAGTTTCGTAGCATGTCGCAAGGAATCAGTTAGACGTGTGACATTATTGAAATTCTATTAAGATCACCATTAAAGCTTCTCACTAGACATTCTTAGTAATTAACCCCTATGCCCTGAGATTGAGTTTCATGCTGTGAGGCCCCAATACCTAAATGTTGCATCAAAAATTACTTTTGAATTACTACATGGGAAATAGTACGATCTGGTGAATACAGCATCAGATTTGGAGCCGGGGCTCTAAATCCTGGCCTTGACATTAGCCTGCAACGTGACCCTGGCCAAATTTCTTCAGTTTTCTGTGTCTCAGATTCCCTTCCCTAGCTTTTCTGCCTTGTTTAGACTGAAAGCTGTTCCCTCTGTCTCTTTATATATATGTGTCTATGCAATACCTCACAAAACAGGGCCTACATCTTGGTTGCAGCCTCTAGCTGTTACTGTATTGCTTGTAATTAATAATAGTCTTAAATATTACACCTTTGTTTCTGGAATTATTTACTCTTAATTTCCCATCAATGAACATGAGACGATCTAAGGCTGGGACAGCAAGGAATAATACAAAGTAAACTTTCACTAGCACATGCAGCCAAATCAAGCTTTCCTCGTATTTTCAGTTACAGCATATCTGAAGGGCTACATGTAAATTTGAAAACTGGCCTCTGTCACCAACAGAAGTTGTCCAATGAAAGGTATTACTTCACTCACCTTGTCTCAATAATTTCATACTGGGGATCCTAAAATTAGACCGTTAACTCCACAGTTAATCAATGGCAGCTGTGATTTTCCTCGTCTGTGAAAATCAAGCTTTTTATGAATGATGGATACCTTTTACCTAAACTTTTAAATGAAACAGGTAGAAATAAACATACAAGAAAAAGAAAAGTAGTCTATGCCCTGGTAAGTGTTTCTGTTTGCTTGTTTGTTTTTTGAATAGCAGTAAGGAACAGGCTTCACTGTGAGAGGCTGGCCTTACTATCATCTACTGTGACATGCTTCATCCCTGCATACTTCTGTAATGTGATCTGAGTATCTTTCCTGTTCACCCTTGCAATGTAATCAAATGGTCTAATGCAAAGAGTCTCATGAAAAGTGCCTTTGGAATGGTCATGATATGCTTTACATTACTGTTATGGTAGCATGTTTCCTGCAACATCATACACATGTACAAATGTAAAACATATTCCAAAGTGTATTCCACATGGCTCGAGTGGGGGCAGACAAAGAGAGCTGGGTTCACACACACTCAGTGAAAGTCTGAATACAAGAACAATGCAGATCAAGTAGCTTGGTTAGAAAGAGAATAATCACCTGACCACAAGAAAGTGTGGGGAGCATCAAGTGGGTTTGGAAAGGACACACATTGAACTGGATAAGACTTTTTGCCATATGTTCCATATTCTAAGCAACAGCAAGGACTGATACCTATCCACATGGTGGGGAGGACTTGGCTACAAAATCACCAGTAGCCAAACCCACGTGGGTAAGCTAGACATGAATTGTAACAGTAATCTAAGTGTAGAATGTGAATTATCTTTTATTTTCTTAATTATCTGATCTTATATTGATTAGACATATACTCACTTAAAACCAGTGTTTTAATCAATAAACTTGTTTGTTTTTTCTAAAGCAGTGGGATGTTGGAGGAGTATGTGTGAAGGGCTTACTGAGAGCAAAAGCTGGTGCATACTGATGTCTTTGTTAAATTGACAGACTGGTATAAATCAGCTTGCAATGGTCAGTGAGGTGCCCTGATCCCTGTAAGACAGTAATTACTAGGGTTGCATTTGAGAGACTTCCACTGCCTGAGAGACATAGTACATGCTGAAGGCTGGGCGTGCGCTGACCCAGGAGTTGGGATTCAGACAGCAAGGCGGTGAAAGTCAGAGCCCTGTAGTAGAACACTGGTTTGGCACAGCGGCACATCAGTCCAGCTTACAGGAGAGGAACGTCACAGCTATGTATTGGCACCTGTTGGTAGAGCAACACATTTAGCATGGCACCATCATCAGGATCCAGTACAGGAGGTGGTTAGAGGTCCAACACGTCCTCAGCAAAGCCCTTGTGTGCTATCTTCAAAGGCTGCCAAAGCATCCCTCAGGGAAATATTTGTTTCTACAGGGATTTGTGATCTTCTTGTTTCCTGTGACTATTCTTGTGAATAAAATTTCACTGAGTATAAGGATTACAAATAAATGAATAAGGAGGGGTTTGGTTTCAGTGATTTGGTATGTTTTATAAACTGAAAGAGACCAAAGAGTTCCAAATTCAGATCCAAATTTTGCAGCTTGTGCTCATTACTACCTATAAACAAGAGATGCCTCAAGCAGCTTCAGTGTCACCAACTTGATAAGGTGACCTCAATAAAGTTAAAGACCCAACTAATCAAGTCACTGTTACTTTCTTCTGGGCCAGTTTTCTGTGCAATCAGCTATTCTGTATTTATTTTCAGTTCCATTGAATATCCTAATTATTGGCTATTTTTTGAGGGTTATAGCCTTCCCTGTCTTCTTTACCAGATAATTAATATATTAAAAAAAAATCCTTCTGCTGGCCACTGCTTATACAATATACTATAACTCTCTTTAACCAGATTGGCCTCTGCTGCCTTCTCTCTGTTTGGATTTAACAGGGGTTGATTTTCAGTTGCAGTCTTTCTGACAGTTTCAGAAGTAAGTCTCACTTTATTGCAGATGCTTACATACTATAGGAATCCAGTCTGAAGTTCCCAGGGAACTTTTCATCTTTCAAACCCAATTTATTTGGTTTGTTTAGTTTTCTAAAAATACATATAAAACACATATAGATAAAAAAAAAAAAGGTTTCCCCACCTACAAAAATAATATCAAACTCATCTGCTCTGCTCGAGGACTGATTCAATTCTTTTACTATAAGGATAAAGAAATAGAAAGCAGTGTCTTCTGGCAATCACCAACCCACCACAATGTATTTTCAGTCTTCAAAATGCTATTGTAATGTCACCTATTGACAATTTTCACAGGCTATTAAAGTATTTTTTGACCTCTAAAGACCCAGTACCCTGGGATCTTCCACCCTGAGTGACAAGCCTTTGCTATTAGCAGAGAATCTGGATCTGAAGCTCAGCTTGATAAGAGAGGAAGCTGTTGGCAATAAGTCCTGAAGGAGGGCATATCTACTTCAGAACTTCATTGGTCTAAAATTTTCTAAATCTTCCAAATTTCAGGCCACTGTGAAAATTCTGTGTATTTCAGTTGGTTTTCGGAACTGATTGAAGTAAGTATGAAACTTTGATGTGCTGAGTGTTTTTGACGGGGTAGTAGACTCTTTTTGGGTTTCAGAACTTTTATGGGACCAGAGCATGCTAGCGTGGAATTATCTGTTGCTGATGATTGGCGATTTTGTTGTTGGTGGGAGTATAGGGTGAGGTATAGGAACCTATTGACCTCTGGGATGCTGTTACTACTGGATGATTATTAATTATCATTCAGTGCACCTACATCCTTTGGGTAGGCACCTTATCTGTTTTGCTATGTGTTTATAGCAAAATAAAACAAGGGCACGTAAGTGGTCCCAGCTGGGCAAACAATTGTCTGGGTATTTTCAGGAGCATTTCTGAAAATTTAGCCCATTGTCCAACGGACAACAAAACAAGAGTCAAGTACAGTAGTTGGCAGCAATAGCAAATTGGGTCTTAATAATAATAAAGATGTACAAAAAGTTTTGGTTAAAATAAAGTGCAGTCCAAACTTTTGTCTGGTACTTGAGCTGAACCATCTAGGAGATTAAAAAAAAGTTCAGTTAACTTTCATTTCATTTTATTTATTTTTGTGTGTAGCTCTGTGGCTTTGGTTTTTGGTAAAGGCCAGAAACAAAAATACAAACATGATCAGAGGTAGACTCAAATATCAAGATATGCATTCAGTTGCATATTTTGAACACACAGGAAAATTGTGATATGTACAGATGAGAACTGGTCAAAACTTTGACAAATTGTTTTTGTTGAAAAATGCATGCTTTGGGCCCCAAAACTATTTGTCAAGTTCAATAAACAGTTTCTCTTGTGGAGGGAGGAGGAATATATTCAAAAGCATAGAAACATGTCATTTAAACCACTCTAAAATATTTCATTTTGACTTTTTAGTTGTAAAATATTATTTAGAGAAGTCAAAATATTTTATTTTAATGTTTTGACTTCCATTGGTGTTTCAATATCAAAGTTAACTTCTTTAAAATAAAATAAAATAAAATATGAACAACACCCAATGGCTAAAATTTAAATGAAAAGTTAATAAGAGTTTTGAGTTGACTTATCATTTGGTCAACCAAAATTACTTTTAGGGTTTTTTTTTTTTTTTTTTTTTTTTTAAAAAAATTTTTGTTTTTTTTTTTAATTTTCCCTCTAAATTAAAAAAAAAAAAAACACCACTCTTTGTTCAGTTCTTGTACAGATGTGGGAATATGGGTTGGGCCAATCAGTAAAGATGAGAAACATTCTTAAAGTTATCCCAAGGGAAGGAGTACTTGGACTCTTGTCATGAAATCTGTTTGTGAGATTTGTACCTCTGTCATCATGTTTGAACCAGCATCTGAGCTTTTGGAGTTTGTCTGAATTGATTAAATTAACCTCAATCCTTTCATAACTCTTACATGGACTTGCTGTGTGAGTTTGGGCAAGTCACTTAGGTGAACTTTCAGATGATCTCACTGATTTGGGGTCCTTCGGTTTGTAAATGTTTAACTTGAGACACCAAAGGCTATACTTTCAGAAGAAATGGCACTCATGACTTAATTAGACTGAGAATTGTTGGCACTGAGAGCCACTGATACAGGTCCTATATGTCAAATTGGGCAACCAAAAATTAGTGGGCACTTTTAAAATGTTGGCCTTAACCTCTTTGCCTCAGTTATATGACCTGTAAAATGGATAATAATGCTTTCTAAACTGCTCTGAGGTATGTAAATGAAAAAAGTTGTGCTCTAGAACCAGAAATTATTTTATTAATATGAATGACCCACATAACCCAGAGAGTTCTTGCATTCTTCTGAATGTTGAATGACTTGTTTCTCTATTCCGTCTTCTATAAAAGGAAAAGTTTGCTATGCTGAGGCGTGCCTTATAGGCAATGCTGCCTCTGGGATCTCACATTTACATAATGATAAAACTGCTGTATATTGCCTGAAAATGTTACATGCCAGTGTGCCAGAATGTGTGTTTCCACTATGTTTCTTGATAAGCATATTTCAGTATTGGCAAAAAAGGGATTCTGTGAAAGACCCACAAAATAAACTGTTCTTAACCCAATCTTTTCTTAATTGTGCTGTCTGGAAAAAAAACAGTTACTTGCTGTAGCATCTTGCAGCAGCAGCGACTGAGGACACTGTGTGGAAGGTTCTATGGTTCTGTGAACCATGCAGGAGTTTTAGCCAGCCTTTTGGGTAGGTCTGTTACATCTGGCCTTGCAATGCCATTATTTATCGTGAAGCTTCAGATTTCAGGAAAAAATAGCATGAAACCACTGAGGTTTTTTTTAGATCAGTCATGAAACTGAGTACTGATAATTTAGCTACAAAACCATTGAGATTATTCAGGCACAGAGCTATATTGTTTGTGCTATTATCCATTTCCCACTTTGCTTACAAACAGTAAAAAGATTTGCTCTAACATCTCAAACCTGAAAACAGGTGAATTTTTTTTTGCCTGTACCTCCCCAAAGAGAAACTCTACTCTAGCCTGGTTTTTATGATCCCTTCTTGCCTTTTTGATCTTCTCCCACATCTAATTACACAGTCCTCAAAAGTCCTCCTTCACAGGTATAGGTGGTAGCAGCAGTTACCATGGAAATTCACCGTGAGGAAAATAAAATCACAATCACCAAGAGTCATTTCAGGTTGTGTTTTAACGGTGTGTAATCTTTCTACAGTGGCACTTAAAATTCTGCACCTTTATGTAAAGTTGGTTAAAACTGCACTTACACACTGGCAGTAGAAGAAGAAAAATGATTTTTTTTTTCTAATTGAAAGACTTTATAGCCTATTCCCTGTGATATCCATAGTTCAGTGGAGATAGGTTTGAGGACAGTATGACAAAATAAATGAAAATGGTTAACATTGTTGTGAAGCAGACAGCTGGGACTGGCCAGATTATTTAAGGATCAACCATTCTGGGAGGAGAATTTAAAACACACGTGTTTTCCAGAATGGGGCTATGATGCACAGATTATGGGAGAGATTTACAAAATGTTCAGAGTTGCCACCATGCCATCCCTTGAGGTCAAAATAAGCTTTACCATTTATTTCAATGGGAGCAGAGTTAAGTCAATGTTGAGAACTTCTTTAAACTCACATGATACTATTTTGTGCACACGTGCTGTGTTTTACCCACTTACTTTCTGACTAATACAGCACTTTCCTACTTGTCACTCATGCCATCCTTGCAGATATCACAGCTAGATGGACTCTATCTTGAGTCCTGCATTACAAACAGAATAGTTACTGATGCATGTTCTGATGAAAGAATCTTTTCCATGGGTGTTATTGTACAAGCCAAACTCTCTCCTCAACCTCCCCCCCACCAAAAAAAACCCTAACCAAACTAAAAAACAACCCACCAACCTACTTTGAATTGCAGCCAGGACCGGATTATCAAAGGGGCTTTAGGGGCTTAAGCCCCAGGCCCTGGCCAAAAATGGGGTGCCAGGCTCAAGCCCCTAAAACCCCTGCAACAGGGCTGAGAACAGGGGAGTTTGAGAGAGAGAAAGAGGGATTGTGGAGGAGTTCTGTGGAGTTGGAAGTGCTTGTGTGTTTGCTTTTCTGTTTTGTATCTGTTTTATGGTTTGGCTTTTTTTATTTGTTTGTTTGGTTTTGTTTGTTTCCTTTCCAATTTGCAGGGGCTGAATGGCAGATTGAGACCAGCTGACCCCTATTAGGGGTGGAGCCTCCCTATTCCAGGAGCTATAAAGGCAGCCACTCAAGCAGGCAGCAGCACCAGCTGCAGGCAAGAGGGCTGAGCAGGAGGAGTTGGGAGGGAGAGTTTTGGGGGGAGAAGGAAAGAGCTATGGAAGACACAGAGGCTGCGTCTACACTGGTAAATTAAGTCGACTTAAACTTGCTTAAGTCGACTTAATTTACTCTGCGTCTACACTACAGTTTCCTTAAGTCGACTTAAGCAGCTTGCTTAAGTCGACTTAAGGAAAATAAAGTCGACTTAAGGAAAATTAAAACTAAATCAATTTAGGGCTACCCCAGGACTACACCAATGCCCTCCCTGCCGGGGGGGGGGGCGGCACAGGGGGAGCCTGGCATGGCCCCCAAAGGGCAGGGCAGAGCCCTGTGTGACGCTGTCTGGATTTAGGGAAGCATTTATGATATTATTTTCTATCCATATATCCTAAATGCTATAATCCATAGGAGCTATGTCATGTTTGGTATCAATTGAAAGGTAGTAATTTGCTGGGAATCATTATATAGTTTGTCTAGGAATTGTATTTGGATTAGAAGTTAGTTTAGTTAGGAATTTGGTGTTGTATCTATACTTTAACTTGTGTGATTTTATGGAAATATCTGAGAGATGCGTCTGTGTAAAACCATTGTGTCCTTAATGTAAAGGAATGTGCCAGCTACAATGGGCCCAGGGAGTATCCTGATGAGCCATTAAGGACATAAGGAATACAGGGCTCCAGCAGGAGGGGATTGCCTGCTGGAACCCTGGCTGGAGAGCCCGGGAGGTGGGCGGCTGGTCCCAGTGAGAGCCAGCCAGCGCACGGCTGGCTCTGCCGGGACCAAGAAGCCGCTCGCGGCTGGTCCTGGCAGAGCCAGCTGTGGGCCAGCTGGCTCTGCTGGGACTGAGAAGTGGCAGGCCGCTCTCCCAGCTCCCTTCTCAGAGGGGTTCTACGTCACTGCTGAAATTGTCAGTAGGCACAGTTTTTTAGAGCAGCGGAGGCTGCTTCTTGAAGAGCCATCACCAAAAGTCCCTGCAGTGGCAGTTTTTTCAGTGGCAGAAGCTACTTTTCTTTGAGCCACCACCAAAAGTGCTGATGGTGGGGGGGGAGCCCCAGTTTGTGGCAGAGTGGGGCATCCTGTGTTGCTCATGGTTGGGAGGGCGGCAAGCCATGTCACAACACTAAAAGGGTTGAAAACCCCTGGGCTATATTATGGCAAAGATTTTATTGGCGACCTCACTTGAAATCATTTGTGGACCAATACTAGGGCTATCAATCACAGTTAACACCTGTGATTAACTGAAAACACAATTAATACATTCTTTTTTTTTATCACAGAACTTTGGGTAGGATGCGAGGCATCAGTTGCGAAGGGACCTGAACAAGCCACCACTAGAAGTGTGAAGAGAAGAGGAAGTTGCTTTCATCCTGGCTCCGGTGGAGAGGTGGGGATCCAGCCCGTTGACCGATTGTCCGTGGCTGACAGGGTGTCTATAGAAATTTAACTTTACCCCATTGGGGTAGGGGTGGAGATGTTTTGAGCTCCGGCCCTGGGACCTGCTCACCCTTTATTCCCCCATCCTGTGCCCATGCCCCCACCCCTGAGATGAGGAGCTCGCTTTCTCCCACCTCATACCCATGGACAGAGGAGTTCTGTGCCCCCTATGGCCCATGCCTTGCTGGTCAGTCAGTCACTCCTAGGACCACACTCCTTCTGCACTATGCCTGGCTTCCCTTGCCAGCCACTTGCTCTTGTGACTAACTTCACGCCCATGCTATGCCCCTTTGCTCCTGGCCACACCTCACTCTTGGAATAAATATTCAAATATTTAAGTAATTGGTATTGTGGTGTTTAACAGCATGATTATTTATTTATTTTTTTAAATTGCTGGACAGTCCCAGCAAATACCAGGAAAGTGGTATGTTAAGAGTAGTGAAATTGTCAGACCTCTTGGACTTATTGTTCCACAACAGTGGACCCGTTGACTAGAGGCTTTGAGGGGTTTTTAAGGTCACAACTTTCCAGTCCCGAACCCTCAACATTTTTTTTATTGCATGATATACAAATGCAGCTAGTGTCTCCATTCTTACACAGAATATATAAAGCTTTTAAACTCACTCCTAAGACAGATCTGTCAGACATAGTTATGTCTATTCTGCTGTCAGAGAGGATGACACAGGGAAACTCTTTTTCTTAGCAGGTAGTATCAAGATGCTGACCAGTGATGGGAGAGTCTAGCTAATGTACCCAGTGTTGCTCCACACATTGGCTATGTCTACACTTGTTCAAATAAGTCGACTTTGCTAAGTCGCCTTAACAAAGTCAATTTAAGTTGACCTTGTTAAGTCGACTTAGCATGTCCACACTGTAAATTTAGGTTGACTTAAAGTCAACCTTGCTGAATCAACTTAGAGCGTCTACACTGGATGCCTAAGTCAACTTGCAGGGGCTACGTGGACCTGGGAGCGGTGCATGGTGGGAAGAGGGGCACCTGAGAGGTGCCCCCCTTCCCCAGGTACCCCTTTAAAAGTGCCAGGGATCTCAGCATCTTCCCCATTGTACCTGGGTACATGGGAGTTGAGCGGGACAGGGGCAAGTTACAGGACTGTGTGGGCAGGGCTGTGTTTTGCCCTGTGGCGGGAGGTCAGTGGAGGAGCCCTGAGGGCCCTTTAAGTTGACTTAGGGCTACTCTGCATCTATACTGGCTTAAGTCGACTTAATAAAGTCGACTTAACCAGTAAGTCGACTTAAAACCAGCTCTTATTAAGTCTACTTAAATTTTCCTTAAGTCGACTTAAGGAGCAGCGTAAGTCGAAGTAAGGAAACTCTAGTGTAGACGCAGAGTAAATTAAGTTGCCTTAAGCCTGTCATTTCGAACAACTCAGGCCATTACTGTACACTTGTGGATGTTAAACTGAAGTGTCTATTAATCAGAGAAAACAGTTTCTGGTTCTTGGTGAGAGGTGCACATGTGGCTTAGTTTTGAAGCAAGGGTAGAGCTCAGTTCAGGGATAACTTCCCCCATGCATACTTGACCCATTCTGCCTGCATTTAGTCTGTGTAGGCAAAAAGGGTCAGGCAGCCTCCATTTGGCTGGTAGGGCCCTGATCACCCTCCAGGGTTCCCCAGGGGGGAGCTAGAGTTTGACTCACAGATAAGGAAGCTTTTTTTTGTGCCACTCTAATCTCTCTATAGAGGCTCATGAGACTCTTACCAAAATGCAGCTAAATAAAATTTTTCGCTTCAGCAACTCATTCAACCAGAGGGAATTCTGCCTACAATACAACTGAATGTACTCTTGCTCAGAAAATAGAAATCATTGATTATACCATATTCACTGGAGACATTGTTCTTCATTCTGCCCAATGGAGTGTGCTTCCAGGAATCTTTTTTGATTGCCACTAAATAAGTCAGTGTTGAAAAAGCACTAAATAGGATTTAGATTACTATTACTATTCATCTGCGTGTAGCAATATGGGTCAGGTTCAAACAGATAGGGTTCCTTTTAAAACTAGCACATTGACTTTGAGCCCCACCCAGAAATTTCAGGGATCACTAAATACCTTCCCTTGGTGACTTGTAGACAATGCTTCCCCACTTGCAAGCACTGAGTCTCTGTGTGAAACAAGGAAAATGGAAAACAGCAACAAGCTGGAAAAACACACCAGCAACAGAGTGATCTAAGTTAAAAACTTTCCTTGGTTGTTGCTTTGATAATAGCCTGTTAACTTAGTCCCCTACCCATGTGTGTGAGCATCCATTAGATAAATGTCTCTTTATCAAGTCAATTCCTCTTCCCTATCTGCTAAACCTCACAGTGTTTGGTGTTAGTGGATAGTATAGCTGCAGAATCCTGAGGTAAAGCTTTGGTTACTACCTGCAGGGTGACCTCAACCTAATCCTAGCTCCAAATTTTCTCCAAAGCCCTTTTCTGGACAGTACGGTTATCAGAGGTCTGTTGCTCTTATATGGGGGATAGACTGCTAATTTAATTGGAGTTACTATATAAAAAACAAGTTTATTTAACTACAAAGAGATTTTAAGTGAGTACAAATATAAGGCATTAAAGACAGAAATGGTTACAAGAGGAATAAAGATAAATCACTTCCTAGTAACTAAGACTTAAGAAGCTTGACTGCTTTCAAGGTAAAGTCCTTACAGCTTGTTCCCAGCAACTGGACTGATCAAGTTTTTGAGTCAGGATGCCGCTCCAAAGTTTACAGGCTAATTCCTTTATCATCTTGGATGAAAGAGCGAGAGAAGAAGAGAGAATACCTGGGGGTGTTTTTGCCCCTCACTTTTATAGTTCAGTCACCCTTTTAAAGGCACTGCTCCTTGATAGGGGTATTTCCAACTGTGAGAATGGGGACATGTATATTTGTGGTCAAAGAGGTTCTATGATGATGTTTTTGCAAAAATACAGATCAATCTGTTCCTCCCCTACTTCTTTGCTAAAGAATGGCCATTTGACAGGCTATTTGCCAATTATCTTTAACACCTGGCTAGAAGCACCAACTTGTCCTTTGTCTTTGAGAAACTGGTCTACCCATCATTTCCCAGGCTTGTCTGGCAAACACATTTCTGTCATAATTTCAGTTTATGTACATATAGTGTCCCTATGTACATTTCACTGTGATATTATTGACCAGCCAGTGATTAGTTTTCAAATGCTACTTCACGAGACCTATTCTGTACAAAGATTATTACAGTAGTGTGCAGAATGAATACAGTCTACAGGGAGATTTTTAATAGACCAGTAAAAGAGTGAGGGACCACTTGATACTGTAATATTGATCATACTTGTTGCTAATGGCAGCCAAACTGGGTAGGCCTTTCTGCAGGCCTGTGCAGCCTTGGTATGATTAAGCCAGGAAGGGGGTTGGGTGATCACGGGAAGAGAACCTCTTGCTCAACCTTTGCCTGACCTTCAGCCCCTCTCTGAAGTCTCTGGAGGACATGCTGGGTTTGACTGGGGCATCCTAGGATAACCTCCTGAACATGCAAAAATCAGGGCAAGCTGCCAAACCAGGAGCCAAACTCCCCAAACACTGATGGGTGATACTTAAACCAGTCTCCCTATTAGTCACAACCAGGCTTCTGGTTCCCTACGCCGGTTACCACAAACCATGCAAAAATAGAAACAGCTCCCTTTATTGCACTACAGCTCCTCTGGCTTCCTAGCCACACGGTCGCTTAAAGAAATAGGTTCTCCTGACCCCAAAGGGCCAGCCACATTACACAGAACAATATAGGTTTGGATCTTACCCAAAATACCACACTGATAGCCAATCCTTTAGTAACTACAACTAAAGGTTTAATATAAAATGAAAAGAAGCAAAATATGAGAAATGTTAAACTGTCAAATTGACTCACATACATACAAATGATTTAGAGTTCATGTAAAGAAGTTCACAGGTTTGTTCCTCTGGAGTTTGCAGGCTTGTTCCTCTGGTAAACACCCAGCACCCAGGTGGGCCTCAGTCCTTTGTCCAGTCACAGATGAGTAGTTCCAGACAGGGCTGTCCTGTGCTGGAGAGGAGCGTGGTGGCTGGCCAGCCCACTCCACCCCCCAATCGCCTCCCCGGGGACTGGGACCCGGCCCCAAGGCTACCCACTGGTGGAGAGCCAGCCTGAGCCCAGGCCAGGCTAGAAACCAGAGCCCGCCCGCCAGCCCGGGAACCCGAGGCCACCTGTCAGCCTGGGCCCCGGCCCGGAGCATGAGACTGCTGACTTTGGCCTGAG
Source organism: Pelusios castaneus (assembly GCA_007922175.1). Lineage (NCBI taxonomy): Eukaryota > Metazoa > Chordata > Testudines > Pelomedusidae > Pelusios > Pelusios castaneus. Next base: position 1,283,601 of record ML685812.1, read on the forward strand.
CACGAGGCCCCCCCAGCCCCAGCCGAGGCTTCATCTGGGGGCCGGCCGGCTGACTGCTCCACCCTGGGGGCGGGGACAGCTGGCCCAGAGCACTCTCACCCCGTCCCTCTGCCTTCGAGGCAGCGGGGAGCAGGGCGTAGCACGGCCATGGGGGGGGGGGGTGCAGCGTGGGCCCCGCACTACCCCGCTGGGAGTGGGACAGCGCAGGGCCCACATAATCATGAGGCCCAGGGCGATCGCCCCGTTTGCCCTCCCTATCCCTCCCCCCCCAAGGACGGCCCTGGTTCCAGAGATGTGCGTTGGCTGTAGATTGGGGACTTGAGTGAAGATGGAGTCGGGGCTGCCACTTTTTAATCACCTCTGGCCTTCTCCATGCTGTGTACGTATGGGTAGTCACACTACCCCAAAACAGTATCAGTATCGAAAGGAGGCAGAAACTAGCATTAGTTGGATTAATTTACTGAAGGTCCCATTGTGGTGAAGTCTCAGCAGGTGATAGCTGTAGGAAGGAACCCAGTGGTTTTCAGTTTTTAATTTGGCCAATACTTTCTTTGCTATTCCTTTACATCAGGATAGCAATTACACATTTGCTTTTACCTTTCAAGGGACGCCATTGTGGTTTTGCTGGGGTTCCCAGAGAATGGAGTAATGCTCCTATTTGCTATGCCTGTGTAGTCAAGATATACTAGCGGATGCCTGAAAGGGAGAATCTGATATCGTATGTGGATGGTATACTGGTTTGCACTCAGACCAGGGAAAGAAATCTGGAGGTGTTACAAAAGATTCAGGAAACTGGGTAGGTGAGTCCAAGGAAAGCCCAGTTGTGCTTCAAGAAGTAAATTATTTTTGAATATTTTTTTTTTTTTTGGACAGCAGGGCCATTCCTCTGACTACCAAAGTAGAGCCGAGATTTCATACAGGCATCTTCAAGTAAGCAACCGTGCTGCATTAATAGTTGAAGGAAACAGGATGAAAGCTGTGCAGAATCACAACCTTAGGGTGGAGTTCTGCCCTGAAGTTCATGCCTCCAAAACTTTAAATGAAGTAGAGAGGGGATTTACTCCCTGTAAAAAGGTTTTGGCATTAGTTAGGGCAGCAACAGGAATATCTGGTGGGATTATCCCTTTTGTTCCCAAAAACTGCCCACTCTCCAGTAAGACACATACTCATCCGCAAGATCAAAAGTCGTGTCCGGTCTCAGCAGTACTAAACCCACTTGGGTAGGGTTCTCAAAGCACAGTTAAAAGCTCAAGAGTCCTCTCCCAGGGAAAAAGGGGAGGGGAAAGAGGGATTCAGGTCCCACTGGGTCTGAGTAAAAGTTAATTAAGTCAGCTTAAGTGTTTTTAGTGATACTTCCGCTGTAGGGAGGAAGAAGGTTGTTCTGCTTTGTGTTTCAGATTAACTGTGTGAATGCTGGAAGATCCTGAAGACAACGCACGCCTGTGTGCTGCTGTTGTTGGCATTAGGTTTGTGGACCTGCTTCTTCCATGGTGTGAATCAAGAGCCTATTGTGTCTGAAGCCTAGGGAGACTAACCATGAATGATGGTGAAAATGTAAAGTGGACAATATCATTGACATTACTGCTGGTCCCAACATCTCAGAAGAACAAATCACTCTTTTAGGCTGCTTGGACACTGCAATACAACTGAAGGACTGGGATTTGGACAAAGTAAATGTTAGCATGGGAATGGGTGAGACCTAACAATATATCGTAGTTTGGGTTCCAAATGTTCTACACAGGCAACTACAGGATCCCTATCACTTTGGGGTAACACACCATCCCCATTTGTACATATGGATAATGGGGAAATGAATTTGTTAATGGGGAGAATGAAAAGCTACCCAGGTGATGGAAACTGTTGTGGGGTGGGAACTGATGGGCTGTTTATGCCTAAATGTGTTTATCTGTGGCATTACATGCCCAAGCAGACAGCACTAGGGGGAAAGCGAGTTCATTTTAAGTGGAAACAATCACCGGACAAAAGAGTCTGGAGGAGGAAAGGCTACAGAGAGCGAGACCAGAAGGGGAATGGGAGGTTCCTTTGCCTTGCTTTTTTGCCTGGGTTGTCAAGAAGTTTATAAGAGATTATGAATGTTTGGATAGTAGTGTGGTTAAAATGATGCCTTGCTAAACAGTTATTAACATGTGTCCCAATACAATGGAAAAGAATCCTTCAAGAATCCTGTAGATTAAAAGTACAAAAGTATGAAATTTGAAACCCCACCAGAAGGTCATTTTATATCTTAGCTTAACAAATACCTCAGCAATAGAGCCCCAGCATGAGCCATTTGTTCTATCCTTATTTGAAGGCTGGAAGAGCTAGATGAATTTGCCTGATATTCACAAGCCCTACCTGGGAACAAAAGAAGGTAAAAAGGGACCCATGGGAAGTATTTGAAATGGGAGGAGCAACCCTTAACAGCATTAATGAAGAAATGCTAGCTCACAAAATGAATGCAATGGGATTTAGCAGCACATATCAAAGTGTCATTTAACCAGTTAAGCTCTCTACAATACAAGGTGGCGTATATATTAGAGCAGCAGTTCTCAATCTTTTTTGTGTTGTGGCAGTGTACCCAACCATGTGCAACACAGTACACACACCTTGCCGCTGCCAAAAAGCCCCTCAAAACCAGGACAGAGCCCCCACCACCACCCAAAAGCCCACAGCAAAGCACCCAGACGCAGCCACCCTTCTGGGAAGCTGCCATGCTCTAGCTACTTGCAGGGCCAGTTCCCTGCACAGCGACACAACATACTGCTGTGTTGTGACACACTGGCTGAGAATTGCTGTCCTATCCTCACCTGTTGCAGACTATCTGGATCCTTCATGCTAACACTTCTTTGACAATGGAATGTATGCAAATGCAAATGTGGATAACTGATGGGGTAAAAGAAACTATTGGCTAGTGTATGAATAGAGTACTCCCAGATGTCAGAAACATTATTGGGGAAAATTCCACCTAGAGTGAAAGATTTACAAACCTGGTAGAAAATGGTACATTTCACCTAAAATGAGGAGTCAGGAGAGATCCCAGTCTTTGTTATACTAATGTCAAAATCAGAAATAAAATGGCTGTACTGGAGCCTGTAGATCATAGAATGTGGGTGTTTAACAAATTGACCATAGCTGAAAAAACAGTAAAATTGGAACCTATTTGTAAATAACTGTTTGTTTGTACCTGTGTACATATAGATCATTGGATCACTGTCGTGTCTCAGAAGCTGGTGTCCTGTACTTGTTAGCTAGGTGCATGAAGTAACTTATGAGCCTCACATATCCTGGAACAAATAGGTTGATATGTTTTTGTCATGCTGCAATGATTAGGGAATGTGATTTCTGGATTTCAAATGCCTGAACTTAAATATAACCAGTTAAGAGCGACATATACATTGTAGTGCATATGTGTGTGTGTGTGTGTGTGTGTGTGTGTGTGTGTGTGTGTGTGTGTGTGTGTGTAAAAGCCTGTATCCCTTGGAATAAATTTAACTGTTTTAGGAATGTTGCTTGTATATCCTACTTTGCACAACCCGCGGCGATGCCAAACAAGGAGTGCACAGAGTCATCGTTATTATGTCAAAAAGGTCAATGAAATTAAGTGAGTTTTTTTGCAAGAATTTGCCAGGAGCTAAAACAATGAGTGGTGGGAAGCATTTGTTTGGATCATCCCCCACTGGCATTGGGAATCTGGAATTTGGCCTTATATCCCATTGTAGTGATTCTGGGGTTCCAAATAATAGTGATTCTCTTTATCAGATCTGGTGCAAAATTTGGGTACTACAAGCCCCCCGACAGATGAGCCAGTGGCTACTGCCACCCTTGCTCCTATCCTGGAAGGGAACATATACTGACTTTGTCATCCCTCCCTCACATGGGTGTTAGTTGGACATGACTGCACATCACTTGCGAGTATGGGGTGCTGAGTTTGAGATGTTAATAAAAAGATCATTCGCTCAGTCAACTGAGAGCCTTGAGCTGTTGTTGGCTCATAGGTCTGGTGCACCCAGAATAAATGTGATGGCAGTCATGTAAAGGCCACCTTCTGGAAATGGTGACTTTTAAAAAGAAATATAGAGGGAGACTTTGATGGACCAAAAAAAAGAGCCTGGGAGCAGTCCACGTGATAGTGTACTTGTTGCTACCAGCAGCCAAACTTGGTAGGCCTTCTACAGACCTGTGCAGCCTTGGCATGACTAAGTGGGAAGGGAGCCTCTTGCTCAGCCTTTGCCTAACTCTGAGCCTCTTCCTGATGAAGTCTCTGGGTGACAGGCTGGGATTTGTCTCTTAGGAGAAAAGCAGGAAACTTTGGGAGATGTTTGTTCAGGTGTTAAGATATGCAGATGCTGTAGGAACACATTTAATTAGATTCTGGCAACTCTAGGTCTAACCTGAAACTGTTGACCCAATAAGTTCTCTTTCTTGACGTGTTAATGTCTACTAACAAGGATAAATGGGAAGCGGGTGGGGTGGGGAGAGAAGTTTGGATTCTTTGGGATCTGTTCTTGGATACAGTTTTGGAATTTCCCCCAAGGAAAGCTGGAAGATCAGGCCAATCAGAGAGACATCACTGTTTCCCTTGGAAGCTGTCAGCCACCGGTAATTATTAAGGGTTGGGATGTTTTTTACTAACCTGTTGCAGACGTGTAAGTGTTTGATAAGTAAAGTATAGCTTTAAATTAAGAGAACTCTTGTGTTAGACTGTTTCTACCAATCCATCTATCCTCTGTGTATCCATTTCGTTTCTTTCCTTACACCACCTCCCACAAAGGAAAGGTACCACCAGCTTTGAGTTGAAAGAACCTTAGCTAACAGGGTGCATGTGGGCATGCCTCAGTATGTGAACAAGTACAGGAAAATAAAATAGACAGACGTACCACAGAGAGAGAGTATCAAGGGAAAGAAAACTGGAAGAAAACATAATTGATTAAAAAGCTGTTAGATGTAAACGAACCTGAAAAATGGTAAACAAGAAGCCCCCTCCCCCACAAAGGACTTAAAGTTTATAGAGAGAAAAATGAGTTTGAGCAGCTATTGACAGAGTATAGTTAAAGTTGCATCATGGACAAGTGATGGCCCACTCGGCGCTAAACTTGGTGAAAAGAGGTACAACCAGTGGAAGCCTCCAAGCTCAGGAGCTCTGCAAAAATGAAGAGAAGCAAAGAACAGGACAGCAGGACTGGTGCTGGACTTGCAGACCAAGAAGGAAAAAGCTGATTCTTCGCTGAAGTGACAGTACATTTTTAAGGAAATCTGTTTGTTCTTGTTAATAAAGCATTGATACTAACTGCGCACCATGGACAAGATCATGCAGGTTAAGGAAAGTATGATTTATTGTTGATTATAATCCCAGTAAATCTCAGCAAGTACTCTACAACTCAGGCTAATGCCTGCTCAGAATAGGTCAGCGACTCACTCATATTGTGCCAGAGGCTGCCAGGTCCTTGAAAGAGCCTGTTGATCCTTTCTGGGGTGGTCATAGGAGGTGGTATTCCTGGGGGTTGGCTAGCTCAGCTGGTTATTATATATTGCTACAATTGCCATGATGGGGAGTTTGAGCCCCATTAGGGATACAGGACTAAGGCAAGTGGCTTTTGTCTTTCTTTTTGTCTTAATGGTCTCATGGGAGTGGCTAAAACGGGGAAATGAGACAGTCTTCCATACAGCTGGTGAGAGTCCTCCTCTCAGTGTGTGAAACACACCCTGCAGCTTGAGCTAATTCCCCACCTTCAACTGACCTAGCTCATGCCTGTGATACAGAGAGAGGGCCCTGGGGTCAAGCAACATGATGAGAAAATCATGGCTTCTCCTGCCATAGCAAAGCAGACGAGAGAATGCAGACAGCAATCCCTTTAGTACTTGTATACAAAAGGAACACACCTGACAAAAAATATAGGGTCCTGCTCACCTGTCATCCCATTGCAAGTTTCTTCTTTCTGAAAGGACTATGGGAGGGGTCTTTGACAGAGGGAGCCTAGCTCAGTGGGTAAGAGTAGGGTGTTAATATCACCAGTGCAGGCTTGAGTCCTTCTGCTGGGTATTAAGGCCCGGGAGCAGGGGAAATTGGAAGGCCATCAGGACCACACACCGGTCAATGAGGCCACATCTGGAGAAAATGTTGTCAGTGAGGGATCAGTGATTAAAAGATTGAGAGGAGCTGGAGGTAAATCACGGGGTATATGCACAGGTTCTGAGGAGCAATTTGGAGGCAAAAAGTAGTCAAACAAGGCCACAGATTGTAGGGCTTTTGTTCTTTTCCCTGAGTGCTGAGGCCAAAGCAAAGAGAGATGAAGTTAGGCAAACAACCTCTCTGCTCCAGCCAGTCATTGACCCAGTAGCTGCAGAGTGTAGGCATCAACCCTACTATTTCTTGGTGAGTGCTGATCCCCCAGTTGAGCAACTGCTCTCAACCAGTCAATGTTGTGTGAATAACCATGGCAGCCAGAGGTGGGGCCTGTTGTTCTTGCAAGAAAGATGTACTTCTCCTGGGCTGGTGAGGTCATGTATGAGAGTGTGGTGCTAGTGATCCTGCATAACAGCTCTGCTTCCAGATTCATCCCCATGAAATGCAGCCTGTTCTCTCTGTCCCCCAGACACTCGCCACTTTACTGCTGCCCTTAGTCTCCACAATTGCCTCGCCTCCAGACGGCTTTTCAGTCACCGTGCTGTGACACAAACTGCCTCCCAATTGATCCTGATTGTACAAGATGATACCCCCCAGCCCAATATCACACTGCTTTCTGTGTTGCCATATGACCTTCTCCCTCCAAATTGATCGTCAAGGTCCTCAAATGACCCCCCCCCCCACATATTAACAGCCCTGCTTTCTGTAACATTGTGTGCCCCCCCAGTGTTCTCAAATTGAGGCTCCATGATGTCACAATGCCCTTCCACTCTTGGTCTCTAGGACCAGCAGTGACGCTGCTGCGCCAGACTGACCATTGGTGCAGGGATGTAGCTAGAAGCGATTTTCTGGCAGGGCCTGTGATTCAGTTGGGTAGGCCTGGGCTGCTTCCACTCATATGACCAGAAGCAGGACGTTCAGGAAGTGACTAGGCCGAGAAACTAAGCTGCTGGACTCTGTAATTACTTTGAAAACTGGAACATAGGATAGCTTAGTGATTCTCAGCTGGCGCTACCTAGACATACTACTTCAGTCATGTAACTTCATGTAGTGTATGAACTGCTGAGAGCTGCCTACGTTCCAAGCATAAGTAAGTGGAGCACTGGTGGCAGCACCAATACAGTAGGTGGGCTTGCTTTCAAAGTAGATTGCGGGCGGGGGGGGGAGGGGGAAAAGGGCTGTGGCCCATCTAGGCCCCAATTGTAGCTAAGCAACTCCTCAATGACGGCTCTATGAACACCATTATCAATAGGAGGGCTCTCGATGGCCCCCTCTGCCTCCAAACTGACCATCATTATCTGTATGACCATACCGATATCACGAGCCTGGCTTTCCTTGACCTCATTTGAACCAGCTACCTACAAATTAATCTGTATTGTCCCCATGTATCAACCATCCAACACCATCAGCCCTGCACTCTTTCATCTGGTGTTACCATCTGCCCCCAACTGCATCTCATTGACATCACATGACTGCCTGGATGATCAGCCCTGCAACCTCTGCACTTCTCTGATGCCGTTTGTGCCAAATTACTTCTCATTGACCTCACATCACCCTAGAGAAGCACCAGCACTACAGTCTGTGGCCTTGTTTGACAACTTTGCCTCCAAATTGCTCCTCATAACCTTTGCATATGCCCTGTGATTTGCCTCCAGCTCCTCTCAATCTTTTAATCACTGATCCCTCACTGACAGCATTCTCTCCAAATGTGTCCTCATTGACTGGTGTGTGGTCCTGATGGCCTTCCAATTTCCCCTGCTTGACATAACTAATGCCAGATTGGCCCTTACTGACTCTTCTCTGGGTCCCAGTGTTTCCATACTTATCTGCCCTTACATTGCCTCCAGTCCTGCCTCTATTACCTGTGCAGACTAACCAAAACCAAAAACAGGAGCGTGAGACCAACCACAGACATAAGCCTGCTGCAGCCCCTGGCAGTTTGTGTTTGATCCCATTGATGGCTCCCTTTGTCCAGGCTTGCTCTTTTACCTGACTACAAGAGTCGGGGGGGGGGGGGAGAGCAAAAAAGAAAGAGGGAGACAGCGTGACCACCCAATGAGCCCTAGCAGCAGTGACTGAAGAACACTGGGATTGATCATGACTTTTTACATGGGAACCAATGGCTCTATCATTTGCTCTCATACTCCTCGTTGGGTACCATCCCCATCCATCCTCCCCATGTCATGCCATAGGCCAGAAAGGTCCCTTAGCAGCCAGTTGTTCCTTTCCCAAACATCCATAAGAGAGATGTTTCTTGTGAACTGGTTAGTGTGTCATGCAAATAATGCTAGTATTGTGGGTTTGACTCTCAAGGGTGGTTACCTGATGACTGCAGGCCTTGGAGGGAGGGTTTGCTCTTTTTCCTGGTGGTTGTGGGAAGAGGGGAAAAAAGAGGGAGGGATGTTAGCTGTCTGTCTTGCAGAGAGTGGAGGAAGGCACTATCTGGAGGGCATGGTATTAATCCACCTACTTTTCACCAAGCGAGCCAATACTTAAGCTAATTTCCCATTCTTTGACTGATCTGCCTTGTGCTAGAATGGGGGATCTGAGGTCTTCAGCAAAGCAGAACAGAGCAATAAGAAAAGACTGACTGCTCCCACTACAACAGAGCAGGCAGGGGAAGGCAGGCCTTGAGCCTGCTGCCACTAACATCTAAATCAAGTGCTCAACCACAGGAGCTAATTCCCTAAGCTCCCAGCCAGCACCCGCTGTTACATGGCAGAGAAGGGCCAGAGCTGAGCAGCTTTCAACCCCACCATGGGTTGCTTCTTGGGAGGTCAAGTGGGGAAAAGGGTCACTGGAGATGCTCAGCCTCCTGGCTGACAGCACCTCCTAAAACAGAAATAGCAAAGGGCCTGCACCCTACTCTGACAACCTCCTGTCTTGGCGCAGTGAGCTGGACTAAATGACCTACTTGAGGGCCTTTCCAACCCTCCATTTCTATGACTACATTCTATAAACATGCATTGCTGAAATATGGCAATATGGCACTGATCAACAGGATCCCGTCAGACCTGGGGATAATCTATATAGGAGGGAGAGATTAAATCACAAAGATTGGGGGTGTACATCTGAAGCTAGAGACGATACGTCAAACTGCATATTCTGAGAGAGAATAGTAGCATCATGTCAACATGCAAAATTACATGGTGTTCCTTCTGAGCAGACTGTAATCTCAGTGCACCCTGACATAAGCAAGCTGTCAGTAAATCCTTTCAGTAAATCCTGCCTGCTTTTTCTAGATTGTTTCTCAGTGGCAAGATGAGGGGAGAGCAGACAGCAGCCCAATGGTTGATATGCTTATGTGAGAATGTATCTTGTTATGGTAATCAATATTCATGATCTCATCACCTGTTGAGGAGAAAAGTTTGAATTAGTTATCTTTACTTTTGCTCGAGTTGCATTTATACCAAGTTTGCTGGCAAGATCAAGAGAATATACAAACCAAGAAGCAATTAGAACACTGGTTTCATACATTTAATGAAACATTACATTAACAAAAGGTCAACATTCAGTTTTAATGGGATACCCATGCTAACAAAAGCATTACTCTTTTTACCTGTTTATGTCTTCTCAGATTACATCCTTGTTTTAATAGAAGGCTGTGTGTATCTCACTCAAATTATGTGCTATCGCTTGTAGCTTGGTTGATACTTGCTCTTAACCAAATTGTAGATTTCAGAAAGAGTCAGAGAAGCCTTGATTAAAAACCAACTAGATGAAGGTGAACAAGGGAGCTGAGGAGCATACTAGGCGAGGTTCCACAAGAGCTATTGTAATTACTCATGGAAAGGTTAATTTAATTTAATTCTGAATAACTAGGAAGCAGATCTATAACCTCTTTCTTATATATTCTGCATTCACATTCCTCAAAGCTATGGATGGATATTTGAATTCTTAGTCCAAAACAAAAATGATTCCTAAATCTAGCCATATGTTTCCAAGTTTAGACAAGCCCAATTTACACATCACTAGAAGCAAAGATTGTAAAATCAACATACCAATAAACATTTTGACTGATGGGAAGGAGTCAAGCAATCCAGATGCTTCTGGAGGAGAGGTCCTGTGCTGCTCACACCATGTTCCTCATGAGTTGGGAGCTTAAAACAACAGGATCCTATGAATACTGAAACAGAAAATGGAACAATTAACATTTTTGCCAAACAATGGTTCACATGCATCAAGATATACTTCATAACCTAAACTAATACCCTATATACTGAGAGAGCAATAATCTGTATGCTGATATTGGACACCTAGTTCAACAAGCACAGTCTCCTCTTTCATTTATTTTCACACTTCCATTCTGTTGGCTATACAGCACATAAACTGATTGCAGAGATAGAGAAGTAACCCTTTTCCAGACAACATGGGTAATTCCTTCTCAGTCATCATGGCTATGTCTACACTGGCAATTTAAGTCAACTTTAGGAGACTTAAGTCAACTTAAATTAAGCCATGTCCACACTATGCTTTTATAAAGTCAACTTAAGAAATTCCTTAAGTTGACTTAATGAAAGCTTAAGTCGACTTTATAGCTACCATTTATTAGGTCGACTTAAGCTTCCTTAGGTTGATCTAACCCTTCCTTAGGTCGACCCAAGTCCAGTGTGGACTCATAAATCCACTTTGTTAAGTTGACCTAAGGGCAGTTAGGTCGACTTAACAAAGTGGACTAAGTCGACTTAAAGCGTTGCCACTTTGTTAAGTCGACTTAATAAGGTTGATTTTAAGTCGACCTTATTAAGTCAACTTAACAAAAGTCGACTTAACTTTTCTAGTGTAGACATAGCCCATGTGCGCTGTCTTGCCAAATTTTCAGACTGAGGTGCCTATAGTTGGGCACCTAAATTAAGAATCTAGGCTCTGAAGTAAATTACCTGATTTTCAGAGGTTCCAAGCACTTAGAATTTGCAAAGGGACAGGCCATTGTCTTTCTATTTGCACCCATGACAAATAGATTTGAGTCATGAGGCCCAGATCTTGGTCTCAGGTTTTTTTCAAGTTTCAGGCGTGATTGAATGCAGGATTCTTGTTTAAAATCCTTATATAGATAGATAGAAGCTTCAGATACAAACATTCTGAAAGTGTACGAAAAAAGCAGTCTGGATCAGCTTCCATTTTAAAGCCATCTCTAATCTATCACAAAAACTGATCAAGAAATGGCAGAATTGTTCTCTGGCAATTCATATATTAAGACAGTGCTTTTTTTTTCCTTTAAAAAAAAAAGGTGCCAGTACTCGACTGGCTGGAGTTCGGCAGCGGGGCCCGCCGGGGACAGGACCCTCCACCACTGCTGCCCCCCACGGCCTCTCCAAGCCCCCATTCCACAACTACTGGCCCCAGCGGCCTTCCCAGGACCTGCCTTCCCCACCTGCCAGCTCCCCAATCCCCCTGGTCCCCTACCCTGCCAGCTCCCTGAGCCCCCAGGCCTCTTCCCTCCCTACCCACTCACTGGCTGCTCGATGCCCTGCCTGGGACTCTTCCCTAGCAGCTCCCTGCCCCCCCCCCCCGCAGACCCTTTCTCCACCCAGCCGCCAACTCCCCGCCCTGACCCCTGGGCCCCTTCCCCGCCGGCTCCCCAACCTCCCCCGCCACCCCTTTCCAGACAGTTCCCTGATCCTCCCTGCCCCTTCCCCTCTTTCTTGGCTGGAGCTGCAGGGGTGGCCAGAGTTGCTCCCTGGCCAGGCTGCTCCCACCCTGAGCCACACATCTCAGCATGCTCAGGGCAGGATATTTAAAAGGCTCCAGCCTGGCCACAGCTCCCAGGCATCTGTGGGCCAGATTCCAGCTCCTCGCAGGCTGGATTCTGGCCTGCTGGCCCCAGGTTGAACAAGCCTTGGAGTGCCCCGCGCCTATCCGCTGCTGGCCCCGCTGCCCATCTAGTCAGGACAGACAGGTTTGTATTTCCAGTAGAAGAATAAAACAGGTAAGAAGCAAAAGTATAATAAGCACTACAACTTAGTGAAACCATCAAATAATAGGGCATTCAAGAATGGATGCATTTGTGTGACCATAAAGATGAAGATGGACCTATTTGCTTGAGAGAGAGAGAGAGAGAGAGAGAGAGAGAGAGAGAGAGAGAGAGAGAGAAGTAGAGAAAAAAATAATGTACTGAGATCCCATGTCATGCTAGTATTATATGATCTTGTGCAGTACAGTATGTTTAGATGTTGGTTTGCAGGACTATATCTTCCTGAAGAGTCTTGTACAAGTCTACGCACACTGAAATCAATGGATTCTTAGCTTTTGATCTGTGCTCTTTATGCTGTAATCATTCTAACTCCTCCTAACAGATATTTTTCTACTTGAAAAGAAATGGCTAAAATTGTAGGCTTTGTTGGAAATGATCCATGGGTTACATTGTCAGCACATGCTGTCCAAAATGTAATGACAGTATTTTAATATTTTATGATTCTTCCTATGTGCTATCAGAGGTTGAACTCTGGAATGAGTATGAGAACAACTTACTAGATGAAGAACAAAAAGAATGTCTTTCATAAAAATGAATATGTAATCCATATAATTAGTCATATAATTGTCCAACCTCACATTTTACCAGACTATTTCACTATTTTTCCTCAAGTTTAAATCTAATCAGACCATTTCCCTCATATTTTACATTATTAAGTATTGCATTTCCTTTAGTTATTATCTAATTTTTTTTTTTTTTGTCAAAGGGCATGGAGTAGTAATGACAAGACACATCACTTAAAAATAAGATGAACAAATAGTAATGGAGTCTCAGTGAGCGTATGCCTTTCTGGTAGATTTCCATAATATGAACACACATGAGCAACACTGAGCTATTTATTTTCAATATGGTGCATTTGAATAATTTTATTTGACAAGTGAAATGGGGAATACTTTCAGTTTAATTCATCTCTCCTCTAATTTGTCTCATTTATTCCTTTAGGATTTTCAGTATTACCTCCGCTCTATAGCCACGTGCAGCACCTAGTGCTGAGAACCCTACACATGTCCGTTCATGGCAACAGGAATTGAGGAGCACCATTCAAGAGCTATTAAGCAATTTGCAGGAGCAAGTTATAGGTGCATGGCACAGATTAAACCATGAGATTATGTTAGAAACAAGCCAATAATAAAAAACAGTTTAAAATCACCAGCCCTACTGCAATTGTTCCACCCACCCCCATGTTTCTAGGGTATTTGTGTCTGTATTTTTAATAAATTATATATCAACACCCCAGAGTGAACATTGTGAAACAGGAGGCAGCAGAGAAACTTCCCCCACATTACCTGCTACCTGTGTCTCATCTCTGACCTGGTGATCCCTATTCTGAGATCATGTCTATGCCAGGCTTTATGGGAAGTATCCCACTGTTGCACTCCAACTGCTGCAGCTTCCCTGGTAGATTCAATGAGGAGAGCATTTTTACTAGTGTATTTGATGAATCAATCTGTCCTGCAAATAGTGCCTATCCCTTATTATTATTGCTCACTAACAGGCCTCTAGCATTTTCCAGGTCAGTCTGTATAATGTCACTGTCAATACTTAAAATGGATATGAGCCTCTCAGACAGTGTGGTAAAGTAAACTTTAACAAACACAAACCTAGAAAAGATTTTTCCATATCTGAAACTCTGCACGTAACTCTAATCTACACTCAATTTCTTGTCCTGATCCATGACTGGGCCTCCTAGGCTTTACAATAATACAAATCAGTTTAGCCACACACAATGTACACAAGCCGATCAGTTCAGATATAATGTGCAGAAAACAGCCGAACAGGTCAATTGCCTGAATTTCTAGAGTACTGATTCTAAAAATACAAGACTCCCTGGTTCCATAGCATTAATAGAGAAGAATGTGTTTGTGAGGGATATCTTTGTGCAGTATGAATCATCCCAATAGATCAAGTACCCCTTCAACCAGAACTTCAGATTTTGGCCTCAGTATAAAGATGCAAAAGCATAGCATCAATGTGGATTGTAACACAATCTCTAGAGCAGGGGCTCTCAACCTTTCCAGACTACTGTATCCCTTTCAGTAGTCTAATTTGTCTTGTGTCACCTCTCTTAAAAACGACTTGCTTACACAATCAGACCTAAAAGTACAAGTGCCACAGCACACTATTATTGAAAAATTGCTGACTTTCGCATTTTTAACATACAATTATAAAACAAATCAATTGTTACAACATTATACTTACATTTCAGCATCTAATGTGTAGAGCAGGGGTCAGCAACCTTTTGGGAGAGGGGGTGCCAAGTCTTCCCCCCGACCGTCTCCCACGTGCCCAGTGGTGCCCTGGCTGGTGCTGGAACCTGTAGGTGAGGAAGGCTGCCTGGCCCCTGTGTGCCTGGGTTCCCCATGGTTCTCTAGATGCATGGAGACTGAGGGTGCCCACTTGCTTTGCGCTGGCTCTGGTCAGGGAACCACTGGGTCCACGAGGGAGGGGGGCAGTACTGGAAGTGAGAAAAGGAAGGTTACTCACCTTGGTGCAGTAACTGGACTTCTTCGAGATGAGAGTCCCCATGGGTGCTCCACCATAGGTGAGGGCGCGCGCCGCGCGCCACTGACCGGAGATTTAAAGAGCAGTGGCCGTTGGAGCCGCGCGCGCGAGACAGCTGTCTCGCGGCAATCGAGACGCTACTCAGAAAGCGCGCGGCTCCAACCGCCCATTCCCTTCTCTACCCATACAACTGCAAGGGTCCGAAGTAGAGAGGGGAGGAGGGCGGGTGATGGAGCACCCATGGGGACTCTCATCTCGAAGAAGTCCAGTTACTGCACCAAGGTGAGTAACCTTCCTTTCTCCCTTGAGAGGAGTCCCCATGGGTGCCTCACCATAGGTGTATAACTAGCAGTGTCCTGAAATGGACGGTAGGGCTTCGGAGCCTCATGTATGTGTTATTGCTAGTACTGACTGTCCGAGTGCTGCATCTGCTCGAGTCATGCTATCTATTGCGTAATGTCTGAGAAAGGTATGCGGTGAGGCCCAAGTCGCCGCCTTGCAAATCTCAACAACTGGGACATTGTTCATAAAGGCCGTAGTGGTCGCCATTGCTCTGGTGGAGTGGGCTCTTATGTTTGATGGTGCCGTAATACCTTTTGATTTGTATGCTTCCTGAATACAGGTGCATATTAGTTTTGATATTCTTTGTGAAGAGAGTACCAAGCCTTTACATCTGTTAGCTATGGCAACAAATAATCTCTCAGATTTCCTGAATGGTTTTGTTCTGTCCATATAGAAGGCCATTGCCCGTCTGACGTCAAGTGTATATAGATGCGCTTCCTCGGGATTGGCATGAGGTTTCGGGAAGAATACAGGTAAGTCTATAGGTTAATTTAGGTGAAAAGATGTTGAAATTTTTGGGATGAATCTTGGGTGAGGCCTCAACGTGACCTTGTCCTTATGGAATACAGTGAAAGGAGGGTCTGTCATTAAGGCCCCCAATTTGCTCACCATTCTTGCTGAGGTAATAGCTACTAGAAAGATGACCTTCATTGAGAGATTAAACAAAGAACAACTTGCCAAGGGTTCAAATGGAGGACCAGTAAGCGCTTGAAGGACCAACTGTAGGTCCCAGCTCGGAGGTGGCACCCTTACCTCTGGGTAAAGACTCTGCAAGCCTGATAGAAATCTTTTTATGATAGGATGTGAGAAGATCGATCCTATTTTGTTGTCGGAGCGGAATGTGGAAATAGCCACTAGGTGTACCTTTATCAAGCTATTAGATAATTTTTTCCTTTTCAGAAGTATCAAGTAGTCGAGGACAACTGGGATGGACAATCGACACGGGTCAACATGTCTCAACCTGCACCACTCTTTGTACCTTGTCCACTTCTGGAGGTAAGTACATCTCGTAGATGGCTTTCTGCTATTTAATAGTACCTCTTGGACCGGTTCAGAGCATTCGAGTTCCTCTCGTGAGAACCATGGAGTAGCCAAGCCGTCAAGTGCAGTTTGTGGAGGTTCTGATGCAGGGTTTTGCCATTGTTTTGTGAAATCAGATTTGGTATGAGCGGGAGACGGATAGGTGGATGAATTGACATTTGTAACAGAAGAGTGAACCACGTTCGTCGTGGCCATGCTGGGGCTATCATTATTGCCCGTGCTTGATCCTCTCTTATCTTGATCAACATCTTCTGAATGAGAGGGAGTGGAGGAAAGGCATATACTAAGTCGCCTGACCAGGGGTTGTGGAAAGCATCTCCCCGGGATGCCCTTCCAATTCCCGCTCTCGAGTAGAAACGGTGACATTTGCGGTTCTGATATGTGGCAAAAATATCTATAGTCGGGTATCCCCATTGACGACATATGCTGTCCCACACACTTTGGTTTAACTCCCACTTCTGTTCTGTCGGGAAAGCTCTGCTGAGTGTGTCGGCAACTGTGTTTCGGGCACCCGGTAAATAGGTTGCTGAGATGGTGACTCCATGGGCTAGACACCATCTCCATAGTTTCATAGCTTCTACACAAAGCGAGGGGGATCTTGCTCCACCCTGTCTGTTTATGTAATACATGGAAGCTATGTTGTCCGTCATAATTTGTATGTGGGTGTTTCTGATCCTTGATATGAAATGAGTACACGCCCTGCGAACCACCCGAAGCTCTAACACATTTATGTGTAAATTGAGCTCTGTTGGTGTCCACTTTCCCTGTGCTGTTTCGCTGTGGAGGCATGCCCCCCCACCCTATGAGAGAGGCATCGGTTGACATCCAAGTGATGGGTGTCTCCTGTCGGAAAGGAACCCCTGATAGGAGGTTCCTGGGTACCCTCCACCATTGCAGGGATCGCTTGACATCTGTTGGAACCGATATGATTATATGTGTTGGGTGCCAATGGGGTTTGAAAACTTTTGAGAACCAGAGCTGTAGTGTTCTCATATGAAGACGTGCATTGTCGACCACTGCTGTTGTGGCCGCCATATGGCCTAATAGTCTCATGCAGGTCAAAGCATCTATTGTCGGAGCGATGGTTATCGTGTCTACAAGATTGCCTATTGCCTCGTACCTGTCTTGAGGAAGAAAGGCCCTTGCTGATTGCGAATCCAGTCTTGCCCCAATAAAATTGATAGTCTAAGAGGGGACTGCAGTTGATTTTTGCCAGTTTATGAGGAGGCCTACTTTCTGGAATAGTTGGACCGTACATTGCAGATCTTCCCTTGCTTTTTCCTCTGAGGTTGCCTTTAAAAGGCAGTCGTCTAAATAGGGAAAGATCATGACGCCCTGGCTCCTTAAAGCGGCTGCTACTACTGCGAATACCTTGGAAAAGGTTCTTGGGGCTGTCGAGAGACCGAAAGGCAAGACTGTGTATTGGTAATGCCTGTTCCCGACTCTGAATCTTAAGAATCTTCTGTGAGATGGATGAATCGAGATGTGAAAGTACGCATCTTGGAGGTCGAGGGATGCAAACCAGTCGTCTGACTCCAGGGCAGGAATGATCGATGTTATTGTATTCATTCCGAATCTTTGTTGAGTGATAAATTTGTTGAGCCTTCGGAGATCGAGGATGGGTCTCCAGCCCCCTGATCTCTTCTCTATGAGGAAATAGGGGGAGTAAAAACCCCTCCATCTGTTCTCTTGTGGAACTTCTTCTATTGCACCTAGTTGTAGTAGGCGCTGCACCTCCTGTAAAAGTAATTGTTCATGAGCTGTGTCCCTGAAGAGGGACGGGGAAGGGGAAATGTGACTTGGAGGTGTTTTGAACGGAATGGTGTACCCTGTGTTGATAATCTCTAGTACCCATTTGTCCGATGTGATCGCCGTCCATTCGTGATAAAAGGCTCTGAGTCGATGATGGAAGATCGGTACCTGCCCTGGAACTTGACATAGGTTTGACGGTCCCTCGACCAAGCTTTCAAAATTGAGGCTTTGCCAGTGGGTTCTGGGACGTATTGGACTGTCCCGTGGTTTGTCTGTGTCTCTGGGCCCGGTATCTGCCCCTTGGTGGATCTTGTCTCCTGTAATTCTGTCTATTCGTATATTGGTAGTGGAACCTCGGGTTATATGGTTGGAATCTATTTGATCGTGATCTTGTCATAGTTGGGTAGATGCCAAACGTTTTCAGTGTGGCTCTATCATCTTTTGACATGTGCATGGTATCATTCGTTTTGTCAAAGAATAACTTTCCTTTATCAAAAGGGAGATCTTCGATTGAGGACTGAAGCTGGCGTGGCAGATCAGCGGAGTGCAGCCAGGCTGAACTCCTCATCACCACTCCTGTAGCCATGGATCTTGCCGCCGTATCGGCTACGTCTAAGGCTGCCTGCATCGCTGTTCTCTATATTAATTGTCCTTCCCTAATTATGGAGTGGAACTGACATCTCATCGCCTCTGGAACAACCTCTATGAAATCTGCTAATTTGAGGTAATTTGTGTGGTTATAATTTGCAAGCAGAGCCGCATAGTTCGATATGCGCATCTGAAGGGATGATGATGTATAGACCCTCTTCCCAAAGGCATCCAATTTCTTATCCTCTTTATTCGATGGAGTAATTTTATTATATTGCTGTTTGTTCCTTTGAGTTGCTGCCTCCACAACTAGCGAGTTTGGAGCAGGATGAGTAAAGAGGTATTCTGAGTTTTTGGCTGAAATATAATATCTTCTATCAGCTCTCCTGTTAGTTGGTGTGATAGATGCAGGAGTCTGCCAAATTAGCTCCGCAGGTTCCAGCAGAGCATTGTTCATAGGTAGTGCCAGTATCGTAGTTGTTCTAGTGTGCATAAAATTGAGAAGCTTGTGATGTGACTCCGCTACTTCTTGTAGATGAATCTCCATGGACTCCGCCACTCTTTTGAATAACTCCTGGAACTGTTTTGCATCGTCCAGTGACGTTGAGGAGGTAGTTGGGATAATCATCTTGTCCGTTATCGAGGAGACCTCCTGATGTGGGGAGAGTAGGTGAGTATCTTCCTCTTGTTCCTCCTCATCCTGAGAGAGAGAATGTGGGGAGGATGTGGGTAGATCAACCGTCCTCTCCAGAGGTGAATTATCATTCTGTACCCTTGGTCTTTTATATGATGGATGTCTCTCCTGTCTGTACCAATGAGGAGGGTAAGATGGTTGAGGACCATACCAGCCCTATTCATAATAGGGGTATGGTGCCCTGTCATGAAATGGCATCATGAGCCGTGGTCTATAGTAAGGGTCATAGACCTGATGTTTTCTAAGGATTTCTTCCTCTGCCTCTTCTTCACTTGTGGACTGAGGGGGAGATCTGCTGTGTTGCTGTTGACCCCTTCTGCTATGGTGAACCGGCAGTTCAGGAGAGGGTGACCTATCTCTCAGAGTGACTACATGTTTCCTCTTTTCTGTTCTCTTTCTGGCAGAGCTCGGTGCGGAGGTTTTCTCTTGAGGAGCTCTCCGCGGTGCTGAAGCGGCTTGCGGTGCCATGGGTGCGTTCTCCTGCACCGGCTCCAGCTGATCAGTATCCAGGTGAGTAATCGAAGCTTGCGGCTCCGAGAGGTCGGTAGCCGTTGCCTCCGGGCTCTGAGGCTTGTCCGGTGCTGAGCCCACCGACGGTGCCAACCCTTGGGCTGCCCTCTGGGTGCCGGGCAGTTTCTCCAGCTGGTCGGAGCTGCTTGCTGCAGCCGCGGCTTTCTTTTTTAACTCTGCACCGCTTTTTGTGCCTGAGGAGCCTGCAGCCTCTTTGGCACGGTTTTTAGCTGGGGACAAGGAGAGTTGTTTCCTTCTTTTAAACTCTCCTTGAGGAGATGCCAAGTGCCTTTTCCCTGACTGCTGAGTCGGGGAGGCAGAGCGTCCCCGACCCGGGTCTGAAGCCGGTCGTAGGGACTTTTCCATTAAGAGCGGTTTGAGTCTGAGATCCCTGTCCTTTTTGGCTCTCGAGCTCAAGCTCTTGCAATGAGGACATTTCTCCGAAATATGTCCTTCTCCTAAACATTTGATGCAGACGGCATGACTGTCTGAAGCCGGTATGGCATCCCATCATTTCTCACACCTCTTGAAGCCGGGCGAGCCCGGCATGCTGAGAGCGTGCGAGGTTTGTTTGTTTTTTTTTAAACGGAATAAAGAGAAAAAAGAAAAAAAGGGAAGTTTCACTAGGAAACAACACTAACTGGTTCAGTCTAAGGGAGAACTAAGGCTGAGTGAAAATTTTCCTGAGGGGGACCGGTCTCCGGCCAGTGACCGTGGCGGTAGAGAAGGGAATGGGCGGTTGGAGCCACGCGCTTTCTGAGTAGCGTCTCGATTGCCGCGAGACAGCTGTCTCGCGCGCGCGGCTCCAACGGCCACTGCTCTTTAAATCTCCAGTCAGTGGCGCGCGGTGCGCGCCTTCACCTATGGTGGAGCACCCATGGGGACTCTCATCTCGAGGGAGAAGTGGCTGTTGGCACCCGCCACGTGGCCCTGCTTGGGACTGAGAGCAGCGCATCTCAAGCAAGCATGGCACTGATGAGACCCAGCCCACTTGGGAGAGGGGAAGGGCATGAAGGAGGAAGCATCTGCCGCACGATCTTGCTTGGGGCCAGGCCCAGGAGCGATGCGGTGTACCGCTCAAAATCATCCCATGTGCCACTTTTGGCATGTGTGCCATAGGTTGCCAATCCCTGGTATAGAGCGATATAGAATAAGTCATTGTATGAATTTTTCATTTGTACTGCCTTCATTAGCACTTTTTATGTGGCCTGTTGTAAAACTAGGCAAATATCTCAATGAGTTGATGTACCCACTGGAAGACCTCTGCATGCCCTTCAGGGTACGGATACCCCTGCTTGAGAACCAATGCTCTAGAGAAGACTAAGTAGTCCACTGGTGGGTGACACTGCTAGGACTAGCTGGATCACAATTCTGTTTCATGAAAAATGTTGATGTATCAAAACCAAATTCATTCAAATGCAGAACAAAAAGATGCTTTGAAGTCTCATGAACAAAACAAGGGAGAGTGGCCCACTCCAAATCCGCCAATAGACTCGCCAGGCATGTGGGTGAACCAGGTTGAAGTTGCTGCTTCTAAAGATCATAAACATCAACCAGGGTCTCCTGCATCCTGATGAGAGCCCTCACCACTGAGCTATTAGCTGCTCTAGGTGCTCTCCTCCATCCTGGATCTAAAAAAAATTACTCAAAATGATACACTTTTCCACAACATTTTGGGTTTCTACAGAAAAATGTCCAAAAAGTGTGACTAGCTCTAGCCACTACAATAACATAACTATCTAGCAACACTGTGAATGCTCTTATGAATTTTCCCTGTACACTCTAGCTAAGATCTGTCAGAACAAATTAGTGAAGGGTCAGTTACAGGACTTGGTGATACAGAATGGGCCAGGTCTCAAAGCCACAACTAGCAGGAAGAAATTCTAGTGGACCATATCAGTTTTCTTCAAACCTCAGCACAGCCTCATCTGAAACAGAGCCAAAGAAGCATATAACTGTACTACACTGCCCTGATCCAAATCCCATTGAAATCAATGGAAAAACTCCCAATGACTTCAGTGAGCCTAGAAACATATTGGATATCAATGTGTAAAATATGGGAGCTCTTGGTGATCCTGATTAGCTATCAAGTCTTTCCTATTAAGCATCAGCCATTCTGCCTATACAGCAGGACGTCAGATGACTGACCTAGTAAACCAACAACATTTCCTTAAAAAAAAAGGATCACCGATAATTAGTTTCTCATATAAGCAGCTGTTGCTGATTGTGGTCAAATTCAGTGTTCATATAAGTGGCCTCTCTCTGCTAGGCAGAGCCAGGAAGGCCCTGCCTGCTTTGCTGATGCAGAGGGGCGGGGCTGAGATGATAAGATAAGATAAAAGGTATGTCCTGCAGCTTAGTTGGACTTGAGTTGTTGAGGGAGGTAGATGGGTTCTCTTAGTTTAGCCTGCTGCTTTTCTGAGTCTCTGTGAGCTGTACCAGGTACTCAGGTGTTGCTGGGATTATGAATAGCAGTAAACCCTGAGTGGGGTGGGAATGGTGGAGGATGACCTTGGGCTTCAGCTACCCTATAGAAGGCGGCTAGGAAATAGCCCACAGGTAGCTGTTTATAGTCTGGCTGTGCTATTGCCTGAAGACAGGTCAGTGTATTGTGGCAGGATCCCTGCTGGCCCAGTGTGGAGCCCTCTGGTGTTGCTAGAGTCTTGGGCTGGGATCCCTCACCCCTTGTTGCCAATCTTAGCTTCTCTGCCTTGGGCTAGGAGGAAGGCATATTAACCTTAACCTGCTTGGAGATCAGTGTCTGAGGGTTCTTAAACTGGAGACTTGTGATGTTGGATGGGGGCGGGAGAGCAAACTGGGCTGTCAGAATGGATGCTAGTAAGGCTGGCATAGCCTGGGAGGTGGTGGTTGTATTTTGTAAGGTGGGTCATAACAAAACAAGTTGAAGAACTTTGGCCTGCGGCTGCCTAGGTGCTCTGCCATGCTTGAGGGCCTGGGGTTGTGAGGAGGTGTGGTCTCTGAGATTGATGGGGAAGGTGCCCCCCCTGCAATAAGAGAACAGCTCTGCTGGTATTAGTGGAGTAACACCCCTTTATAGCTCTTAGGTGGACAGAAATGCATAATATCTTGCCCTTCTGGTTGGTGGAGTAGGAATTGGGTTTACTGTACTTAGTGATCATAATTACTACTTTGATACATTCTTTTACTGACCACAAAGTTTCCTTCCTTGTACTGTTTAGTATGTTTAAGTCTTTTTATTTTGCCTTAGGATCAGCAAAGTGTTTCCTTCTCAGAGCACAGGTTTACAGTATTTCAATCATATTGTCAGAATGTTTAGTGCACATCAGGGCCTGCGAGTTTAGGAACACTAACAAAAATCTTCCTAGAAGAGTGGTCAATAATGGTGTTCTAGCAAAAGGCTCAAGTCTTTTCAGTGTCCTTGATTCATCCTAGCAATGTCTTTAATACGTATTACACAGTGGTCTCTATGGAAAAGGGAAACAATGTTTTAATAAATCAAAGTGCAACATTACTACCATCTGCAGCTTTGTTCATAGCTGCAATCTGACTGTCTGTCATGTCAGCTAAACCAGACACTTGCACCGCACAGGGTCAGAGTGGTGTGTGTGTGTAAGAGAGAGAGAGAGATCCATTCTCCTGCAAGTGGAAGGTGAACAGGACAAGAAACTCAATCCTGCATCAATGATATGGCCTGTCTAGTCAACTTTCAACTATACCCCAAGAGTCAGTGCTCCATGTTTGGGAATCTAGGCAAGAGGAACAGACCAGGAGAAGGCATGTTGGAGCTTAGGGCAGAGAAGTAAGAGCCTGGGTTTGTATTACTATTCCATGATCCTTATCTGTGGGGATCCCATTTTCAGAGTCCAGTGGGGCAGCAACAGGCAAGAGTGTTCCTAGCAGCATGATCCCACTAGAGCCAGGCTGCCAAGGAGAGGGATTAGCACTACAGTGGGTCAGAGCTAGTTTGGCAGCCCAGGACTTCTGCAGGGGTAGCTCTGGCCTCCTCATAAGCCTCTGTGGATGAGCCCAGAAGCATGGTCTGTCAGACAGTTGGGGGGTAAGCTCCCCTACTCTGGCAAAAGAACTGCAGGGGAAGGAGTCTCAGCAACAAAGACCTCCAGGGGATTTCCTTTAAGGTCTCCCACAGAAGGGACAATCAAGACCATTGTTTAATTTTGTGAAGGAACTTGTAAAACTGCCCAGCAATGCACTAGCCCCCTCAGAAAACAGGTCCACATCCAAGGATGGGTTGACTTGCACCCATATTTTGGAACCTTAAGAGGACTGATAGTCAGGGGTGCGGTATGAGCAGCTCCTATTGATGGGTTTAGGAGTCTAAGTTTGGCAACCACGCACCAAATTTTGGCTATGGGCTTTGTTCTTTAGAACAAAATCTAAATTTAACAGGACATAAATGAAGGTAATTTCTTAGCCTCCTGAGCATGTGGAAGGGAAGGAAATAGTTACTCAGCAAGGCATGTTCAGTGGTCCTTTTTATGATTAGCTGTGTCCTCCTCCCCCTTTGGGAAGCATGCAAGTGCAGTGCAGGTTTTTTTTATTACAATAGGTGATTTGACCTACCCTCCTTCTCTATGCTGTTCCCTGCTGTTTGAATTTAAACTGTTTTGATTTGCTGTAACAGTCTGACCTGATCCTATTACTTACACTTCCTTCCCTGGATCTATATTCCTCCCATTCTGGAAGTTCCCCATCTTCAAAGCATCTGACGAAGTGGGATTTTCTCCCACGAAAGCTCATGCAATAAATACATTTGCTTAGTCTTTAAGCGCCACAGGACTCCTGTTTTTTTTTTCTTCTTCTTGATATCTTACCTAATGTTCCACTGAATAAAATCTTATGGTGAAGGAAAGCAATCACTTGACTGACCATCCTTTTTTAACAATAGTGATGCTAACCTCTCATGTTAATTTTTATTTGGCCTAATGAAGAGTTTTGTTCCTAACAAGACTCAATTTACTGTTTAATGTATTTATATAAAACCAAATCCTCAGATGGTGTAAACTGGCATATCATAAAAATTCAGATGTATTGATTTATATTAGCAGAGGTTCTGCCCTTTCTGTCTGTAAACTAGTAACATTTACTTTACTGTATGAATTTTAGTTTTCATTGTTCGCTATTTAAGCACAAGTTTTTTGACAGGTCCTCTTTTTACAAAAAGAGAATGAAGACATTTATGCAAATCTGTTATGCAGCTTCACCCATGTTCAGCCATTCCTAATATATTGTTCAGGATTACCAGAAATTAAAGGTTAGGTTAGTAGGAGCAACTATCACATGCTTCCAGCATGCCAGACTCTACAGGCAGAACATATTTCCAGCATTGCTCCAGAGTCTCATACTTTCATAGAAGTGCTCGCTTGTTTTTGGCAGTGGATTCACATAAAATAAACTGTATCATTCCCTTCATTTTTGGAAAGGCAGATTTAATGTATATTGCAACATTGCACTTTTAACAGTTTCCACTGATTGAAATTGGCAACTATGCAGCATGGTTATTTCATACAGCTAAGTCCTAGAATCATAATAGCTTGAAAAATTTACATGGCCTTCAGTTCTCTATGGTTAACTTAACAATCCTTGATTAACATTCAGGATTAGTCGTTAAGAGTCAGCAGACTCCCCCAGGTGTGGGGAAATGGGTGATTTGAACTTAAAGAGCAATATGAGTCCACTGTTGTACTAAATGGCTATCATAGCTACAAAATGATTTATTACAAACTGAGCTGTAGGGTACAAATGACCTTCAAATGTTATCAGAAGGAGCTATTGTAGAAAAATGTCGGTGTCATGGATATCTTCCCAGACCACCAGCAGATTTTTTTTTCCAGGTGTCCCTCAGGACCCAATAGGACTGTGTCATGCCGTAACATCCAGTTAAACTCTCTAATGAGCTGCAATAGTCTTTATTCCTTGTGCAGTTGATATCATCCCCAATGCCCCACTTTTCCCTCCACTCATGCAGTTAACTTGAAATGGGTAACCTGACAATTAAGGTCTTCAAACCTAAATGTGAATAACTTACATTTTGCATAACTCAATTTAGACAGCTGTTAGCAAGATTAAAGGCAGAGAAATGGGGTCCTGGTGGCTGAGACAGGACACAGTAGCTGCAAATTTGCTTGTGGTTTTTTTTGAGTCCCACAGCTATACAGATGCAGAGGATCTTGCACAAGAAGTTGGTTTATATGACCACAGCATGTTTCTCAGAATGATACGGTAATACGGTAATTCTAGCATGCAGTAGTGTTGTGATTTCCATAAGCAGAGGTGGGAGTACTTGGAAAAATGCACCTATAGCATGTAGGTTATGTCTACTTAGGGATTTAGGTAGACTTAAACAGCCGGCACAGCGGCGCTTCTTTTTGCTGGGACCTGTGGGGGTCCTGGAGAGAAGGGAGCCGGGAGAGCCGCTTGCCACTTCTCAGTCCTGGCAGAGCCAGCTGGCGCATAGCTGGCTCTGCTGGAACCAGCCGCGTGCAGTTTCTCAGTCCTGGCAGAGCCAGCCGTGCGCTGACTGGTTCTCGCCGGGAGCATCTGCCTGCCTCCCGGGCTCTCCAGCCAGGGTTCCAGCTGGATCCCCTCCCGCTGGAGCCTTGGCTGGAGAGCCCTTCTCCCCGGGACCACAGCTTCTCTGGCAGGGAAGCTGCAGGTCTGGGGAGAAGGGAGCAGAGGCTCCCTAGGGGACCAGGGAGCCATGCCAGGTTCCCTTGTCCCACCTGCTCTAAGTCGACCAAGTTGACTTAGGTCATCTACACTGGCTAAGTTGATTTATTAAAGTCGACTTAGATGCTAGTTTGAATTAGAATGAGGTGTTATTAATTCGAACTAGTTTTTCCTTAATTCGATTTAAGGAGCATCTTAAATTGAATTAAGGAAAGCCCAGAGCAGACGTGGATTAAATTAAATCTGCTTAAATTGACTTAATTTTTAAGTGTAGACGCACCTGTATTGACCCCAGAACCAACTTCTGAATGTTTGATTGATTCCATCACAAAACTCATGGTCATCTCATATGGCTCACCAAAAGAAAAGGGGAAAAAGGGGTTAATTTTTGTTCTATGTATTTGTCTTGTATCACACTGACTCTTAGGCTGGCATACCCAAATTACCTAAAATACAGCCCACTTTCTCACCATACAGTCAGATTTCAGTTAAACTAATCTTCAGGGTTTTCTGAACTAAACATGCCATTACTAAACTTAGGGCTGAAGACAAGCTCAGGCAAAGGGCAATTATTTCTGAGAAGACTTTCTATTTACATCTGAAAATTTTAGGCTACCTAATGTTAAGTCTGGGCATTCATCACCTAAACAAAAGGGTTGATGTTGCATAGACACCTGATATCAAGTATTGGGTTTTGGAAATATTGACCTGCATAGTTTTGGTGTAAACTGCATCCTTTTGGCCAGTTCCCAGCATGACCCTCTGTTAGATTCCAAAGGGGTAGCCGTGTTAGTCTATTGTAGAAAGACAACAGAGTCTTGTGGCACTTTTAAAGACTAACAGATTTATTAATATCTGTTAGTCTTTAAAAGTGCCACAAGACTCTGTTGTCTCTCTGTTAGATTGACACTGACTTGCCTTACATTTTTCCTTATAAGTTGAGTTTGAATTTTATGCTTAAGTACTGTGTTGGAATGACAGTTCTGGAGGCTGAAGCTCTCTCCTCTACAGAGCCAGTATAGCTATGTCATTGACAGTACAAACATCAACACTGCCCTACCAATGGTGAGACCACCTCTGCAGGTAGTTCGATCTCCATGCCCTATTTATCTAATTTGTCATTTCAAACACTCTTCACCTCTCTCCACAAACTACTAAATAGGGTGCCAAAAAAGTCAATTTGATAGGCTTCTCTCAACTCACTTCACAGGTACTGATCAGATATCAAATAACAATTTTCAGTCACTACTGCCCTCACTAATTCTTACCAGCAACATTGCTTCATTAATCTCTTGCACCATCTGGCCCCATGGTGCTATATCATCTGATGTATTAATAAACCAAACTAATATAGCTGTACATACAAAAACAAGCAGCTGGTGTCTATGAACTCTTTCCTGATGTTCTAGCCACCATAGTACACAATTAGAAGCAAATATTAAGGGATCCAACAGGGTTTTAATGTATCTTCCAACAAATCAAAATAAACTAATCCATCATAATTAAAGACGGTCATTGACATGGAA
This sequence comes from Pelusios castaneus, assembly GCA_007922175.1. Taxonomy (NCBI): domain Eukaryota; kingdom Metazoa; phylum Chordata; order Testudines; family Pelomedusidae; genus Pelusios; species Pelusios castaneus. Next base: position 1,311,323 of record ML685812.1, read on the forward strand.
ACTTACTTGGTATAAATCTTTTTTTTTTTTGCTATATATAGCTGAAACTAAGTTCAGCCCTTGGACAGCATTGTGTTCCCATTATTACTTTCTCTTCCTGATGGTTCTTGTATTATTTGTGTCAGGCTGATGGCCTTATGCTTTGTGTTTGCTTCCTCCTACCAAAGAACTTGAATCACATTTTGAAAAATGTGCATTCCTTCAAATACGGGTAGTCCAATTATTTTCTTAAGGTAATTGTTACCATAGCTAAAGTTCTAATTATATTAGAACTCACTAATATCAAATCTAGCTGTAATAAGACTTCATTTACTATATTGACGGGCCAGGACATGAATTTAAGAGCTAAAATGTAATCTTCTCCAAAAGGTTGGAGATGTTTGGCTCCGTGGTTTTGTTTTTGGTCTAATGCAGATCTGAGCCAGCTGTAAACTTCAGATTTAAAAGTTGGATGTTTAGATCTGTAGATTTGGATTAGGCCTTCTCTGTAATATTGTGAAGGCATATGACAGCACAAATAGGTGTAGCTAGATTCCTAAATCCTATTGAAATTCTGTGACTTGGGTGTCTAACTTACTTAGGTGCCTTTGGAAATATCACTTCAATGGACACATTGTAATAACTGCTCTAAGTTCTGTTCAATGAGGCTTTCCTATGAATGGGAGGGGTGACTTCACACTTAACTCTATACACAAGTTACTATTTTTGTTTCTGCATTTTTAAAATTGATGTATACATCTTCTGCCAACACTTACATGCATTTACTTAATCCTGATAACATAGTATAGTTTGGTTATAAATGCTTCAAATAACTTGTTCTGCAATTTATAGAACTCCAGATGTGTACCTGTGAATTTGTAGCTCAGAAAAAGGTTCCTTTTCCTTGCATTTCTTCTCCGGTGTCCTTGCTCAGCAGATGCTGCTCAGGGTATCCTCCACAACATGCTATTTATATTCCTTTACTGATGGGCTACCACACCTAAGGTAGCACTTTTGAGGTCCACGTAGGAACTGTATCTAGAGGGAAGAAGTTTAAAGGAGACTACCATTCTGCTATATGAATTTGGGGAATGTTGGAAGAAATGAAAGGGCAGGAACAATCATCTTAAAAGAAAAAAAACATAGTATAATCTTAAGGATGTTAGCTGAAGTTTACCAAGTGTTACTGCCTAAAATGAATTCCCCATTTGACTGGCTTCATGGTTTGGCTGAACTGCGGTCTGAACAATCCTTCTCTTCAGTTTCTACTGATCTAATTATAATAGCTTACGCTGTTTAAAAACGGCAAGAAAAACATATGGGAACTGAGTGCACTGCTAACAACAGTAGTTACAACCTCATCAAACCCATTAGTCAGGGGAGTGACATCACTGATCCAATGAGCTTTGGCACAGGCTCTTCGTGCATGACAGTACCTACAAGGAATAAAAAGGCTTTGTGAAGTAGGTCATTCTAGAAAGCATGTGGCATCTTTTGATAACTACAGGTAGATATTCTGAAAGGAGTGGGTAAAAGTCTGTTGGTACTCCCCAATACTCTAGCACAGGGGCTGGCAACCTTTGCCGACCCCTCTGCTGGCCCCTCCTTCTCGACCCTCAGCTGGTGCCGACAGACCATTCATGGAAAGGAGCCACCTGGAGGGGTTCCTCTCAGCAGCGTGCCTGGGGACCCCATCCCCAGTTACCTGGAGTCACTCCTTTTGATGGCAGCACACCACAGAGAGCAGCTGCTCTGAGTGGTTTCTTTACATGGTGTGCATGGGGACATGGCAGGGACCTCTGCATTGCAGCCGCCCCCGAAAGAAGCCACTTGGAGTGTCTTTTGGTGACAGGAGTGGCAATTTCTGTAGGACCACAGAGGATGCTGAGTGCTGCTCTAAATGGGCTTGTGTGCCACTGTTTGCACGTGTGCCAGGGGTTGCCTACCCCTGCTCTAGCAAAAGAAGTTGCTGAAAGATGACCAAGGGCAGGATTTGAACCTGTAGCTTTGTTAGTATTAACAGATGACTATTGACAAGCTGCAGAACATTGCCTTTGTCAACAGGTATAGCTTCAACAGTGCATATCCAAGGATCCTCCATCTGTAGAACTATGTTCAGGCTTAACACTTGCCAGAATACATAACCTGGAAAGCAAATGGTAATTGCTAAAGGAACCAGTCTATTAGGTGCTGCCTGTTTGGGGTCTGACTCCCAGGTGCTCTGATTATAAATCTTTCATTTAAGTTAAGAAACCTGTGTTCTGCATTGCTCTTGTGGCCATCAGAAGTGGGGCAGACAGAAGTATACGAAGTCTAGATAGTGTAGTTCAGCTCTACTGATGTACCATTGTACAGTAAGCCCATTGTTCAACTCTGTTCCCCAGAAAACACTACATCTAATTGCTCTTATTTGAGTCACTTAGTCTTTTCCTCTGTAGCAAGTGTATGTGTGTGTGCTCCAGAAATTATGCGGCAGTTGAATTCATATAATTGGAACACAATTCATTCAGTTCCCTCTTTTTAGTGAGTTGAAGTTGTAACACATCCCAAGTCACTGTTTAGATTTATATTCATCTGAGTCTCATCTCAGCTTGTTACAGTCAGTGCTCTTAAGAAAATCAAGCTACTTCTGAGCCACAGTCCCAGAGGTGAAAGACGCTTTACCCTATAAATCACAAACCGTTGTCATTCTTTCTCCTCCTACTGCAAGAGATAAAGTGAAACCTTTTCAGAACTAGGCAGTGGTGAAAGCTGTAATTCTTAATACATAGATGTGTATTTAGTGAAGGACTGGAGGAGTGTGGTATTTTTGGTGTCAAACTCAAATGTATACTATTGAGTAAGAGAATGGATCTTGCAGTTCTGATGCAAAAAGAAATCAGCTAAATGCACATGTTCCAAAAAGCACAAGGATGGATTTGGATTATGAAAAGACCTATTCAAATGACATTAAACCTGTTAAAAAGATACACTGAACTACAACAGGCCTTTTACACTTAAGCTTAAAATGATGCACATAATTAATACAGCTACCTGTGCATTTTATTTGCTAGTTTCAAAGTCAATGTAAAATAGATCCCCTAGAGCTGGGAGAAAAACAAGATTCTGAGATGTTTCTAACATGTCCCTACAAACACAGCATATTCTTCTTTCTGTGCATGCAAATTTTCAAAAACACAGGTAAGTTATGGGTGTGTACTAAAGGGACAATAGACTCTATTGTGTCCCTCTGGTTTGAGCTCTGAGACAGCTTTTGTTGTTGGGTAGGGCAAAAGTTCAGATTCAGCCATCTTTTCTTTCCTAGGTACTCACTGCTTTTAGAAGTGCTCCTTTGTGACTGGAAGTGATTTAAAAACTGAGGTGTGTTTTCTGTCAAGATGTGGCACTGAAAAACTAATCTGTCCTTCCCAGCACCTGTTTTACTCAATCAAAATGCTGGGAGAGCAGTGAGGAAGGTTTCCACCTGAGAGCCTCTGAGGGGGAAGTAAAGGGGATAGTCATTGATCCTTTCAAGTCATTTAAAAGGATCAATGACAACAGTAATCTTCACTGTCCAAGGAAGGAAAAGCAGCAGAGACATAAGGCAGATGGGTGGCAGGTTAGTGGCATCTCGATATGGTGATTGACTCACTCTGGCCTCCTACCATCCATGTACAGTTTTTCTACTGTCAATGAGGTGTCCTAACTTGGCAGATATGGAATAAAGCCAGCATCTCTCAAATGCATACTGGACAAGAAAGCATAAGCATGAAGGAACTTCCCAAGTAAGGACTAGATTTTGCAGTGTGCTGGGCAACACTTAATCATCTGAGCAATCTGTGATTTCAATGACCATACTAGAATAAAGGACTACCCCTGTTGGCAACGGACAAGCATTCTGTGCTAAAACCATTAAATGAACAGGATCGTGGGCTCCCAGGCAAAGGAGCACAAAACTTGTATTCTAGCATTTAATGACTGAAGAAAATAGTGGAATCTGGCTACTGTCAACTTTCTAATAGGGCAGGTCCCATTGAGCCAAAATGATTTAGCTAGCTCTAGGCTGCTCCAGCGCCCCAGAACCAATGATGAGGGTAGGAGATGCTTTCCCATCAGGACATTAGGGCTTTGAAGTGTCCTCTTTCCTCTGAAATGATATGATATGGGATGTCTTGTCACACCCTGTATTGAAGGAAACAAATGTTAAAACATACTAGTTGCCGGGCTCTTTAAGTGATGAGCTAAGTGTAATCTCTCTTCCCCTTCTCCCTCCAGCCTACCATCATTTCCCTGGCTGTAAACTAATAATTCCGAGACAGGGACTGTATTTGTTTCCTCCTTATATTTGTGTTTGTGATCACTTGCTAAATATTGCACTACTTTGCTTCACAGCTTTTTGGGCCTTCCACTTTTGCAGGAGTGGCAGAGAAAAGCCAAGGTCCAGCAAAAATGCTAATTTTTAATCTATCACTGTATGAGCTTGTCACATGATGCATGGTGGGCTATGATCTGACTCTTCTGTTCCTTCCTGCCATGTAATTGTATGGTTTGATGCCAGTTATGCTATGCAAGGAATTCCTTTATGAATGTACATAACATACACTGCATTGTTATGGTATCATGTTTCCTGTAGCGTCACGTATGTGTACAGATGTGAAGCATGTTCCCAGTATTTTACATGGCTTGGGTGAGGGAGACAATCGAAGCATCCTCCTTGCAGTGTGTAAACAGTGAGTATTGGAAGCACCCATCCAGAGATAATGATGATGGGCTAGTTAAATGTCTATAGCACGTCCACCAGAGAGGTGGAGACCTCCAGCCCTTTCTGAAGAAAGATCACCTCAGCCCAGGAAGTTGTGGGTTGGGGGTGGGGTGTGTGGCGCAAGGGGTTTGAAAACAAATACAGACATTTAGAACAGAAGAGGGGTTTTTTGGCCAGAGAAATACCATCTTGAAACATTTTTCCATCTGTAAGAAGGATTAGGCCCTGCCTGGGAATAGGCAGAGACTGGCTGTAAAACCACCACAGCCAAACATTGTGAGTAATCCTGGACAGTGAAGTTAGGTTTAACAGTGTTGGGTTAGAATGTGTCATGTTTCTTATTTGCTGTGGTAACACCAGACTCATTTATTAAATGATTGCATTGATTTGTTATATACTCACTTAAAATCATGTTCTAAACAATATACTAATGTTTTTCATCTAAAACTGTGTGAACGTTAGAGTGAATGAGGCTGGGCATTCCTTTTTTTTTGATAAATGGGTAAATTGGAGTCTATAGGCCTACAGTGATTGGGAAGGGGTCCCAATCCCTGCAGGATGGAAGTTACTGGATGGCATCTAGGAGCTGGGGGTGCTTGCTGAGTGGCTAGAGAGCATAGGTCCACTTCCTGGGACCAATTACACACAGGAGGCCAGTGTGAATCAACCCTGAAGTTAGGATCCACCTAGAAAACTGGGGTGATTCAGGGTCTAGAAGTGGACCACAGGGGAAGCACAGTGGCACACTGGACCAGATTTTGGACAGGGAACATCAGAGATGAATACAAGTTGAACGATGTTGACTTAAAGCCTTTTTTCAACAAAAATTCATGTATAGTCATTTCATAAAGGAATAAAATGACTGGTTTCTTATTACAAATATCTTGAGATGAACTTGTGATCTATGATCCATTTTAAATGCAAGATTATAGCAGAGCTGAAATCTGGGAAAAAATGAGGTGCGGTTATGTGTAAGCTTGATAGAACAGTAAGGCCTGGACAGGTAAAGAAATTCTCTCCAGAGCTTTTCCCTCTAGCATCAGAAGAGTGAAGGGCAACTAAAGACCTTGACTCCTAAAGACAACAGACAGGACAACCTAGCTGTTAGTATTACTGAACAGCTCTCACCTGCTCTGAGTTGAGAACACAAGTTAGCTGTCTATAAAACAATTACAATAGTAACATGCTTTACGAAGAAGCTATACACAATATGGAATAGTAATATTTAAACCAGAAATGGAATAGAACAATTTTGAAAGCCCTCATCCAAGGGGGAAAGCTGTTCAGTACCCTCATCTCCAAGTTTTGGTGCCAGAGTCTCTCAGCAGAGGAGAACGCAAACTGTTGTGTAAACATGGATCTTTTAAAGCATTGTATTCAACCATATATCCTTTTATCAATAGACCTCAAAAGTACAGGAAAATAAACACTATCTCCATTTTAGAGAAGAACTACCTATATGGAACAAACAAGTCGTCTAGTGGTACTTTTAAAGACAAGGGCCACCTGACTCCTCCTTGTTTTTTGCTGAACTAGATTAAATGGAGTGATTTGTCCAAGATCTGTTGGAGGGGAGCTGGGTTCTGTCCCAGTCTGCCAAATTGCTGAGGTACAGCTTAGATCTCCTACATTACAGTTGCCCTGAACAAGAACAGTAATTGGGGTGGGGGAGAAGATAATGTGCTAGTAGGCAGCTGGGTGGGAGGAATAATTTAATCCCCTCATTTCTCATGACAAGAATGCCCTTTGATTTTCTTTCATGTTAGTATGACTTAGATACATTGGAACTCATTAAGGGTAATTGAGTTAAGTCAATTTATCTATATAAAGTAACAGTGTACTAAAAATGGATTTGCATCATGTCACTCTAGTTCAGCCCTGAACTACCATGAAAACTTATTCCTTCCCAATTTTACTATCAGCAAAATATTTTGCTGAACAGTCCCCTTTCAATTATCTGTTATCTAGCATCTTTATGCTGTGTGGCAAAACAGTCCACTCTGCCCCTGTGGGTCCTCTGCTTTGTCCTGTTATGGGGTCCAGGCAAGCCCTGTCTGCCCCTGTTTCTGGGCAGTCGGTACTCCGCTGCCAGCACAGAGTAGGAGGGGGAAGGGGCTCGGGCCCTCCCTCTACTTCAAGCCCTAGCCTAGGGGCCCTAGGAAAGACAGCTGTATGCTGCTGATACTGCCACTGGCAACACTTCCTTCCCCTAGGCTATTTCCCCCTCTTGGTGTTCTTTTACCTCTCTCCATAGCTATTCTACTTCCTCCAACACTCCTCTGCTCCTCCCACAACACTCTTGCTGGGGCCAGGCTTTTTATCAGCTGGCCCTTGATTGGTCTCAGGTGCCTCTAATTGGCCAGAACCACACCCTGCTCAGTTTGCAAGGAACAAAGCCAGGATCATTCTGGGGCTTATATATCTGCCTTCGACTCTCCTGCTTCCCTCTGGCCCTGGTGTCTCACAGCTGGCAAAAAAGCCCTGCCCCACTTATTTCAAATGTCTGAACTGATGCACAGTCTGGTTGTCAGAGAGTTCAAAAAATAACACGAAGTAGACATTGATTGCTATTTCATAGCACGGGAATCCCTGGGATACTGAAAAATAAGGTTACTTGTCCATGCTTCCATAGCAGGTAGTTGTCCTATATATGGATCTTATGCCCAGGTTTTTAGTCTTTGAAGTGCCACAGGACTCCTTTATTAGTCTGAAACAGACTAATACAGTCATCACTCCATATACCTAGAGGGTAACTGGAATATCTCTGGACCTCTAGATATTTCTGTTGCTTAGATGTTGGCTCAGTTGAAGGTACCTCAATATGTCAGAGGGAGCTGGGATCTGTGGCTATTTGTTAATTTAAGTAGACTTAGCATGTCCACATTTAAATTTTAAGTCGATTTTCAGGGGACCCTACAAAGTCGACCTAGCACGTCCACACTGGACACCTAGGTCGACTTGTAGGGGCTAGGTGGACCAGGGACTGGTCCACGGTGGCAGGGGGGGGCACCCCTTGTCAAGTGCCAGGGGGCTCAGCCTTTGCCCCATTGTACCCGAATACAATGGGGCAAAGGGAGACAGGGACCCTGGCAGGGCATAGGGGCAGGGTGAGCAGGGCTCTGCCCTGCCCAGTGGGAGGGGGGGCATGCCAGGCTCTCCCTGTGCCAGCCACCCTGGCAGGGAGGGCAGTGGGGAAGTCCTGGAGTGGGGTGGCAGTGGCTTAAGTTGACTTAAGCAGAAAGTCGACTTAAAAGTAGATTTAACAAAGTCGACTTAATTTTTCCTTAAGTTGACTTAAGCAGCTGCTTAAGTCGACTTAAGGAAAGTGTAGTGTAGACGCAGAGTAAATTAAGTCGACTTAAGCAAGCTTAAGTCAACTTAATTTACAAGTGTAGATGCACCCTGTGACTCTACATGCAGGATATTCATACCATGCAATTTGGGCCAATATTAAAACTTGGGTCCATAATTCAGGGAAAGCCTCATGCTGCAGAGATAATGCTGTATACGCCCCTGACTTTGCTGAACTTGTTCATCAGAATATTAAGTTCTATTGTTTCAATTACTATATTGGTTTGTCTTATTGATGCAGAAGTGGAACTGCAAATCCAAGCCCTTATGGGAGTCAGATTGATTCTGTTTCTGAGTCACTTCCACCAATCAAAGGAAGGGTGTGCCTAGTTCTAGTTTCTGTGGTTACAATTTCATAAAAATAGCTTTTTCCTGTAATTTCAGTGTTCAGATTTTAAATCTGATTTCTGTTCCTCTCTGGAATCAACCAGGGTCCTAAATTCTCACCTAATCAGAATCTGAACAACCTCTTTGCCAGCATACCCGATATTTAGTATTTTAGCAGTTTGTACATCTAACACTTAAGATGAGTGTTAAAATAGAAAGACAACAGAGTCTTGTGGCACTTTTAAAGACTAACAGATTTATTAATCGCATGAGCTTTC
>ML685812.1:1320398-1355915 GCA_007922175.1 Pelusios castaneus
ATGAGCTTTCGTGGGAGAAAATCCCACTTCGTCAGACGCTTTGAAGACTCTTCAAGACTTTGAAGACTCTTCAAAGCATCTGACGAAGTGGGATTTTCTCCCACGAAAGCTCATGCAATTAATAAATCTGTTAGTCTTTAAAAGTGCCACAAGACTCTGTTGTCTTTCTACAATAGACTAACACGGCTACCCCTTTGGAATGTTAAAATAGAGTATCTCTTGCACGAGTTCCACTTTCCACCTTCACAGTAGAGATGCTGAATGTATATTTTTGTTAAAGCACCAGTCATTTTCTGACAAGCATAAATAGCAATCACTGTAATGAAGTGCAATCCAATTACAATGAATAAAGACTGATGTGGAAAATCAGTTAACTTAATCTCACTTCTACACTGTTATAATATGCCAAGATTTAACACAAATTCAAACATTAGATATAAGACTGAACTTTACTTGCAGATGTACACACCCCGGAATGCTGTGGAAGCTCAGATCTGCTTGCAAATGTTGCAGCCCATGCTCATCTGTAAAGAAAAATATTCTTAGATCAACAGTGCTATAGCTGAAAGACATACACAAAGATGACAATATTTAGCTCTTACACAGTGCTTTCTAGCCATAGACCTAATGTGCCTTATAAAGTACAGTACACCAAACATGTTAGACACAGAATGTATTGTGGGAAAGAAATGTATAACTAGAGTCTTGCTCACTTAAACTTATTGGATCAGACTTCAATAAAGCCATGTCAGGTTATTCCAAATGAGGATCTCTCCCATTATCGTAAACACTTTGGAAGCAATAATGCTGACTCTTTCATAGGTTGGAAACTAGGTGCTTTAAGCATTTTAGCTGAAGAGGCCTCTGTACATTTTCTTAATACTGCTCATGGCAGATTAAGAGTTTTTATTAGAGGGAAATAAGCCCTTTGTTTTCTCATATTACTGTACAGCTGGAAGAGATTTTATTCCTCTCTGGATGGAAATGAAACCCTGAGGAGCGGTGACATACTTGTAGGGGTGTCTATATGAAGGGGAAGGATACGTTCATCCAATGGATCACTGACCCACAGCAAGCAACCTCAACCAGTGTTGCCTGGCAGGAGTGTCTCAGCAGGATTCTGTACCGCTGGCCTTTCCCCAGTCCCTTGGTAGACTGGCCTCACACCTAATGTGTCTCAGTCAGCTTCCTTTCATTTCAAAGTCTTTTATTAGCGGTGCAAAGATGACATTCTCTTAACAAATACAGATTGGGCCAACCTGTCCTTTGTGAAGCCACTGACTTCAAGGATTAATCCAATGATTTCATAGTTTACAGAATACTAGGCTAACCTTCCTTTGATTAGCTCACTCAGCTGAGTTAACCATGTTGAGTAGAAAAAATTCCGCATTCTGAAACTTGTCTCTCATAGCGCTCAATAGTTATACTGGTCACATCACCTAGTAAAAGCAGCAGCAGCACACATAAGCCACCCTGACGTGGAGAGTATGTCAGTGTCACAGTGCAGCCTTTTTGTATTTTGAAGGGGTTTTAAGTTAAAGCATAGCTGACTTCTAACCTGATTCACCATCTGGTTTCTAAGAAAGCTGCACAAAGAATAAATCCTAAGCAGAATTTGGCCACGAAATAATTTAAGTACTTTGTGCATGTGTTCTCAGGCTTGCACAAAATATGCAGAACAGTCCACAAGAGTCTTTTTTTTTTTTCTCTATTTTGGTCAATAGCAGGAAAAGTGAGCAGAGTATACAGGAAGGTGTGAAAGATCATTATGAGTAGGAGGCAGAGGGAGTGATAATCTAAGGTTCACAAGTATAGTCACTTACAGTGTGCAAAATTCAGTGTAACCATTAACTTGCTTCACACAGCTGTAAGTGGCTGCCATGTACCTGTGAGTGGAAAATCAAACACACAGGCTAAAAGATTACAGATCTGCACTTTTTTCTTTCCAACTTCCTCTTTTCTGACCTGTCCCTGACGCCCCTTCACCTATCTCAATCTTGGGCCCATCCTAGAACATACCCTGTGACAGGGGCTAGATTAAGGGAACCATTTTTTATATTTATCAATGTCAAAATTGCAATACTTTGATAGGCCATCTCAGCTACTGTTAGGTTATAACTTGCTAAATATGATATTTTGTGTGTCCAATTTATATTGGAAATTATAGGTATGTTTGTATCTATTTCAACTCATGCTGTTTCTGGGAGACATCCAAGATAGGATGGCTGCAGTAATGGCCCATTAAGGACCCTCACAGGTAGGGTGAGCACAGGGAGAGAAACAAGAGCTACAACTGATGAATCGACAAGACTTAATCTTGTGATCCTGGGCTCCATCTTACTCCTGTAAACTTCCAAAGCAGCATGGCAAAGGCCAAGGAACATAAGGCGGCTGTACCACATCCATTTTGTCCTCAGTTCTTAGTCTTAAGCCATCACCTACCTCTGGATCTACTCACCTACAACTGAAGCCATGAAACAAAACACTGAGACCCATCCAGGTACTGGATGTACACTAGAGGGACTATACAAGCCTGTAATTCCACAATTCTACTGGAAACCTTATATATGGATTTCCAAATCATTTGTATGTGATTGCTTTGTTTAACATTTATCTTGTAGTTTGATATGTTCCCTTTTATAATAAACTTTTTAGTTTTAGTAACTAAAGGATTGGCTGGCAGCATGGAATTTTGGACAAGAGCCAAGCTTGAACTGATCTGGTAATGTGGCTGATTCTTTGTGGTCAGGAGAACTTTTTTGGAGTTTCAAGTAACTGATCTCTTTACTGGACCTAGTGGCTAATTAGGAGCTAGAGACTGAAATGCAGTAAACGGGGCTATATATAAAAAATTTGGTTTTAGCTTCTTGATGACTAGGGTGGTGAATTAAAAGCACTGTTTATGGTTGGTTGGGAAGCCTGACTTCAGTGTCACACACCAGTGCTGAGAGAATCTACTCTCCTTTTACAGCCTGCCCTGATCTTTTTCAGGTGGCTACAGTAGACAGATGGGTCACACCCTATGCCAAGATGTGCTACAAAGACTACTTTGCTTCTGCAATACAAACCCCCTGCAGAAGGTATTCCCCATGGGAATCCTTTTCTGTGCCCTACTCCTTTATGCCAGCCTAGCTCATGCAAGAGTGCCATAGTCTAGTGATGAATAAGGCACATTTTTGACCTATTGTATATGGAGTTGGGACCATCTAAAAGGTACACAGTATATTGCTGATAAGCAGTAATTGCTGATATTGTTAGCAGTGCCCTGTCAAGTTATCCTATATCCCTGAGGAAGACCCAGTGGGACAGCGAGGCTTAGCATTTGGGGCAGGCCTGCAAAACAATTATTTTATTGCCCTCCCAAAACCATAACTGTGTTCCGTCCACTCCTACCATACTATGGCACAATGGCTATGTCTACACTGGCAATATAAGTCAATTTAAGGAGGCTTAAGTTGGCTTAAATTAAGCCATATCCACACTAGGCTTTCATTAAGTCGACTTAAGAAATTCCTTAAGTCGACTTAAAGAAAGCTTAAGTCAACTTTATAACTACCACTCATTAGGTCGACTTAACCCATAAATTGAATCCTTAAGTCGACTTATGGACAGTGTGGATGTGGAGTAACCCTTAAGTCGACTTAATAATGTCGACTTAAGGGTGGTTAGGTCAACTTAACAAAGTGGACTAAGTCGACTTAAAGTTAAGTCAACTTAGTCCACTTTGTTAAATCAACTTTAATAAGGTCAACATTAAGTCGACCTTATTAAGTCGACTTAACAAAGTCAACCTAACTTTTTCTAGTGTAGACATAGCCAGTGAGCCAGTCAAACAGTTGTAGGGGAGTCATGAGATGAGTTTGGGGAATACATTCTACTATTTGACTAATTTACATGAAACTATGCCTATGTGAGAATCCTTGGTCTTCCAGATGCCCGATTCACAAGTGGAAACTCTATCATGTATTATATCAGCTCTAATGGTCTCCATTTTGAAGGCTCTCTCCATGAAGAAAAGGGCTGGAGCTATACTTAAAGAAAACTGAAGGAATCCTTTTATATTTTAATTCACTGAAGTCAGATCCAGGGTTGGCAGTCAAGGTCTAATCCCTTAGATGCCTCCTTAGACTGCTTCCTGCCACTATCTGCAACAGTGACTACAGATCCTTTTTGTTACAAATGTACAGGCTTTACAGCCATCACCCCATCAATTAAGTCTGGCTTTCTCTTTCAGAGGTTCTGCTAGGCATGTTAATGGGCCTCAGGCCCATATTAACCACTTCAAGGCTGAGTAGGGTACCCCTCCCCCCCGCGTCACTGTATTGATGTCAACAACAAATGTGTTGACCTCATAAATCCATACAATGCTATTAGAAGTACATCAACATCCACCATCATTCTTGGGCTCTTCAGAAAAGTTGAACTGATGTATAGAATGCACAAATGTGCCAAAGTTTAGTATAGTTCGAGCTGTAACAGCTAAATCATACTTGCATGTGAGCAGTAGTGTGTGTGATAAAGTAAGCTTTCCTTCCCAAGGTGGCAGAAGGATGAAGACTAATGCAGCAACAACAAGCTCATACTCAGGGCCAAGGGAGAAAGCCAATCAATCTGGCACACCCTTAAAGAAAAATCAGTGTTGCTGAAGACTGAATGGCTCAGGTGAGGGTAACAGGCTATGGCTATCCTTTGTTCAAAAAACAAAACATCCCCACAACTTTTATTTTTAAATCAAGGTCAAAAGAGCCTTCTATTCTCAAGAGAACAACTTGTCATATTCAAAATTTTATCAATTTAAAGGAAGAGCTAAAAGGATTGAGAAGAGAAGTTTAAAAAAAAACAAACCAAAAAATGGTCTGTATTCTATTTTTCTCTCTTGCATGCTTTGAAAGAAGCCCTTAGTTTGACCAGGTGAGATGAAAATACTGGCAACTGAAAACCATAACTTTATTTTATTACAGCAATTTTTAGAAGCAGGAGAGATATTGAAAAATCATCCATTTAAATTATGGATTTATAACTATCAAGTCAGTAATAACCAAAGGTTATCAAGTATAGTAAGACAAATGCAGCCAGTGACCAGAGGCATATTGCTTGTGATGGGTAATTAAAAGAAATAGATAATGATTTTACTGGCATAGGTAGTCATAAAACAACACTCAGGTTTGCACAGTCACCCTTGTGCAAGGCTTATGCACCAGTGAAGTCCAATTTAAAACCTCAAAAGAGCAAGGGGGATTAAATTTCATATTGATAGGTGATTTTTCCCCCCATGGATTGTGGCTGGGGGGAGAGGAAAGGATTACTTTCACAGAAAGCACTGAAAACTTAATGCTTGCACTTCACAGCCCTTACACCAACATCTTTTGAGACAAACAGTTGTCACTACACCATTCCCTACACAGGCCAAAGTAGTGGTTTACAATTGTTAATAAATGGGTGTGAGTCAGAATAAGTAAGTGATTGATTGGCAGTGTCAGAAGAGAAACCAAGAACTGGATGAATGCAGACTCTACCCCTATACAACCCATTAGTTGAGCCTTCTAAGTCAAAGGTTGCCCTGCCACTCTATTCTTCACTGATTCGGGGATGGATTCTGTACTCTCTAGCTACTTAAAACTGCCACTAACTCACTTGGAATTATTAATGCAGAAGGAAAGCAGAATAAATAGATGATATTTGTGTCCAGACTTTTGAAGCAGATAGCTTTCACTGCTCCTAAATTCACTGAATCAAAGTAAAATAAAATACAAATCAGCCAAGAATTGAAACTCCCTGAAAGTTGTGATGTAAATGTTCTTTCTGCCTCTTACAATAAAGAATCTGGACTCCCAACTTGAGCCTGATGCAGCAAGGCAATGGTAATCATATATGTAATCTTATTGACGTATTTTCCTACTGAAATTAATGGGAATACTTCCTACTTAAAAATAGGCATATGCTAATGAGCCATGTCACAAAATTTCACTATGGTCAAGATTTTGCAGAGAACACCAATGTAATTCACAAAGTGATTAAAAAAATTCTTGCCAATGTGTATTCTTTGATGTTTTGTTTAACCATTTTGCAAATATTTTAAAATATTTTGGATTATACTTGATAATACAGTGATGGGATGACACTGTTATTACAGTGTAATTACAATGACGTTAAACTTTCTGATAACTAATCAATAACCTTCATGTGATTAGAAGGTTAATATATGTAAATTATTAAATTCTTACTCTTGAATACATCTATGCTTAGAACCTAGATACATTAACTACATTATATTCAAACTGCAATTATTTATAGTTAAATAGTTAAAGATTCAGTTACATGAATTAATGTGAATTACAAGTATAAGAAAGATTAACCACAGTGTAATTACACTGTAATTATAGTATAGGGAAAGCATTACAATCAGTGTTATAATTATATGTTGTATAAATTTATCATCAAATAACTGCTTAATACTACTTGTATGCAATTTAATCGTTAGCACAATCTTCCTTTGATGCATTTCTGAAATCATGTTCCTTATTAAAGGATGTTAACTGAATTCAAAAGAACACTTTAGAATGTTTTTACAATGCCTGCTACAAGTGTGTTCTTTCAAATATATCTTTCCATTTCAGACACATTTAATTATTTAAGACATACAAATTTGTTTGTGTGTGTAAATACACATTTCAGCATTTCCAAAATTATCTATAAATTTTCTCATTGTATGATAGCCAAATAGGAATACTGGAACATAGAAATTGCCCAACTGGATCAGATATAAGGTCTGTTTAATCTAGGATCCTGCCTCTGATAGTGACCAGTAACAAGTGCTTCAGAAAGTGTAATAACCTTTTGATCTGTCTCCTACATTAGGTCTCATCACAGTCTCTGATATTTGGAGATCGGTTTAAGCAAGAGATCAAATATGCCTTCCAATTTTTTCTTATGATTACTCTGGATAGGATATTTCTTATCCACATAAATCTCCAGTCCCCTTTTTAAATATTGCTGAGTTCTTATCCTCCACAAAGTATTTCCTTTTGTTAGTTTTGAATGTGCCAAGTTTAATTTCACTCAGTATTTTCTTGTTCTTATATTGTGAGACAGGAAAAACAGAAGCTCCTGATCTACTTTCTCCATAAACATTGATTAGTTTATATACTTTTAGCATGTTATCTCTTAATAGTCTCCTTTCTAAGGTTAAAAAATCCCAGTCTTTTCAATCTCTCTTCACTTGACAGTTTCTCCATACGTTTAATCATTCTCATCGCCCTTCTCTGAACCTCCTCTACTCTGGGACATAATTTTTTAGATGGGGTGACCAGTAATGGACACAGTATTCCAGATGAGGTCACCCAATTGATTTATTTGAAGGCATAACAGTTTCTATACTTTTGGCCCCAGAGGAAGATGGATTGAGAAAGACACACACTCCTGATAAAAAGTCTTTGCAATGGAAAAGCTTGTGCAATCTTAACTAAAAACATCCCTAGATGACTGCCTCTGTCAGTTTCACAGACTGAATGCAACAGATCGGCATCTAGGCCCAATTCTAAATCCAGAGTAAGGCCACTGATGTCAACTGAGTTACTCTAGAATTGCCTTAGTGTAACTAGGTGCAGAATCTGACACCTGATTAATTTTGTCTTGGAAATAATATGAAGCTTTAATAGTTTGGGACAGGAATAGGGAGTTAAAATACTTATGAAATTGGTTCAATAAACATGCACAGACCATTCTCAGGTGAGATGTTTTGCTCATCATTAGGAAGATGAAAAGATCAGTAATAATACCTGACAGGAATAATCTAGATTCTAGATTGTTCAAGGGGCCCAAGATATTTTTTCTGAAATGGTAGGTGGTGAAGCACTGCAATGGGTTACCTAGGGAGGTGGTGGAATCTCCATCTTTAGAAACGTTTAAGGCCTGGTTAGGCAAATCCCCGGCTGGGATGATTTAGTGGGAATGGTCCTGCTTTTAGCAGGGGGTTGGACTAGATGACCTCATGAGGTCCCTTCCAACCCTAAGAGTCTCTGATTCACTACTCTTACAAGACCTCACCCACATAAAATCTATTCAAACATCTTGAGAAAGAAGAAGAACTGGGTAGATTCAAGGGCCAGGTCCACACTGGCAAGTTAGTTCGAATTAAGGAAGCTTAATTCGAACTAACTAAAGCCATGGCTACACTAGGCTTTAATTAGTTTGAATTAAGGGCTTCCTTAATTCGAACTCATAACTTCAAATAGGACATTAGAAGTAAGGCTTAATTTGAACTAACTAGATCGAATTAACCGATGTGGCCATGTTAATTCGAACTAATTTCTTAGTTCGAATTAACCAGCCCATTGAAATCAATGGGGATCGCTAATTCGAACTAATTTTTTCTAGTTCGAATTAAGCTAATTCGAACGATCTAAAATTAGTTCAAACTAGTTAGTTCGAACTAACTAATTCAAACTAATTTTACTAAGTGTAGACATAGCCAGGGAGACCTAGACAAATTGGAGCATTGGGCCAAAAGAAATCTCTTGAGGTTCAACAAAGACAAGTGCAAAGTCCTGCATTTAGGATGGAAAAATCCTATGTACTGCTAGAGGCGGGGGACCAATTGGCTAGGTAGCAGCACTGTAGAAAAGGACCTGGGGGTTATGGTGGATGGGAAGCTGGATAGGAATCAACAGTATGCTCTTGTTGCCAAAAAGGACAATACCATATTGGGCTGCATCAGTTGGAGTGTTGCCAGCAGATCAAGAGATGTGATTATTCCCCTCTATTCGGCACTGGTGAGGCCACATCTGGAATACTGTGTCCAGTTTTGGGCTCCCCACTACAGAAAGGATGTGGACAAATTAGAAAGAGTCCAGCGGAGGGCAATGAAAATGATTAGGGGGCTAGGGCACATGACTTAAGAGGAGAGACTGAAGGAAGTAGGCTTATTTAGTCTACAGAAGAGAAGACTGAGTGGGGATTTGAAAGCAACCTTCAACTATTTCAAGGGGTGCTCCAAAGAGGAGGGAGCTAGGCTGTTCTCAGTAGTAACAGAGGACAGAACAAGGAGCAATGGTTTCAAATTGCAGCTGTGGAGGTCAAGGTTGTATATTAGGGAAAACTTTCTCACTAGGAGGGTGGTGAAGCATTGGAATGGGTTACCTAGGGAAGTGGTGGGATCTCCATCTTTGGAAACATTTAAGGCTTGGTTAGACAAAACCCTGGCTGGGGTGATTTAGTGGGAATGGTCCTGCTTTTAGCAGGTGGTTGGACTAGATGACCTCATGAGGTCCCTTCCAACCCTAAGATTCTACGATTCTAATGCTAGGATTGGAGCCTGCAATAGTACTTCATCTAAGTAGTTGCAAGATGGGACTTATATCACTTAACCAACTTAGATGAAAGTGGAATATTCTGAGAAATTCAGGAACATTTACATAATAGGGGGAAGGAAGAGGTGGTTCTTTCTTTTTGCTCAAGTGCTCATCTAACAATACTAATGATAGAAGTGGAATAGTTGTAAGCATGATAGTCCATAGTGCACAATCCAAACACTGATAGCTTTTGTATCTTACAGCATGTTAGTGAATTGGCTCCCTGGAGTAGCGTAACCTTTGTCAAGAACATTCCACATAAAGTACTACCAGAAAAGCTGTTTTCATCTACACATATTAAAATATAATAATAGTTCAACAAAAGATTTTTTTGAAGTGGAAAATAGATGAATAGTGCTTAAATTAGAGACAGGATGTAATCACCTCCCTTCTCCCGCATTATGGCTTACAATAACTACTTCGAATGATAGGCTCCAGTTAGGAAGTATTTTACTAAATAAAGAAGCATACTTATATTAACTTCAGGGAGACTATGCAAGTTTACTCCAACTGAGGATCTGGTGCTGTAATTTAAATAAGTACTTACAATAGAAGTGTCAAATATGCAGCCAAGAGGTCAAATTTAGTCTTTATATATGCCCCAAATGACACAGATTATCCATAATCTCAATTTTCATTCAAAAAGAAATAGTTTCTCCCCCTTATTGGTTACAAAGAAAACCTTTAAAAAAGGAAGTAACACACTGATGTCTGCCTGACTCTGCCGGAAGCTTGATTAAATAGGCCTGAGGGATGTGAACTGTTCCACTCTCCATTCATCTCACTTGAGCATCAACACTAAAGTCCAGCTTGATGCTTGAATATCACCACTGATTATTTAACTGTTGTCTCCTCCTGGCAGATGGATAGGAAAAGGAATATGAGAAGAGCCCTCTGGGATATGGGAATGGGGAGTCACTGCATGGAAGGAAATGGGGAGGGAGGAACAAAAAGGGAATCCACAAAAGTAGAGCAGGGGGAGAGGAACAGAAAGAATGAGTGGGAAAGAGAAAAGGCAGCAGAAGTAATAAGAGCAGACTTTCCTCACTGAGGAATTCTGAATATGACAGTCAGACTAAAGAAATGATAGATACATGTTGAGTTACCATATAAAGGCTATATCCTCCTCTTGCTCTCCATGTAAACCTCTCTGTGACATCAGTGGGGGATATCTTCTGTGGACTAAAGGGAGTATGAAATTCTGAATTTGTGTCCACAGACTATAATTAAATGTGAAACCCAGCTCTTTCTACAAAGGGATCTTGATACCATGGCCCTATCATTTCTATTTTTAAAACCGATTGCTTTATGGTACAGTACTTACGGGCTATGCTGGTTGGATTTTCAGAAAAGCTCAGCAACAATGTAAGCAGCAAATTAAATGAACAGATTTTCAGATGTGCTCAGCAACTTGGGCGCTGAGGTCTTTTGAAAATCTGGCCCCAATTGTTTGTGCTAAGAACTTGAAAGTGTGCCCTATACCAGCTAGGTATAATGTGCGCAGATCAGTCAAAACATCTATTTAAAGGGCTCAAAACAAGCGGTTTTAAAAGTCTGTCTTATTTTCTCATGAAAAGCTTTATTTATTACTGTTCCTGCTCTTGGCATTAGCCAGCACCTTGGTGTGGGGATGGGCACAGAAAAAGGCCCAGGGAGTCTTCCAACAATTCCTGCTAAATGACATATGTTTGCTGCAGTCATTAATTTCAGTGGGATTCATAGGCACTCATCTCATGTCAGGAGTGGCTCACAGCCTCAAAAACACTCTGCAGTAATCTGGCTCAACTTCAGTCTTTCCTGTCCTAAGTGAAAAAAACAATAACAAAATGTAAAAACTGAATATTGATTGGCATCCATTTGTCTGTGAGAGACAGTGGAAATTGAAACCTCTGGTGTAAATGGTTTGCAATATCTCATGTGACTAGTCCAATCTGAGATTTCCATAATCTTTGGCAGTTATTGCAAATATGTGTGTCTCTGTTGGGAGCTGCTTGCTCCCCACAAGCACTTTTCTCTTCAAGTTGTGGGGGTCAGCTGAATAAAATACCAATGAATGCAAGAGATCTAGATTTGGGGATGATGTTTGATTAACCAAAGAAAGATTGTTCCAGGCACAAGGATCACCGTGAACAGGTGTGAGGATCTACTGTTGGTAATATAAGCAAAAACACTATTTTTCTATCACCAGTATAGCATAGTTGCTTGGGATGGGGAAAAAAAAGAGAAAAGAGCAGAAAAACAGCTGGAAACAGTCTAGTGAACAGGTGGATGGAAAATAAACTGCTGTTCCAGAGTAAGTGTCTCAAAGCATTTTCTAATGATGGAATGACAATCTGAATAATACCTATACATTTTACTAATGCAGTGGAGGGAGAGGCATGTTTTTAGGTGGCACTGAACAGTTGTATTAGAAACAAAAAGTGTGGAGGGGGGGGGCATGTAGAGGAAATGCGTGAATGCCTATTTCTGCCATCCACTTATCTATTGAGTTTTCAAGGGTGGAGAAGAGGAGTGGCCAGAAATGCTGAGAAAAGTCCGCTTGGTCAAAGTCTGCTAAATGATACTGAATATCATGGTTACAAGTCACTGAGTAGCAAACTCGCTGATGAGGAATCATGCCTGGAAAAATAGAGGTGCTACATGAAAATGTACGAGCTATGTGAAAAATACAGTGTCCCATAAGAGACTTTTCATTATTTATAGCCCCTAGCAAAGTAATCCTATTCACCCCCAAATGATCTATGGTACTCCTTTTAAGAAGGCTGGTTTCATTTAATCTACAAAAGAATTGGTCATGCAAGGAATAAACAAAATTATCCTTGCCAGGGATTTGTTAAACATAAAGGTCTTTCTTATTCATATGAACTTCCATTGCCGATCTCACTAATAATATATTCAAAGTCAATTTACTATAATGTTAGAATTCCTCCTCGGTCGTCAGAGCTGTAATATATTATCGTCTGTTATTCTATCACCAGTAAGCACGTTTTCAGCCATGTTTAAATAGACATTTGTGGCACAAATTAAAAAAAACCTTATATTAAATTGATTAATATAATTTACGTTAAAGAGACTCATGAATTATTTCAATTTTTGGTATCACTATGTTCTGCTTTTAGAGTTTGGCCATTCTAAATAATGCTTAAAGAAAAGAGAACACTATATAAAAAGCAGAAAGAAAATATGAAATGGTTCATTTAGGCATTTATAAAGAGTCATACTTTTCTACATGGGTTATCATGACACTACTAATTTTGGGGAAAATATATATAGGTTGTTACCTTTGGAACAGCAAGATAATAGTGCTTTTTCACTGGAACTGTGTGTATTTAGTTGCAAAGAAAATGAGCCAGATTTTGAGCTCAGTTGTACTTGTATGAATCCAGAGTGACGCCTGGGATTTCAATGGAGGTAAGAACTTGGCTCTGGTCATTTGGATTAAATGTGAAGTACTGGAATTTTGGGTAGTCACGCAGTTGGTTATATTTGATCTTATAGAAGAAGGCGGCACGTGATTGTTTTATGATGCACATTTTCTTTGCATAGCTGACACGGTGAGGTAAAAAGACTGAAAAATCCACAACATTTCTGCAGCCGCTAGATTAGCATAGGCCATGTATTACACAGTGTACAAAGTTTAATTTCCTAAGGGCAGCCTTTCTCATGGCCACTGGTAGGTTTTCCTTATTTTTCAAGGCTGTTTACTAACACACTGCTAATCCTCTATGTCTGATCACACCCATTTGATCCATGATCCTATTGTGTCAAGTTTTCAAAAAGTGGAGGCTAATTTTGTAATGGGAAAAGTGATGATGAACCTAGAGGTACCTATTCCCCATGTCTGCCTATGCAACTAGGATTCCCTGAATTCCCTTCTTCTTTCCACTCTCCTGGAGCAGTACCTATGCCATACAGAGTGCAGAGACTGCACAGGTCCGGATCCTTCTTATATGGGAGTCCATGATGAGGGAAGATTCCTGGTTTCCCTCTCCTTGGTTCCCAAACACAATGTAGCTCACGATGTACAGCCTATGGAAAATATATACTGTTTAGTAAAGGTGGCCAAACAGTGGCCCCAGAGCCAACAGTGGCTCTTTCCCAGTTAAAGTGCAGCTCACAGAGTTCTCTATATCCCCCACATTGTCCTCCTACCAGACTAGGGTAAGGAATTTGGGGCTTCAGCCCCATGGCGGGATGGTGACCTCAGAGTTTCTGCTGTGTGGAAGGCACCTGTCAGGGTTCAGCATTGGGGAGGGTCCTCAGGGCTTCTGCCTCATGGTAGGTACCTGCAGAGGCTTTGGTCTTCAGTACCAGGTCAGTAACCCTGAGCCCTGGCAGGCACACCCGAAAGGGCAGAAGCCGCAAACTCCAGCACAGGTCTGAAGCCCTAAAGCCTCGCAGGCACACCCTGGCTCTTAAACTTCTGAAGATTGTTGTGCGTGGCTCAGAAAGTCAGTAAATTTGGCCACTCCTAATATGTAGGTACCACTCTGTACGCTCAGTCATAATGGAGTCTGACCCTTCTCTTCAGGGCAGATGGATTAAGCCATATTTTGTACACTTTTTTTTTTTGTTCTTTTAAATAAGGTTTTGGAATCCATGTGAATTAAAGGTGCTATACATTGTAAAAAAATATCATTATCACATGTCTGAGAAATCATGAATCTAAACAGAGCAGGCAAAAGGATGAAGGAAGGTCAACAGACCCGATGTGTATGTAGGTCTTTCCAAATGTTGCCTATATCACCTCAATACAAACAAGCTAAACTTCAGTCTTTCCCCCTTGCACCCCTTTCCCAGGTGGTTGCAAACTAGATATCTGAATCTACTGCAGTTCCTTTGAATTATACTACTGAGTATTGTACTTTTTCTTAGTCTTGTCAAAAGGAATAAAAAAACAAAACAAAACTGAAAATGACAAACATGTAAAATCTTTATGTATAGCCTGTGACGAAATGAGACAGTGCAGCAGAACTCAGTCTTTAATCTTGCTAAGAAAAGCAAACTAAAATGTTCAGCCAGAAAAAATAAAATAAAATAAAATAAAAAAGGGCTCCACAGGGCAGGAACAACAGAACAGCACAGAAGTCCCACGGCCATTTTTGAAAGTGGTGGAAAAACAGAGGATTTCAGAGTTTTTATCTTTTATAATGATTAAGAAGTGCAAAGAGGCCAGACAGACTGAACAGGGATGGGGTACAGGATGTGAATCCCCAGCTGTAAAATGGGATAACACCATGTAATTACCTGCCTCACAGGGGTGTCATGAGGATTAATTAGTTAATGTTTGTACTATGCTTTGAAGATGTAAGGCACTGTAGGAGTGCTAAATATTAGCATTACCAAAAAAGAACATCCAGGTTCTGCTACACTTTAGGTCATATAGCTTCCAATATTTATGTTCTCACTAGATAATCCTCAATCATTCTCTGACATGCACAGCCACTTCTTGGGCCAGCTCCTCAGCTGTGATAAATTATTGAAATCAATGGGCCCGCACCTATTTTCACCAGCTGAGGATCCGATCTTTTCCTGTATAAATTATCAATACTAGATTTAAAAACAAATATGGGAATCAATTTAATCATGGGGTCTGCTACAATGGAATAAGTCTTAGTGGCCTTCAGACAAGTGTTCAACCCATAATAGGGAACACTTGGGGCAGGAGGGGGAGAAGGGATTTTCAAATGCACTGAAGAGTCAGAAGCAGAAGTCACAGTAAAAGTCAATGGAACTTATTAAGCTTCAGAATCTCTGTGGTGCTTTTGAAAATCTACTTCTAAATTTTTATGGTTGCATAAAATAATTATCCTTCAGGAGGAAATACTTGCTTGTAACTGAAGTTGTATAGAACTGAACTTGTATAGAGATATATGGAAAACAGACAACAAAATGAAAACCAAACCTCACCTGGTTTGGGGTTTATAATCAAATTTTAAAGTCAACCCAAGTTCACTAAAATGTTCATGGAAGTTTTTAAGCCTTTCTACTCAACCTGGGTTAATTAGGGTTTCATGTGAAAATAATGCAGATCTTGTAGTTTCTTGTGCCTTAAATATAAACTTCATCTGAAACATGGATGTTTTGACTGACTTTTCTATTTGAATTTCTGGGTCTGTTTGAACTGGAAATTTGGAGCAAAATATAAGGAACTGAAACAAAGTAGTATGTTCGGAGAACCAGAACTGCAAGATTGAGCCGAGCTCAAATGATCTTCCTAAGCAAAGGAAGCACTTCTGCAGTTCAATGGAAATATGTGAAAAACACAATTGAAAAGAATGCAGTTCAAGGGAGGATATGAAGTGAAAGATTAATACTTGTTAACTATGGCAAAAGGCCCATGGTGTTGCATGCTGGCCAGCATAATCGAAGTAACAAACTTTTCATGACAGGGAATAAGGAGAGAGAAAGGAAAGGAAACTAAAGATTAAATTTGTCTTACAGTAGAAAAACATATTGGGTGAAATCCTGACCCCAGTAAAGTCAATGGCAGAGCTCTCATCAAATTCAGTGGGGTCAGGACTTTGTATCTATCTAATCAATTTCTGGTAAAATTTCACTGCATAAAGAGTTACACCAAAGATTAATACAACCCATTGAGTTTATTAAAGCCCTCCTGGATCAAATAGGATTGAGTATATAAAAAGGTGGAATTTCCTAAGACTCAGGAAGCAACTCAAGAACACCACGAGGTGTTTATCGTTTTCCAAGTCTACAAGGACCCGTGATGAAAAGTTGCTTTTTGAGCCAGAAAGGCATCTTTTCTATTTGAAGTGGTGAGATTCTTATCATGACTTCATGCAGTTGACATTACACTGCTCTCCTCTGTATCTGTCAGAACATGCACTACAGCAGAGGTCTTCAAATTGTGGGGTGCACCCTTGTAAGGGAGTGCAATGGACCATTTGGGGGGGTGGCCCCCATGGGAGGGGAGGGACCACCACCAAGCCCCCTCTGCTCCAAGGTCTGCTCCAGGCCTGGTCATGGCATCTGGTCCCATCTCCCAGCTCAGTTGCAGCCTTGGCTCCCAGCTCCTGCCTAAGCCTTGGCCTCTGGTCTCAGTGCATGGCCTCCTTGCTTGCTGCAGCCTTGATTCTCAGCCCCTTGGCCTGCTGCAGCCCGAGCCCTGAACACATGCCCCTAACCAGGGCCCTGACCCCAGCTACAGCCCCTGCCCAAACTGTGGCCATTTTCCCAGCCTCAGCTGGTGGGGGTTGAGCGCATGGACAGGGATAAGGGGGGTGCAGGGTAAAAGTTTGGGCAACAGTACACTACACCATCTCCTAGTATGCCAGAACCATCACTGCAGTGTGCTCTTTCCATAATGTGCTCAGAGGAATTTGGCCAAGACAATGAGAATTTCTCTTGGGTGCTCCTACTGGAGTCTAGCCCCAACAGATTCTCCCTCCATGCAGGCAAATAGCTGTAAGTCACAATGCAATCAGTAATGCATTTCATACTCAAGCCAGTCCCACTGAACAAACATACCCCTCAAAAAAACCTTATGTTCCCAGTACAAATGTCAGACTAAAGTGAGTGAAAGGAAGCTTATTAGAAACAGTTGGGTTATTTCACACCTACTTCTGTCTACCAGAAGTAGGCCATTATCCATATAATATTAGCCTATGACATGGCCTTAAAGTTGCATTAAAGTCACGATTAATTATATCTACAATAAAAACACACAAGAATTTCTGTGTGGTGTCTTTCTATTCACTTTCATTAATAGTGTCTCAGTAATATTTCTTTGGTGGTACTGAAAGGAAGAAGACAGGGTTAAAATCCCTGCCTCTTCCTATTACTGACTGAAAATAGAGAAGAAAGAGAGAGAAACATTTTCAAGCAATCCTGCGGTTATGAGTTGCACTGCTCTAAAGGAGTAAGAAACAAATATAACACAATGATGCTGAAATAAAATCTCATGCTACCCTATAGTACCTCTGCATTTCTGCACATAAAGATTTACTCATGTCTTGGTAAAGAAAATATACTTTTCAGATCCGAAACATATTGTAATGTTTCTTGCCACAAAAGCAGATTTAGAATTTCTGTTAGAAACATGTCAAGCACATCAGTCCAGGAAAAAAATCTTAGTTCAGAAATTATTAGAAATCCATAAATGTTTGGTTTGCTATGTAGATTGTATAATGGTCAGTTTCTGTTTGCACTTTCATCTAAAAATTAAAACACAAGTTTATTTGATGCGCCACTGGATTACAATTGCATTCTTTTAAACAAAGGGTTTTTTTTCTTGCTGACAAGATGTGCAGACAATCTCTCTGCTGCCACTCTCCAATCAAAAAGTATGGTGAAGTCGCTATGAGGTTCTATTTTTATGTGTGTATAGTTGTTTACAGGAATAGCCAGCATGTAGCATAAATGGAAAGTCAAAATTGCTGGTGTGTTTCTGACTTCCTTCTGTCTAACAGAGTTTTAATGATTTGACTAATACTTATCTTGGCCATGAACTACCATCAGAGGCAAAAATATACCCAGGCACATAACCTCAGATTCATAATTTTTCAAGATGTCAGACCAGATCCTCAGCTACTTGAAGTCAACATAACTCCATGGACATCAACGAAGCTACAAAGATTTACTCCAGTTGAAGATCTGCCTCTTGGTTCATAGCTCTGGTATACAAGAGCTGTTATTTGTGCAATATTACAAGTGCAGGAAAAATGAACCCTTCTATGCCAGAGAACCCAGGTCACATATCTAGGTTGAGAAAACATAATTAGAATAAACGTTACATCTACAATAGGTAAATTAGGCTTTCAATTTTGCCACCTTCAAACCAGAGTTATTTTATACAGTGGTAAAAATGTATGACCTCAATGCTACAGATTCCATCTTTGGTACCAACCATTGGAGCTATGTTGGCAGTGAATTATGGATTCTAATTTTCATAGAGTAGAAAAGACCAAGAAGGGGGACATAAAGGATGTCATTGGGCAAAAGGAAAAGCAATCAGGAATTTAGAACTGGGGAAGCAAAAGAAACAATATTAAGAGGCTGGAAGTACAGAAGAGAGGAAGAATAGTGGGAATGAGAAGCTGGAATAAAAGGCACTGGAGACTGAAGCAGTGAACTAAACAGGGAAAATGAAGGAAAGAGATTGTATAGCCTAGTGATATTGGATATTCGGATCCCTGCTGTGTCCAGATCAGAGATGAAAATCTCTGTTCTGAATCAGAAACCTTGCTAGTTATTGTAAAATGGAATTGTCATCCTCAGGACACCAATAGCATGGCTTTATGTTCCGTTGATAATACTTTGCATAACCCTAGCTGAGAGTCAGGGGAGTGAGACAGATGACAGGAATTAAACAGGAGGGCCTTGGAGTTACCAAGAGATGTGTGTCATTAATGGGGAGCTGGTAGATTGAAAGGGAAATAAACTAGGGGTGTGCACAAGGACCTGAAGATAAAGAAAAAAAAAGGTTAAATACAGAATTAGGCAGGAAGGATGGTCTCTTGTCTGAGGCATGAGCATAGGACTATAGAGACCTGGGTTCACTTCCCTGTTCTCCTACAGCTTTCCCAGACAAGTCACCGCAGACCAGCTTTTAAAGGTATTTAAGCACCAACAATGCAGATGGTCACCTAGTGAGATTTATAAAAGTGCCTAACCTTTCAGTTAGTCACAAATCCAACTAGATGCATATCTGTATCTTTAAGTGTCTAACTATTTTTGCAAACCTGGCTTGGATTCCGATCTGTAAAATGGTGGGGGGACGGGATTATAATACTTCCCTTTCTCACAGAGATGCTGACACAATAAATATTTAAAGATTGTGAGATGTTCAGATACTGTGGTAACTGGGAGCATACATGTGCCTAAGATAAACTGACAGATAGGGAGCCTGAGAACTGCAGGTAGATGCCGATGGCCTTATTCAGTCCCAATATTTACACAGCGGACAATGCGTTCAGATTTCAGTCATAACAACACATCAGTGTAAGATGAGCAGGCATAGTCAGCTAGAGTTCATAGGAAAGGCTTTCCATCATATCATTAATTGCAACGGGAGAAGCTGAAAAAGGACAGTCTTCTGGCAAAACCCATGTTTGTGAAGTGACTGCAGGCCTGGATGTGTATGGCTGAATTGAGATGGGGCTCAAGTCCTTATTATTTTCAAAGAAGGACCACTAGACATTTTGAACCCAGCCATTGTTGCTCCCATCCACATCTGGCAGGAGGGTTACACCAAGCCCAGCCTCTGAATAAGTAGTTCTGAGCCTAATAATGCCAGAACAACTTCAATTACCATAGATAAGACATATGTGATTAAATAAGAGTACACCTTTTTTTCCTCCTGTGACTGCAAATGACTTTTAGCCAGATATTGGCTGTTCATGCCTGAAGACAAAGAAGTTGATGCTGGCCTGGCTGGGTATCTAGTCCATTGATGGATTAAGTTTTGAGGCAGAGGAACTGAGCTGGAGAAATGACTATACAATCTTATGCATATTGCTCTGACTTACCCTAGTGCAGCAGGCTGCAAAGCTCTGTAAATCATAGTAAACAAGTATGCTGATCATATGCTGCTGGATATACAGCGTCTGGCAGATACTAAGCCTGAGATAAATTGAACATCTTTCCAGGAATTTATATTCCCCCAACACATTGCTAAATGCAAACCAGGACTCGCTCCCTTATAATATTAAGCCTTAAATTATTTTCTTGCATGCCTGCCATGCATAATGGGCACTGATCATGGGAGAAGCAGGCGGACAAACGTTCAAGGCTTGGATCCTTGGCAGAACAGAGGGAGGGAGCTTTCTATTAAGAGTGGAACTTTAGATGAAGAATGGAAGAGAGAAAGAGTGGGGATTGAGACTGATATAGAGATCTGGGGTGAAGGAAAGAACTTGGACTTGGGGAGACGCTGAGAAATGCAATGATTTTCAGGTGTGTGTGGCAAATAAGAGATGCCTGGAAGCTGGGATTTGTGTTGTGGTTTGGGGGTTTTATTGGTGGTCTAAGAGGAGTGAGGGGGGAAAGTATGCACTGTGATATGAAAGAGAATTGCCATTGCTTGTCTGCAAGGTAGCCTGGGGATGCAGAGAAAGGATAGGAAGAAGCATTGAATCAAGTTATTTGAAGGGTTGGTTCCTCTAGCAGTAGGTCCCAATTATGGCTAAACTCCTACTAACTTTAACAAGAACTTCGCTGCTACATCCAGGGGGTCCAACTCTGTACTAACATCTGTGAGAATCATGTATACTTCCACTGAAGTCAATAAAGTTACACTAGTGTAAAACTGGTCGTGGGAGAAGAATCATATCCAATATGAGAATGTGAATTACCCCCCCCCCCCCCCAAAAAAAACCCAAACAAACAAACAAGAAAAAGGTACTGCCCATGCTTCTGATATCTTTTTTTGATAACTGCAGTCTGAGGTATATTGCACAACATGCAATATTGTTGAGGTGCATAATTGAGGTTATGGCACCATTGTGGCATGCATAAATCAGGAAATCCTAGGCCATCTTAGCAACACTGCTTCCATTTTCCCCAAAATTAACATGAAACAAGTTTCAAAACTGAAGAAAGTGAGATTTGATTTTAAAAGAACCAGATCTCACTCTTATGCTTATGTAGTGGTGTTAGAACAAAGCTAAATATGATGATGATGTTGAAAAATCATTTCCATGTGAATAGTGTCCCTCATACATCTATCTGCATCATACGCTTAAGAAATGCATGCATGCTCCCACCAGCTCTCAACTTCTAGTAAGCAAAGCTCTGAATTACATTCTCAGAATGAGTCATGTGAGTCACAACTCATGATATTGTTCATTCAGTTATATCTCAGTGATTTGAACTAATTGAGACAAATAATATAATGTCACAAGACTTGCATGTAAACAATTTCTGCTTCTGCTTTAGCTTCTCATCTTCAATTACCAACTCTCACTAATCACCATTACTGTCAGAACTGACATCAGAGTCTACAGCACTATTTATCTTATTCCCAGTTCTTATTTCAGTAGTGTCATTTACATATTTTATCTATTTTCCACCTTCATGTCTCTTTCCCAGGGCATTCTGTCTGACTTAAAATTGTGCTCCCCCCATACTGTACTTATCTCTTTTCAGTATTTGTCTTGTTCCCATTACATTTTTTTTCTATTTAGCATCAACCCTTTTATTTTCAGGATTGCACCTACCCCTGTAAATTCCTGTGTGTTTCTTTTCACCCTTCTCCTAATGACTCATTATCATAACTTGTTTCTTCTCACTGACTTTCTGAATGATCTCCCTGCGTATGTGCCTAATGAAGGGTATTGCAGACAATCGAGGCTCTCACCAAGAAAGTACCAAACTGCCAGCCCCAAATCATCAATTCCCTCCATGAGCGCCACCAGAGAACAATAGCAGATTGTGGTTTTAGTTTGCGCTTTTAGTTTGCGCTTTGAGATCCACAATTATACAGTGTAATTTACAAAGAACCACTTCTGCTGCTGCCATATTATTGGAGCAGAGTGGACAGCTCCACTTTATCAATCCAATAAATAACAAAACATGTTCCTTTTTTAAAATGATGCTTAATAATAAACCAACAAAATATTTTAATTTTCATTCTATTTGAGACTTTTATATATTCTACTACATCTTACTGCTCTATCTTTCCCCCTAGCCTTTTCATTTCTATTATTTTTCTTTGTTTGCAATCAAACTTATCTTGCTTTCTCTTAGGTCTCCCTTCATTTCAGACCCTTTTTTCTCCTTCACACAATACAGGGGGATGCCAAGGTTCCCACATTATCACACTTTTCACTCTCTTCACTTCTCACTCCGTTTCTGTGTAACTGTATATTTTGCCCATATTTTATTACATGTACCTCTTCCATTGCCTTATCTCTGTGTATCATGCCTCTTCTTTCTCATCTCCTTCCGCTATTCATTTTCTGCCCACCCTTGCTCTCTTTCCCTATTTCCTTATTGATTTTTTCAACATCTAATCATTAACCTTTTCCAACTCAATCCCCTGCAAGTCTTTTTTTTTTTTTTTTTCTTAACACCTTCTCTCTAAACAGAACAATTTAAATTGAAGTTTGACTAGACCACGGGTCAAGATTTGAGTGCAAATATGACTGTGATTTGTTCAGTTTAAAAGGTTATATTGCACTTTGGATGGATGGCCCGGTTCATAGGATTTACAAGACAAGCACATAATATAGTCAAATATGAGATAAAGTAACATTATCCAGCCAAATGAACAGATTAGGATTTGAATCCAATCTCTGTGCAAAAGATGAACTATGAAAAATAATGCCATGCTATATGGATAGTGCAAGCTAGACTCTACACCTCCATTCGCTTTGGCAAATCTGAAAGTGGCATATGGTTTGGGCTGGATTTCCATATCAAAGCTTTCACCAAATATGATCACAGTTTAACCCATTCCCAAATCCATCTGATGATATTTACACTAGTTTATTTACTGTGTGGATGTGCCATCACTTCAGGAATAATAAGAAATCATAATGGAATTTAAGACTATTTTGCAGAGAGGAAGATGCAGGAAACAGAAGTCAGTTCCAACATGGGTTACAATTACCAGGCTCAGTCTAATTTAAAAGGCCAGTCACAGAACAGCAGCATGGCAGAAAAAAAACAGTTTCTACAAGACAAGTAAAGCAGTAATAAATGAAGGGCCTCCAAGGCTGAGCACTGTTTCTGCTTTCTGTATACCACCCACCACCATCATGTTTTCCATGTGCTTCATTTTGGCCGTCTATAGCAGAATAGTCTCCCTAAGGATTTCTTTACTAATTGGAATGCGGATTTTCCCAATAAAAGGACAATACTGTGTGAGACATAAACTCTGTTTGGTTGGAACTGCAGAGTTCAGCAGCATATTCCTGTTGTATGGGAAAAAATATAGAGAATATTTGTCCCCTTGTCTGATGTTCCTTGCATGCGTCTCAGGATGAAGAATGATGGAAAGGCTAGCAACACTACATAACCAACCAAGATATTCTTTTATAGTGCTTTGGTGCAACCATCTCACTGAAGTGATAGGTACTGCATATCAAATGCAATACAACATTTTAGATTCAGTGCAAGGCATTTCACAAAATACTGTACTCTATCTATGCTTTCAACTGGAATTTGCAAACCAGATAGCAGTGTGACTCAGCCAGGGAAAACCAGTCTTTCCCTGTGTGCCCAGAGCTCTTACTCAGCTGACCCAATACAATTTGCTGCATGAGATGGAAGTATAGCATTTTGGTTTGCATGTGCAGAAAATCTGTATTTCATATGAACTTTGGATCCAAGCTTCCTTTATGTCCTCGTGTGAAGTCTACTGGGGAAGAATTAGGATGAGGTCATGAGTTCACTATTGCCTGGATCTGCCTGGCTATTACAGCTCATCCATGAAGCAGGGATGCAGCAACAGAAGGGTTTATTGCAGCCTTCAGGCTCAGCTGCCACTTCATTCCTATCTACCTCTGAGGAGCCTTTCTGTACTCAGCACATCTGATTGAGCATCATCAGCATCAGTGCCATAGTGTTCCTACTGTTGCAAGAAACACAACTCCACCCCCCAATATTCCTTGGTGTGTTGGTGAGATAGAAAAAATCCCATATTTAATTGCGTCACAGTTGTATTGAAGGCATGACTGTGATTTTAATTGGCATCTTGACAACAGCCTAAATTCCATTCCAACTTACTAATTAACTCACTTGTGCAACTCCCAGACAGATTCCACTTGCTCCTTGCCTGGCCTACTGTCAGGAAGTCTGACAATATAATATGAGTTTAAAAGAGTGAATGAGAAAGAAAATATCGTCTAGACTGTGCAAGCAGTGAATCAAACAAATCTTTTTTCATATTCAGGGATTACCTAACAATGGCATTTTTTCTATCCTTACACTGTCTATATTTAGTTCAAAATTCTACTGATTACATAGGTATTCTCATGTCTACAATTAAAAGCATACACAGATCTCAAGCTGCTCATGTAAGATATACTACAATTTAGCTCTTCTGCTTTCCAGACTCTTTTTAAACATTAATTTATCCTCACAGGTTGTTATGCATTCTATACTGCTTACCTACCCATTGGATCTGCATCATTTCTAGTCTACACAACCAACAATGGTCTAACCGCTGACCAGCTTTATTTTCAGATCTAGAAACTTGGGATCCACAAAATCCATGTAACTGAGGAAGTCTGGAGTGAAACTATAGAGTCCAGCAGTAGGATAAATTCAGAGGAATTTTTTTGGTTGTTGAGATTCTCCCATGAAAAGACATTATAACATGAATGACTGGATCTTCCTTCAGAAAGACCTATAGATAGTCACCTTAGCCATGGTAGAAGCTAAGAAAATGCTCTGCTGTGAAAGAGCATCTATTAGCCTAGTGGCCGAAGCCCTGGGGTGCTATTCTTGAGACTTGGACTCTATTCCTGGCACTGCCACTGGCCTGCAGAGTGACCTGGGGCAAGCCACATCACTTATTTGTGTCTCAGTTTCCTCATCTCTAAAATGTGGATAATGATATTGTCCTCCATTGTAATGAACTCTGAGATCTACAGATGAAAAGTGAAAATTATATAAGTCTTATATTAGCCCCTTTGATTTTGACACCTAAACACTACGATGTTGTGCATTCTACAAACACCAAGAAAGAGGTGAAGCTCTTGAAAGGTTTTAAAACATGTATTAGTGTTACTATTTACACATGGGGAAATGGAGGCTGAAAATGTAAGTAATTTTCAGAGACGAAAATGCTGTCAGAACTAGGATATGAATATTGGAGCCCATGAATAACATACTTGTTTTCAGATAGAATCATAGAATCTTAGGGCTGGAAGGGACCTCATGAGGTCATCTAGTCCAACCCCCTGCTAAAAGCAGGACCACTCCCACTAAATCATCCCAGCCAGGGTTTTGTCTAACCTTAAATATCTCCAAAGATGGATATTTCACCACCTCCCTAGGTAACCCATTCCGATGCTTCACCACCCTCCTACTGAGAAAGTTTTTCCTAATATCCAACCTTGACCTCCCCAGCTGTAACTTGAAACCATTGCTCCTTGTTCTGTCCTCTGTTACTACCAAGCCTAGTTTCCTCCTCTTTGGAGCACCCCTTCAATTAGTTGAAGGTTGCTATCAGATCCTTCCTCAGTCTTCCCTTCTGTAGACTAAATAAGCCTCGTTCCTTCAGTCTCTCCTCGTAAGTCATGTGCCTCAGCCCCCTAATCATTTTTGTTGCCCTCCGCTGGACTCTTTCTAATTTGTCCACACCCTTTCTGTAGTGGGGAGCCCAAAACTGGACACAGTATTCCAGATGTGGCCTTACCAGGGCTGAATAGAGGGGAATAATCACATCCCTCCATCTGCTGGCAACACTCCTGCTGATGCAGCCCAATATGCCATTGGCCTTTTTGGCAGCAAGAGCACACTGTTGGCGCATATCTAGCTTCCCATACACCATAACCTCCAGGTCTTTTCTACAGTGCTGCTACTTAGCCAATCAGTCCCCAGCCTGTAGCAGAGTGCAGTTCTGGTCCCCCATGTTTAAAAAGGATGAATTCAAATTGGAACAGGTACAGAGAAGGGCTACAAGGATGGTCTGTGGAGTGGAAAACCTGCCCTCTGAGTGGAGACTCAAGAAGCTTGGCTTGTGTAGCCTAACTAAAAGAAGGCTGAGGGGGGATATGATAGCTCTCTATAAATACATCAGAGGGATTAACATCAGGGAGGGAGGGAGAGGAATTATTTGAGTATAGCACCAATGTAGACACCAGGACAAATGGTTATAAACTGTCCATCAAGAAATTTAGGCTTGAAATTAGACGCAGGTTTCTAACCATTAGAGGAGTAAAGTTCTGGAATAGCCTTCCAAGGGGAGTTGTGGGGGCAAAAACCATAACTGCTTTCAAAACTGAGCTTGATAAATTTATGGAGGGGATGGTATGATTAGCCTATTTTGGAAATTGACTGATATTGGGCTACGTGTGGTGGATTTACAAGTGGCCTAAGAGGAGAGAGTACATGGGGTGGGTTCTGAGTTATTACCGAGAATTGTTTCTTGGGTAACTGGCTGTTGAGACTTGCCCACGTGCTCAGAGTTTAACTGATTGCCATATTTGGGGTCGGGAAGGAATTTTCCCCCAGGGCTGATTGGCCTGGGCTCTGGGCTTTTTTGCCTTCTTCTGTAGCACAGGACATGGTTCACCTACTGGTGAATTCTCTGTATCTTAAGTCCTTAAATCATGATTAAAGGAGGTAAATAACTTAGTCATAGGTTGGTGGCTTATTGCTGGAGTGGCTGGGTGAGGTCTTGAGGCCTGCATTTTGCAGGAGGTCAGGCTAGATGATCGTACTGGTCCCTTCTGACCTTAAAGTCTATGAGTCTATGAGTCAGTGCATGGGATTTTTCTGTCCTAAGTGCAGGACTTTGCACTTAGAATCATGAAATCATAGAATAATAGGGTTGGAAGGGACCTCACGAGGTCATCTAGTCCAACCCCCTGCTAAAAAGCAGGACCACTCCCACTAACTCACCCCAGCCAGGGTTTTGTCTAGCCGAGCCTTAAAAATCTCCAAAGATGGAGATTCTACCTCCTCCCTAGATAGCCCATTCCAATGCTTCACCACCCTCCTAGTGAGAAAGTTTTTCCTAATATCCAACCTTGACCTCCCCAGCTGTAATTTGAAACCATTGTTCCTTGTTCTGTCCTCTGTTACTCTCGAGAACAGCCTAGCTCCCTCCTCTTTGGAGCAACCCTTCAAGTAGTTCAAGGTTGCTATCAAATCTCCCCTCAGTCTTCTCTTCTGTAGACTAAATAAGCCTCGTTCCTTCAGTCTTTCCTCATAAGTCATGTGCCCCAGTCCCCTAATCATTTTTGTTGCCCTCCGCTGGACTCTTTCTAATTTGTCCACATCCTTTCTGTAGTGGGGAGCCCAAAACTGGACACAGTATTCCAGATGCGGCCTGACAAGTGTCAAATAGAGGGGAATTATCACATCCCTCGATCTGCTGGCAATACCCCTACTGATGCAGCCTAATATGCCATTGGCCTTTTTCGCAACAAGGGCACACTGTTGGCTCATATTCATCTTCCGGTCCACCATAACCCCCAGGTCCTTTTCTACAGCGCTGCTACTTAGCCGATCGGTCCCCAGCCTGTAGCAGTGCATGGGATTTTTCCATCCTAAGTGCAGGACTTTGCACTTGTCTTTTTTGAACCTCATGAGGTTTCTTTTGGCCTAGTGTTCCAATTTGTCCAAGTCTCCCTGGATCCTGTCCCTGCCCTCCAGAGTATCTACCATTCCCCCCAACTTGGTGTCATCCACAAACTTACTAAGCATGCAATCTATGCCATCATCAAGATCATTAATGAAGATGTTGAATAGATCGGGCCCCAGGACCGACCCCTCAGGCCCTCCACTCATTACCGGTTGCCAACTAGACATTGAGCCATTGATTCCTATCCGCTGAGCCTGTTGATCTAGCCAGTATTCTATCCATCTTACGGTCCACTCATCCAACCCATACTTCCTTAACTTGCTGACGAGAATGCTGTGGGAAACCGTATCAAAAGCCTTGCTAAAGTTGAGGTATGCCACGTCAACGGCTCTTCCCACATCCACAAATCCAGTCATCTCATCATAGAAGGCAATCAGGTTTGTCAGGCACGATTTGCCCTTGGTCAATCCATGCTGACTGTTCCTGATCACTCTATTTTCCTCCAAGTGTTTCAGGATGGATTCTTTGAGGACCTGTTCCATGATATTTCCAGGGATTGGGTGAGGCTGACCGGTCTATAGTTCCCCGGATCCTCCTTCTTCCCTTTCTTGAAGATATTTGCCTTTTTCCAATCCTCCAGGATCTCCCCCGTTCACCATGAGTTTTCAAAGATAATGGCCAGCGGCTCTGCAATCACATCGGCCAACTCCCTCAGCACCATTGGATGCAGTTCATCCGGCTCCATAGACTTGTGCACTTCTTTAATCATCCTGACCTTCCATCACCAAGGAATGTTCTTCTTCTCTCCATTTTGCATTACCCAGTGTAGTAGCCTGGGAGCTGGCCCTCCTTGTGAAGACTGAAGTAAAAAAAGCATTGAGGACTTCAGCCTTTTCCGCATCATCCACCACGAGGATACCTGCCCCAACTAGTCTACTTTTCTCCTTCCAATTTATTTGGAAGTTTTGGAATGTCTATTAGCTTGTCAACTTGTTTCCTCATTCACAGTCCATTTAAATAGCTTTAGATTAGACAGTTAATGGCTGGCTGACTCTCCTCCTCAACCATAATGAGATGAGGATGCATTGGTGAAACTTGCCAGTCTTCTGCTTCGAAGAAAAACAACTCACTGGGGTTTGAAGTAGAGGTGGAATCTTTAGCAAACCCCAAATCATTATCTCTGCTAGCACAAGTCAAAAGGGTAAGATTGTTATCTGTATCGTGAAAATATTTTTATATATATGTTATGGATTTTGTCAAATAAAGCAAGTCAATGTAGTAAGTGTCAGACAATTAGTTTGTAGGGTCACTAATACACAAGGTCATAAGTGCAGCAGGAGTTACATGATTTCTTTGGCTGGATGAGTTTCGAGGAAGAAGATTAGCAGCTACTGGACATTTTTTATTTAATTATTCTTTCCCTCAATTACATTTCCATCCACAAATGTATTTGTTTGTTTGATTTTTATGTGTATATTTTGAATTTCGACTTATTTAAAATTTGTTAACTCCAACCAGGGGGAAAGTAAAAATGGCTCCACGGGAAGTTTTATAAAGAGCTAGTTTGACAGGGTGATGGAGAGAGAAAA
Source organism: Pelusios castaneus (assembly GCA_007922175.1). Lineage (NCBI taxonomy): Eukaryota > Metazoa > Chordata > Testudines > Pelomedusidae > Pelusios > Pelusios castaneus. Next base: position 1,349,555 of record ML685812.1, read on the forward strand.
TAGTACCTGGCTGTTAAGATTTAAACTACAGCAGTCCAAAGGGAGACCCCCCCCCCTCACAGGAATGAGAGATGCAGCATAAACATAACTCACATGCAGCACGGTGAGTTACATATAGAGGTGTCAATCTCATTTCACATAACAGGAAACAAATTCCACGGCAAGGACTTTCTATGGACGCGTCTCTGTTTGTGTCTGACGGAAGGGATGTCTTTACTTGTCAAGACTGATATCAATTTTATTTTCCCAGGGTGACCTCTACAGCATTGACAGTTCCAGCTTGGGCTTGAAACACTAGTTTTGATACAAAGACCTGTATAGTAAATGACATATCATAAAAGAAGGTAATTTATAAGAACATAATACAAGAGACCATTATGGATCACTATACTTCAAAAGGAAATTCATGGATGTACATTTCTGATATATCAATTTGGAACACATGCCTCTGGATGACTTTACCCCACCCTGTCTTTCTTCCAAGCCTGTCTATACTTTAAGGGAAGCTATAATAAAAACTAATTTCTATCATCAGCAAGGGAACTGCAGATGAAAAATGAGCACACAAGTTGAAATGAACATAAATATTAGATGCCAAAATATATCACTGTTCAAATTGCAGTAGGGACTGGCTGTTGTGCAGGCCTGTATATATTCTCGAGCTTGAGACAGAGTCATTTCTGTTTCTTTCAAAATGATAAATAGGTCACAGAGTTCAACCATTTAACCAGTTAACATGCACAGGATACAAATCTCGATGAGAAGTGTTGCATTTTCTCTGCTTAGATCAATCTTTGTGGTACCAAATAATAATCACACACACAAAAATCCTAAATTATACACAGCAAATGAACCATGCCCAGTACTTAGAGTCTTAAAATTTCTCTTCTCTCCCTTAGAGGATTTCCCACTGAACAAAAGTGAGTTCCTTTAAAAAATGAGAAGAGATAGGATTTTAAGGTATGTCTACACTTGTTAAGCTAAGTCGACTCTGTTAAGTCGACTTAACAAGGTTGCCTTAAAGTCGACTTAAAATCGACCTTGTTAAGTCGACTTAACAGAGCGTCTGCATTTTAAGTTGACTTAAGTCTACCTTGTTAAGTCAACTAAACAGAGCCTGTAGTGTGGACATAGCCATCCACACTGGCATTAAGTCGACTTAATAAGGTTGACTTAGCGCTATTCCCCGTCCACACTGGCTTTAAGTAGACTTAATAAGTCGACTTAAGCCTTAAGTCGACCTAAAGAGGGGAAGTTATTAAGTCGACTTAAGGAAGCGCTTAAGTTGACTTAATAAGTACCCAGTGTGGACGTGGCGTTCTGTAAGTCAACTTAAGCATCCTTAAATCGACCTAAGTTACAAGTGTAGACATACCCTTAGAGCTTGGGGGCTCTAAGGGCTCAGCACCCACATTTCCAACTGGGGCAAAGGGCTTATTCCTTCAAGGTGCTGAGTGACACCTAGGGTTGCCTGTGTCTTATGCTATCATTGAATTTGATGCAAGATGACTGAGCACAGCACCTTGCAGAACTTAGAGCTTGCTAGTACTAGCAGTATCATTTGGAAAATAAGGCTCCTCTTCCAGGACCAGATCTCAGCTTCAGTTGCTGATGAATTCAATGGAGCTATGCCAAATTATATCAGCTGCGTATGCGATCCCAGGACCCTGCACCAAAAGCCCTTCTGTCTGCCAACCAGCCTCTTATCTCCAGCTGCTAGAGAAATGTCCATGGGTTTTTTTTGGTAAAAGATAGCAATTAAAAACAATAGTAAAATATATTATAGCCAGTGTTCCCTCTAAGCTGCACGGGTGCAGCGGCCGTCGCACCCCCCACGCAGCAGTGATGGACCCCCGCGCAGCCCGGCAGCTCCCGCCGCTCCCTCCAGATCCCTGGGGCTGCAGCTTTGCCGCAGCAGACCCGGCCCGCGCCCGGCCTCTGGGCTGGCCCTCCCTGCCCTCAGGGTGGGACAGGCAGACTCAGGCTAGGCTCAGGTGCACGGGCCTGCCTGCCTGCCTGCCCTACGCGGCCGGGGCAGCAGGGTGGCTGCGGCCGCGGTGGGCTCCCACCTGCCGACCGCCTCGACTTCCCGGCCCGGGGCCGGGGCCGGGGCCGGGGCCGGGGCCGGGGCCGGGCTCATCCAACGGCCTCGGCCTCCCAGCACGGGGCCGGAATCAGCTTCCGGGGCTGGGGTCTGCTCCGCCCCACCGGTGACTTCCCAGGGCCGTGATAGGGTCCTCCCCCGCCAGCGGCCTTGGCTTCTCTCTTTCTTTCTCTTCCTTCTTTCTCTTCTTTGCCTGCCTTCTTTTTTCTGTCTTCCTCTCTTTCTCTTCCTTCTTTCTCTTTTTTCCTTATTTGTCTTCCTTTTTCTTTCCTTTTTTTCTCTCTTCTTTCCTTCCTCTTTCTTCTCTTCCTTCTTTTTTCTTTCTTTCTTTCCTCTTCCTTCCTCCTTCTTTCTCTTCCTGTTTCCTCTTCTTTCTTTCTTTCTCTCTCTCTTTCTTTGCTTCCTTCCTTTCTCGTCCTTCTCTTCTTTCCTTCCTCTTTCTTCTTTCTCTTCCTTCTTTCTCTTCTTTTCTTCTTTTTCTTCCTTCTTTCTCTTCCTTTCTCTTCCTTCCTTCTCTCTTTTTTCTTTCTCCCTTCCTTTTTCTTTCCTTCTTTCTCTCCTTTGCTTTCCTTTATCTTTCCTTCTTTCTCTTCTTTGTCTTCCTTCTTTTTTCTTTCTTCCCCTTTCTCTTCTTTCCTTCTTTGTCTTCCTTTTTCTTTCTCTTCTTTCCTTCCTCTTTCTTCTTTCTCTTCCTTCTTTCTTTCTTTTTCTTCTTTCTCTTCCTTCTTTCCTCTTCTTTCCTTCTCTCTTTCTTTTTCTCTTCCTTCCTTTTTCTCTCTCTCTCTTCCTTCCTTCCTTCCTTTTTAAACCTTTCTAAAAATTAAATTTCAATTCAAAATTCATTCAAATTCAATTAAACACAATTAATTAATTCTATTTACAATTACTTTAACTTCAATTAATGCCTATAATTTCTGTTGTGTGAGTTTACACAAAAATTTTATTCAGAAAAAGTTTTGCACACGGCTTGAAAATTTTGCACACAAGCCGCCAAACCTTAGAGGGAACATTGATTATATCTGTCCTGCTGAGTGACAGACATGCTAACTTTCTGAGGGGAAAAATATGTACCTCAAAATTGCTTCCTGTCTTACTGTATGCTAGGCTAATCAGTAGTCTGATATGTTTATCTTATTCCCTGAGTGATGCTAAAATGTTGGAAAACAGCTGATAGCGCTGCTGGAAATTTTTGTTTTCTATAATCTGAGTTTATTTCATGGGTTTCAGTAGAGTAACAACACAGATAAAAGAGAAGAAGAAAGGAAGGTTTAATTTGGGTATGTGAATAATGGTAGTCCCCCTACACTCACCATACTCAGACGGATGTTCCAACATATTTCATGCCATTCATTATAGTTATTATTGTGGAAGTTATGAATATATAAGGATGATCTACCCTGTCCCTATAGCCAGGGAGGGGGTCCACCAGGTGTGTCAGTCCCTTGTTTTCATATACTGTATTCATTTTATTATTAATAAAGGGTTTTAGAAGATTGGAGATTGTAGAGAAAGATCAAAGGGAAACCATGAAAATGGAGAAGAAAGGCAGATCTGCACATGTAGTTCCAGGCTTGGGAGATGCTGCACAGCATTGTCATACCATCAAAGGCATTTTTTTTAAATCACATTTTGCTGTAGGTCCACAGCACACAGAGATAGCAGACCTCCCAGTTGGACCTACCTCTTTCATGTCCTTTTGTGTGACATACGAGCTTCTCTGCATCTTCATTCCTATGTTATTCATCCTTCTCTTTCTCACTGATTAACAATGTTCCCTTAACCCTTTATCAATCTATATTCAGAGCCATTGACACATTCACTCTGGTAATTTTCTGCCTTTCTCTACCACTCCTAAAATAACACCAAACACAATGGACCAAACTGAAACATCACGTTTCTCTTTAAAGTATCCTACCTATCATTATTCACTCATTTCAACGGAAGTGTCTTTGTATAGACTTTGCCCAGACCGCTGTTCCTGTGCATATAGTGCTATGTGTTGAGGAAAAAGCAATTCGAAAATCTCTGTTGGGGAGGGAGGAGAAATAATCCATGGTAACAGCCAAGAAAGTAACAAAGAAGAGCTGTCCTTCTGACTGCAGTCCTAAAAAGATCCACCAAGTAATCAAAGGCTTCCCTGTCATTAACAAGTTGTAAGGCCTCTGGGCCAGGTTTTTTTTAAAGGTATTTAGGTACCTATTGCGACATTCAAAAGTGCCTAGACATCCAGCTAAAAGCTAAAATATTCTTGAGTATCCCACTGTGTGCCTACCTGCAACTTTAGATGCCTAAATACCTTTTAAAAATTTGTCCCTTTATGATTAGATTCTGTCACCATTTCCTGAGTTGAATAGTAGTTTATGCTGCAAAAAGTCCCATTGAAATCAGAGGGACTTCGTAGGAAGTAAGGTACTAGTCGTTATAAAGAGAGCTGGCAAAACCTAGCCGTTAGTTACAGTTCTTAGTAGGTTTGTGTGACTATATGGCTAAAATGAGAACTACCAAATTCACCCCAAATCTGCACTCCTGCCAGCCTGCTATATGGGTTCTGTGGATAATGACTCCAGTCTTCAAGGCAGTGAGTACAGAACCTTTCAAAAGCTCACTAAAAACAAGAAAGCTGTTTAAAGAGAAGTTGTACAAATGTTACATGACTATCTACTTTATGAAAGTCTGTCTCAATCAATTCATCCATTTCTACTTTTCAGGTAATAAATACATATGAAAGAGAGAGAAAGAGAGAGTAAGCAAGAATCAAGAGGACTGAAAATAGTTTTATACTAATGTAACATACAGCCTTAAATACATGGAATGTAAACTGTATTAGAAGCAGTGATTTAATGGGGGAATGACAGATTACATGACAAAGTATGACGATAAATGTGCATACATTTAGATACATAAAATATATTAACCATAAAAACACCGATATATAGCTCAACATTTTATCAACTTCATTCAAAGATATGTGAATCAGATTTTAAACATCCTAAATAATTTCAGATATAGCTGATTTAGGGATGGAAAGTTATATTGATAAGATATGGGAGTCTTCTACAGATGATAAATTCCAAAGGGGTAGCCGAGTTAGTCTAGTTCAACAAAACAAACAAGAAGTCTTGTGGCACTTTAAAGACTAACAAATTTATTTATTGCATAAGCTTTCGTGGGAGGAAATCCCACTTCGTCAGATGCTTGCAGATTTGGAATTTACAGAATGGAAAGAAAATAAATGCAGGGGAGCGTAACTCATAGGATCAGATCAGACTGTTATAGCAAATCAAAGCAGTGATTTAGATTCAAACACTGGGGAACTGCATATAGAAGAAGATGAGATCAAATCACCTGCCGTAATGAGAAAAAAAAAATCTGTAGTCCCTATTTAACCTTTAGGCAATGGTGTCAAATCTGCATATGAATTCCAATTCAGATTTCATGTAGAAGAATGCAGTTAAGTGTTTGCAAGATCGAGGTCTACATTAGCTTTGTATATACATGCTCAAAAAACCCCGCCACACATCAATATGTTTCACAAATACAGAGCCAGGAAATGATCAGTGGTTCTAAAGAAACCACCAGCTGTCACTAAAAACCTCAGCAACTTCTGGTCTCTTGCCAGCTTCCACATTGTGGGTATATTCACTAAGATAAGGGTACCCAGGCTATAACAGCATCCAAGCTTTCAGATGATGTGGGCCGCTCATAACTGCAATTTAAACTCGACCACGGCATGGAAATAGCCCTCGTGGTGATGGTAGATCATGTCTTTCTGGCCATGGACAAGGGACAAAGTCTTATGCTTATGATCCCGTAGACTCAGCCATGTCTGAGTCTATCTGTCACAAGGTGCTGCTGTCGCACTTACAAAACGTAGCAGAAATAGATATTCCCCAGATACCTCAGATCATTATTTCCTGACAGAGCTCAGAGTCATGATGAGCAGCTTCTCCCATTGGCTATGTCTACACTTGCACTTTTAAGTCGACTTTAACTAAGTCGACTTAAAGTCGACTTAGTGTGTCTACACTTAAAATTAAAGTCGACTTAAAGGGGAACTTACAAAGTCGACCTAGAGCGTCCACACTGGATGCTCTAGGTCGACTTTGTGGGGCTAGAGGGACCTTGGGCAGGTCCACGGTGGCGGGGGGGAGCACCCTCTGTGTACAATGGGGCAAAGGGGGACAGGGACCCTGGCAGGGCAGAGCCCTGTGTGTGACACTGTCTGGATTTAGGGAAGCATTTATGATATTATTTTCT
>ML685812.1:1373872-1391748 GCA_007922175.1 Pelusios castaneus
CCCACAGTGCAAGGCCCCTACTGCGAAGGCCAGAGCAAAGGATAAAGCAGGTCCATGGTGATTTCTGGGTGACTGGAGGGACCAAGGGATGAGTTTTGTCTTTGTTATTGACTCATCTGTAGACTACACAAGACGATAAGTGGATTCTTGCATGTCCCTTCATGCACACACCAGTGGAAGAACCAGTTGCAACCTAGCCCTTTGTTTTCAGTATCAGTCAGAGAATTATAAATGATGATGATCAAGAAAAACCTGATATTCTGAGGATCTATTGGCTTTGCAAAGTCCTGTAATGATGAGAAAGAAGTGGGCATTTTAAAGTTCACGCAGCTCTGTTTGAAGGAAGAATATCCTTCATTAGCAAACTGCCTACACTTAGCTGCACCTATTTGTAAAATAGACCACGTGGTGCTTCAGCTCAGCCATCCTACTCTCTCTGAGCTTTTTCATGCTGAACAGCAGGTAAGCATCAATATTGCTGATGGAGTGCATTACAATCAAGTCTTAGAAGGATAAAGAGCTTAAATGAAATGGAGCCTATGTTGTCCAGTAGCCCAGCTATTTCTAGGAATGCATAGTCACTTATTTCATCTCTATTAGTTTGCTTTGGGCATTATACAAATTCATTGTTTTATGCAAAGGTTCTTTCCACAATAAAAAGACTAAGATGAAGGATTATTACATCTAGATGGAAATCAAAGAATGCTGTTTCACTGGCTTATTTTATCTATTGTAAAGTTATTGTTAGTGTTAACTATAAACAGTAGTGTCAAGCTGCAATAGTGCAGCATAAGATAGAAGGCTTAACTCATAAAATATTGCAGCCTCTCCAATCAGATATTAAGATGTCATTGGTAACTCTCCTGAGACATACTGTCACATGTGCCCAGATGATAGAATTCATATTCTACAATCTGAATAGGTACAACCCCCAATTTTCAAACACAAATCAAGCATAAATGGGTTTTCCATTTGTCAAGACTACTGTTACTGTGCATAAATGACAGTGTGCAAAAAAATGCACACAGACAAATGATTGTGTGCACAAAGTTGCATGCATATGAATGGACTTGCATCACCAGCTCCACTCCAGCATGTTGGTGTGGAGCGTTGTGTTGGCATGTGGGTTCAGTTCTTGAAGAGGGTAGTTTTCAAATTTCATCCCTTGGGTTTACATCTTTTATAGTACAGAGGCAGAGGGAAGACTCTCCAACACCTCCACACTCATCATACAATTATATGGAAGCCATGAGCAGGAGTCATACTAACAGGAGGAGCTGGAGTGCTCTTCCCTATGTGGGGGAGCTAGAAGCTGAGTGAGCCAAAAGCCAGTCTGCAAAAGGCGGAGTAGCACAAATCCTCATGCACTGGACCTGGATGACTGTGAAGTGGTTTGATCTCACAGTGGTCAAAGCAGAAGCTCACTCCCCCCCGCCCCCCCGCCGCACTGGTGGTTCAAGTCTGCAAGCTGGCATTCATGCCCAATGGCTCAAATCTGTGGGTTGGCAATCTGGGCCCTTCTGTTCCACGAGGTTCCAACCCAGGGCCCTGGGGCTGGCAGTTCAGGTGTGCAACCTGGCCAAGGGTATCACCATGCCTGCTCCTTTGGTCAATTCCTACTATACCTCCTGCCTCTTCCAAGGCCCATTGTGGTGAGGAACTGGCAACTGACTTGCAAAGCATACTGAACTGAAAGCTCTTCCCTGCCCCCCACTCACAGACAAGCACTCTGCTATCTCTCCAGAGGCAGCCTGCAGCTCTGTACTGAGGTCTGCTCCAGGCAGCATGGGGCTTCTGCTGTAGTCCTGCAGAAAAAAACAGTTCAGTTCTGCTCCCTGCACCGACTGCCCTGAGTTCTGCTGTGTCCTTTTAACTTCCACCTCCACTGCAAGACTACCCAGCAGACTTGACTGGGCAGAGTCTCCTGGGCTCAGAGCTGCCCCTAAACCCTCTGTTCCCTGGTGTAGGGTCTGTAAACCCCATCATAGGATAATCTGGAGGGTGGAAGCATCCAGCACGTACATTAGGATAGTAGCGCTGAGGGCAGGTATCAGAGTCATCCAGTGTTAAAAGTATGCTGACAATCATTATTAGTAGTCCATGAATCTCTCATGAATCTTCTAAGTAGAATGGTCCAATAAAAACCCACCAAGTTTGAGATGGTTAATTTAGAATTGATTTCCCCTCCCCCATTTGTCCAGTTTTGAATATTCAAATGCAGAGAAGTTCAAGAAAAGGAGTACCGAATATTGTCCTACAGAACTCCATGAAGGAAGGGTTGGTTAAATGGCAGGGCACAGACCATTGAATGGATCATTGTATAGAATGCTGCACATTTATACCTTTTTAGTACTTTCACTAGGAGAAACAAGTCTAAATAATCAAACCCTAGTCCATAATTATAACAGCTGAGGACAGTTGGATCAATTAAATCAAAATTAAATATTACCTTTGTAAAGCACTGTGTTTCCAATGTCTTACTAAAGGGAAATCATTGACATTGAACAAACAGATACATATGATTCTCTGTAATTACACTTCACTATCCAAGAACTGCCTTTGTGATTAGTACACAGCAAAGCAGCATGCAATCAGTTTAATGTTTTATAATTAAAAAAAGATCACCATGGGATATGATGCATGGAAATAGAACATAGCTTTCCAGTTATCTTCTCATTTACATTTAATGACCACTGTCCCTTTAAATTATGAGACTCTCCCTTCCTTTGTGAATGGGTGTCCTTTGATAAGGTTCTGCTTAATTAGCAGTCAGGGACAGAAAGTGTTGTCTAGCAACTTCAGACACTGCAGTACATACATTACGGCCCCAATCCTTCCCAGTTGAAGATAATGAGAGTTTCGTCATTGAGTTCATTGGGAGCAGGTCCAAGCTCCATATCGGGGTTGTCCTTTTACAGAACTGGCCAGAAGTGGGCATAAGATACTTTACATATCTATGGATAATGAGACCATCCACATGTACATGACAAAGGGTAAAAAAGATTATAGAAGATATAAACCCCACATGCTTCAGGGCATGAGCCGTCCTCAAAATGACCCGGGGTCATGAACAAGCTTCCTCTATGAGAAAATTATTCCATAGCTGTCCTCTACAGAGTCTCTTGCACCACAGTCTAAATCAGCTGGCCACAGTCAGAGTTAAGATACTGGACTGAAATAATCCAGTGTGGGAACCTGGATATTCCTGTACCCCTATGGATTTTAATTTAGTCATAAATCCAAAAAGGGAAAATTATTTATCAGTAATTAACAATTCCATCTCGAATAGTTTTCCCTCCATTCCAGGACAGTCTTCAATCTAAGTGTTATTGCTCCACTTCTAAGTAGTATTAGTCAAGGGATTGTAGAAGGCCCTGATCCAAAGCACTTGGGATTTAATTGATAATGTCCCGTTGACTTTAGTGAGCACTGGATCAGGCCCTAAAGGAGATAGCACATCCTATTTCCATTAGCTGAGCTCCTGCATACCAGGGATTATTTGGGGAAAATTCTATGGCCTGTCTCATGTCACTGGGCTCAGCGGGTAGGAATCAATGGCTCGATGTCTAGTTGGCAACCAGTAACGAGTGGAGTGCCCCAGGGGTCAGTCCTGGGGCCAGTTGTGTTCAACATCTTCATTAATGATCTCAGTGATGGGATAGATTGCATGCTTAGTAAGTTCGTGGATGACACCAAGCTAGGGGGAATGGTAGACATGCTGGAGGGCAGGGACAGGATTCAGGGAGACTTAGACAAATTGGAAAACTGGGCCAAAAGAAAATAGCATATTGGGCTGCATCAGTAGGAGTGTTGCCAGCAGATCGAGAGATGTGATAATTCCCCTCTATTCAGCACTGGTGAGGCTGCATCTGGAATATTGTGTCCTGTTTTGGGCTCCCCTCTATAGAAAGGATATGAACAAATTAGAAAGAGTCCAGTGGAGGGCAACGAAAATGATTAGGGGGCTGGGGCACATGACTTACGAGGAGAGACAGAAGGAGCAAGGCTTATTTAGCCTGCAGAAGAGGAGACTGGGTGGGGATTTGATAGCAACCTTCAACTGCTTGAAGGGGTGCTCTAAAGAGGAGGGAGCTAGGCAGTTCTTGGTGGTATCAGAGGACAGAACAAGGAGCAATGGTTTCAAGTTACAGCTGGGGAGGTCAAGGTTGGATATTAGGAAAAACTTTCTCACTAGGAGGGTGGTGAAGCATTGGAATGGGTTACCTAGGGAGGTGGTGGAATCTCCGTCTTTGGAGATATTTAAGGTTTGGGTAGACAAAACCCTGGCTGGGATGATTTAGTGGGAGTGGTACTGCTTTTAGCAGGGGGTTGGACTAGATGACCTCATGAGGTCTCTTCCAGACCTATGATTCTATGTAAGAGATCAGACTAAATGATCACGGGGCCCTTCTGGCATTAGAATCTATGAATATATACTAGCCTTGATAGACTATTCCTTTGTGATCAGTATAAATATAAAGATTTGTTTGTTGTGGAAGAGGAGATATACAAGGAAATCAGCTGGTGGCTTTGTATGGTTAATTTCAGTAAACACTGCCTATCACCTTTCAAGAACCAGAAGAGTAAACAAACAATGAAAATTGGAAAATAGCTGGTTAAAAAAGTTTCTGCTGTGAGTGCTGTTAAAATCTTGACATTTACCACTCCATGGTATTTACTTTTATCACCTTATTTGTGGTTTTCCCTATATTTTGAATGGGAAATACCATGATAACTTTAACAACTACACCCACTGAATGTCAACATTTAAATGTTCCAAAGGGGTAGCCGTGTTAGTATATTGCAGAAAAACAACAGAGTCCTGTGGCACTTTTAAAGACTAACAGATTTATTTATTGGGTGTCCTCTGTATTCTGTAGTGGACGAGATGTAGCAGACAGCAGTGGGGGCGTGTAGCTCTGTTATCTGAAACAAAAATGGCTACTCCGAAGATACTTACAAGGAACAATTTTAAACTGGCAGCCTCCAACTCGCAGAAGTTAAACAGGTAGATATGCCATAATGAGGCACCTCAGTACACTAGCAGTTAAGGTTTGAACATCTCTTATTAGTATTTTTCTATGTTCTCTTGAAACACAAACTATAATTCATGTGAACATTTCCGCTTTGTATTGAATGTCAATGTTCCTATTTTTAACTTGTTTTCTTGGGAACACCTCCTAGTGATACTATAAGGAATTTGCACTGAGATTGCAGTTAAAATAGCTCATTACCATAGCCTGATACATGTAATTTGCTCAGTTTTTCAAGCAAACAGATGTAATATGGACTATTTGCACAAAAACACAGTGAGGTGGGGACAACAATGTAAGAAGCTGTTTATTACAACCCACATATGGGTCAGTCAGAATTCTAGTTCCTGCACTCTGGGAATTGAAGGTAAATCTTCCCTCTCCCTTTGGAGTTCCCAGTGCCCCAACACCAGGTAGTGAGGGAGTGGAGGAGTCAGGGCTGTGGATCTGCATAGAACTAGTCACAAAAAGGGGTAGCAGTGGATGTGCAGCCTGGAAACCTCTGGCAACGTTCTGCTATCTCTTGGTGGTTTCCTTCTGGGCCATGCAGCTCAGTATTGCCACCTCACTACTGAGGTCATAGGGTCAACTCAGCATAATCAAGTTCTTACTTTTGGGGGGGGGGGGACACGAATGCTGGCCTTCCATTATGCAGGAAGACATGGTACAGAAAATCCTCCTGGCCAATGCCACCCAGCTCTGCACACACCCAGCCTGTCTTCATCAGTTCCGGGCTTGTGCAGGAGGTGCATGGCCAATCTGGGAGGATGGAACTGCAAAACCACTTGGGAGATGGAGTGGGGATAGAGGTCATACAAATGAGTTCCCTGCTTCCTCTTCTCTCTCTCTGTAGAAGTCTGGTGCAGCAGTAACCTCAAGGGAACTGGCACAGCAGAGAGGTGCTCAGTGGTAAGATCCTTAACTTACTAGCTGAGGTGATGAGGTAGGGAGAAAAAATTTATTTTCCGTGCTGCACTGGTTGGAAGGGAATCTTTGCTTTAATAGACACTGTGCCTCTCCTAGCTGATAGTTCCAGATGCCAACCCTATATAGCATCCCTGCAGCTGTCAGCCAGCTTCTGAGACCTCTCCTCCTAGCATCCCCCTCATGGAGTGGAAATGCAGTACAAGGCCACTACTTCCCCAGTGACATACCCAAGCACCCTGGGAACAGAGCTACAGAGGTCACTCCCTGTATAGCGGGTCAGGATTGAGCAGCCATGGAACCCTCCTAGGTCTGCTTCTCTTCTCACTGATGCAGGTGAGAATCAGGAGGAACTCCACTGAAGTCAATGGATTTACAGTGGTGTAAAAGTGATCAGCATCCAGCCCCATGTACTCAGAACACCACCAAGACTCCACAGGCATGGAGCATTGCAAAGCCAGGAGGTTTTGGCAGGACTGTGCCACAGAATAAGGAAAGCTAGAAATTGGCTCTAAAAATGCAATCCTAAAAAGTCATTTGATTACCTTTAAATGCTGCTTCCTTTTCATTTATTTTTCACAGCAGGCATTCCTATAATTTCTGTCCTGAATGTGAGCAATGCTGTTATGTTACTGTGCCTGGCCACAGTAACCCTGTGCAATCCACATGAGGAACTCTGGGTTCAAGGAAAATTTTTCCCTCCCCCCTCATATGTTTGTGCAGCAACTAGCAAAAGGGTTCTGACACCGAGTCCTAGTCTACTCTTACCACTGTTTTCAGCGGCAGTCGACGGGAGATACGCAAGGTACATAAAATCCCTTGCCTTTTTTCCATCATCTTCTTAAATCCTGCCTACACACTTCAGCAAGCCGACCGGAAATAGCGTCCGATCGGCGTACTGTAAGTGCGATTATGGAGCTGGTGTTCCAGCTTCAGTTCAGTTATCGATTGAGCGCGTCTACACAGATGCCTCAGTCGAAACCTGAAGATCGCGCTGACGGTGGCGACTTTGCCAACATCAGTATAGACTTGCCCTGAGTGGGGCCTTTCCGGCTGCTATTGTGAGATGCATAAAAAATAATACTGATTTTGCAAACGTCTTTAGTAATCAGTTTCTGTGTGAATGTAATCAGAAATTTGTACAAAATTCCCTTTCCCGAGAATCTTAATCTATGTCATGATATGTCAAGTATTCTCATGGACAGTGCTGCAAGCACTTATGCAAACTGTAGGTGCATTTCCTTGGGAGTCTTTAATGCCCAGCACATCTGGAGATCAGGCCATTTTTAAAGGGCCTAAGTAGGGATGAAGTTGCTTAATTTTTGACAGTTTGAAAGTTAAGAGCTTTAACACACCATGCCTCAGTTTCCCCATCCATAAAATAGGAGTAATTATGATTCACCACTCTTGCAAACCTGTTTCTAGATCTAGAGCTTTAAAGCACTATAAGTTCTAAGAAGCAGTATGCTGATAGTAGGATTTCACCTATATCTTAAGTGACAGCAAACTCTGGACTGAAACAATACAGTTAATATTCTATGAGATCTCAGTAGCCAATGAGATACCAATGAAAGTAATGCAATGTATACTGCGTATCTTTGCACAAAATTCCATTAAAATGAGAGGATTATTTGGACAATCTTTATATGAATTTTTCGCTCTATAATATTATCTATATGTATATAGTTGATACAGTAAAATGGTGCATAAGTAAAAGGTGTGAGAAACATTACAAACGAAATACACATCTTGATTCAAAAATGTAAGGTCAACATATGTACATTAAGATAAGAAAACAGCAAGCCCTATAAAATTTAGTGTAAAGTAATTAAGATTTCTATTTTAATTTTACAAATATTGAGCTGCAGACACTCACCTGCATTAATTCACTCAAATCTCTCATTGATCTGCACCGAAACTCGTCAAAGATTAATTATGTGCTGCTGCAGAGGGACAGAGAGAGAGAGGAATTCTCAAAGTGTAATTACTGGCCTCACATTTTTTTAATATAAATTACCGTTTATTTTTTACTGTGAAGTGCATAGTCCCAAATCTCCAGGCACACACACAATACTGTAATACGAGAGTCTTCCTTTCTGGTGAATCTTAAACTGCATGCAGTGTCCATTCAGGACAAACCTCTGGACACACCATTGGGAAAAAGGAACATATCCCTATATGGCCATGTCCCCCCATGTTTTAATCACTGTGAGAACAGGTGTTCCAAAAAATTACATCCTGTAGTAAGTATTTATTGACATGGTATCTTTAAAAAACATCAAGTACCAGTTGTCACTGAAAATTGGCATATGAAATATGGAGTTTGGGTGGGGATCAATAACATGCAATGGAAAAGGTTTTGGGGTGGGAGGTGCCATCTGCAATGGATATGTAAGGGGGAGTGTTCACCTCCAATCGAAACTTGGGGTTGGAAAGGGATCAGCCACCTATGAAGTAACTTGGGAAGATGGGTGAGAATTGGGAGATGCGGAGGGCTCTCTTGTTTGCAAAGGAACCTGAGATTTTAAGGGAACCACTGCCAGCAGGGGATATAGCTTGTGCTCTTTACTCATCCTGTTTCCCAGCACACATCACACCACACTGGCTACATCTGAAAGCTCTGAGGAAAGACACTGATTAGTTTATCTAATTTCCCACAACAGTTTCTTTAATACAGAGACACAAGAGAATGCAAAAGCCCTCATATAACCACACAGTTTTAAAATGAGAAGCCAATGAGATAACTGAAAGTGGTTGGGAGAGAAGAGCTGGGATGGGTGGGTCTGCTCCGAGGACACGGACTCTATCTTTTTATGCTCTGGAAGTCATATTACTCACACCAATACCAGTCTGTCTCCTTTCACACACCTGCTCAGAACAATAGCAGAAGTTCCCCTTCTCTGCCATTAAGTAACGATACATGTCTGAGAAAGGAGCAAGATAGAGACCAGGGATTGAAAGTAGCGAGAATGACTTGGGACTCCCTTCAAAGCAGACAGATACATACAGCTCAAATAGCGAAATGGGGAGCGCCTAAACGTTCAACTGTGAAAAAAAGGTGTCGGTACTCAGTATCCCTGAGTATCATCACTAAAAAGGTGCCAATACTCAGTACCCCTATGTACTATCACCAAAAAAGCCCTTATATAAATGGATATTTATTGGTATTTAACCCAAAATGACAAATAACTTTAAATTAGTCTCATCTTACTTTTAAAATAATAGGTGAAGCAGCATTTAAAAAATAGTGCAACCAGAGATGTAGCAAGATAGATGGGAATATATCACACAGCTAGGTGAGCAGCAAGCTAGTACAGAATAACAGATGTATTTGAACATATAGGAAATCCTCAGAATTTTGTTTCTTTTGACAATAAATATAATAATAAACTACAAAAAACTAGTTAATTACAGGCACTGTACTATGATAAATATGATTACACTATTCTTAGACTGTGGTTATGCTCTATTATATCATAATCAACAATAATTTATATAATTGGAAGTTTTAACTATATGATTTACCTATTTCTTACCATTGCCCCTTGGTTCCATACTTAAACACTCACCATTATAATTTCTCTGAAGCTATACTTTGATACATGCATCTTGTACACCATCCTATAACTAAAAGGCCAATTACATAGCTTACAGTTTGTATTTTAATTTCCATGTGACTACAGTATAACTAAAGCCTCTGTATTATGAAGGGTCATTGTATTTTTTAACTCTTATGATGCATACATACTTTCAGATTATCAATGTACAAGTCTTCTTTAAGACACAACATTAATTTGTCATGACATCATACTACAGGGACTCAGAAACATAGAGCCCCTTACGTTCCCTGCATAAATTCAGTTTCCCACTCATAGATGACTATCTTTCCACCTCTCTGTACTCTTATAGGGTACGCCTATGTAACCCATATGCCTAGAAAGGGCTATCTCTTTGAGAGACCTACTGAGGGTGGGTTACTGTTGCTGGGCAGATTAGCTGCCCACAACACGAAACTTCTGGATGCAGGGAGTGGTAGCATTTTGAGCATGCTCCACAGGGTTCCCTGCTGGTGTGATGTGGTGTGGTCAGTCAGATCACATGAGAGCAGCACTCTGTGCAGACAGCAGGCTAGAGCTGCCCTGAGAAGAGACCATGTGCTCAGTTTTCAGGAGAGAAGCTGAGCCAGGAGTGAACAAGATGTTTTCTCCCTCTAATGGAGTCATCTGCAACAGATTTTGCAGACGTGCATATGGGACTGAGGGCTGGTTGCAAAGGAGAAGGAAAAGCCTGCCTGGAATTCTACAGAAGATTCCTGCAAAGGAAGAAGAGGACAGCTATTTCTTGCCACTCAAGCCTCTACACTGGAACAAAGACTGTAGCTGAGAGTTGGGTGAACTCCACCTGGATTTTGGGACTCTTGGGTATCTTTCCTGCAGGGTTTCTGTAGCGATTGTTCTTGGTTAATTGTATTTTGTTTTCTTAGGATAAGGTTCATTTAGTTAGTAGTTAATAAAGTTCATTGTTATGTTTGGTTTTAGCAGTATTTTAATGTGGGAGGTTAACTCTGAGCAATCTTTGCAGTGAGTCCTGTACAGACTGGATCCTGGGTCTCCAGCTGCTTTCTCCACAGGGATTGGGATTGATTTCTGTGAGGCACTGGAGAAGGGCAACTAAATGAATTTTAGTCCACCCGAAGGTTACATCTACACTGGAGCCTGAGGTCGACTTAAGGAAGTAGATGTTAAGGTGATCTACAGACTGCTGCATCCACATTGGGCTTTTATTAAGTCAACTTAAGCACTTCCTTAAGTCGACTCAACAACACCACCTCTTGCAGTCGACTTAACGCTTAAGTTGACTTTATTAAGTCGATTTAAGCCAGTGTAGATGGGGAGTGCCTTTAAGTCGACCTAACTGGCCTCCAGGCTCCCTCCCAACTACCCACAATGCACCACTCCTCCATCAACCTAGCACCTGCCAGTGTGGAGACAGGCAGTCGACAGGAGTTTTCAACGTGACTCTTTAAACTCACTTAACAAAATCGACTTTAAGTCAACTTAAAATCGACCTTGTTAAGTCAATTTAACAGAGCACCCAGTATAGACATACCCATAGCTACTACGAACCAGGCCAACAGCACAGTCTGAATCTTCAGCACAGCCAGAGAGATCTCTACCAGTATGTCCTAACGCTCTTTACTCCCTTCCCTCCCTGCCTAGCTGCTGATATTCAGGGTGGCTTTACACGTCATGAAAAATCCACCCTAAAATTATTGGAGGACAACAGTTCTTTGAAATGGATGTTCTCAGCAAAGAAGTTCTGTTGCTGATCTGCTGTTTATCCCTGGGAGTCTATTTAAACTCTAACATGAACTTGCATTAACTCTCTCACTCTGTCTTTAAATTCAGGACTGTATTTGCTTAGTGCTCAATGATGCCTGCAGCAGACTAACCATAATCTGAATCTCTGAAGCAGCAGTTCAGAGCACTTCAGAATCTGGGATTTTCTTTCTTTTTTTAAACAGTTTAATTTTTCAGCTAATTTAGGAAGAGGAAGGCAACAGTGAAACATAATGCAAGATTTTGGTATGGGAATGGATGCGAGACTATTCTAATCAGAGTTTTAAGCTGATAGGAGAGGAGGAAGGAGACTGGGTAGAAATCTATTTCAGACCTTCCCCTGCTTAAGCCAATGAAAACAGGGTCTCTTAGTTCTCAGGAAAAGAAACAAAAACCCTTCTTGCCTTCTATCAATTTCTTTTTAATTATTATTCATGAAATGAGGCTGTAATGAGTTGACAGTGTCCCTTAAGTCCCACTGAGACCCTCGGCCTTGTAGCTGACTGCACCCCTGTGGTTTGCATTACTTTTTTATGTGTTCCTGGTTTTATGGAGTGCTAAAAGGCTTAATTACATTTTACCGGTTTATTCTGCTTGCTTGCGCATGTCCTCATTAATCAGGCACACAACATTTCTTCACCAAAATGAGAACACATAATTTGTATATGTTATTTGGGGTGTGGGGGGCCGTTGAACAATTAGAAAGGGAAAATATGGGTGAATGTATTATTTGTTGAGAAATTATCAAGAATGTAGACGTAAGTGTACAAGTCAAGGCAAAATGAATAAATGGGATTTAACTAAACTCCATAGCTGCACATTAGGATCTCAGTGGATTAAATGTTTGATTATGCTGGCAGAATGGAAGACTCATTTCTCAGTGTCTTCTAAACCTTTAATTTACTTTACACTTGAAGAATACCAATATTTACCATGGCGTTTGTGGACCACTGGACAAAAGTTTCCAGTTGAGACCAGGTTCAATTGTCCCATAAGCCTTTGCAGCAGCACAGGCACCCACATACTAGTGTAAATCTCTCTTTCTCTTTCCTTCTCCCAGTCTCAGTAAATGATATCAGTACGGGGGATCTCTACGCATACTGCATAGGCAGCTACTCTCTGACCCTCTGCTGCAAAGGGCATCTGGGGTAGAGAGAAGGCAGCTCAGAAGCAGGCCAGAAATGGAAAGGGGAAAATTAAGGATGGAAGGCAACATGGCCAGGGTGGCTTTTTCGGGTACCAATCTTCCACAGTTTCAAGCCTGAGAATGGCTGGCAATGGGGAGCATAAAGGAAATCCTTTGGCTGCCCTATCTTGTACCAGGAGATGAAAGAGCTCCCACAGGGCCTAAATAAGGGAGGCCCAAACCATTGTCCCTCAAACCCTGCTTTGGCCAGAGTGCTGGCACAGCAATCAATCTGCCTCTTTGTTTTCAGCACAGAATGCCTTTCACCACTGTTTCATGCAGTTCATTACAGAAAGGATAGAACCAAGGCTCCCTTCAGTTTTGTATATGAAGGGGAAGAAAAATGGCCCTTCTTGAGTGAAATTGTACCAGGAGATTAGCAGCAGCTCCAGTGTAGGCCTCCAATCCCAAAGAGGCCTCTCTACCATAAACCTAGGAATTATGCCTTTGTAGCTGGAGGCAGATGGAGCAGAAAGGAAGCAGCCACTCAGCTTCCTGCACCACTTCTCCCAAGGGAAGTTTTGGCTCCTGTTTATTGCTTTTCACTATCATCTAAGATGTGGTGGACCTATGATCTTGGAAACTGCCAAAGGCAAACATCTTCTGTGCTGGCTGTGATAAGAGACCAGGGGATTATTTCAGAAGGACATAGGATCTGCAGAGATGAAGTTCTGTGGCATCTCCATGTCATACTCCCTGACATCTCTGCAGGGTCAGAAGCACCTGACTCTTCTCATGGATGGTTGCAGTAAAACCCTAGAGCAGTGGTTGGGATTAATTAATTAATATTAGTTATATTAATTACATTTATATTAATTTCAAGTAAAATTAAGCACCTAATTAAAATTAATATAATTAATTGAATTTACATTGTATTTTAATTAAATGTTTGTTTAAAATTTAAAAAAAACATTTATTTATTAAAAAGCAAATTTAAAATTTGGAGGTTAGCAGCAGCTCCAGTGTAGGCCTCCAATCCCAAAGAGGCCTCTCTACCATAAACCTAGGACTATGCCAGTAGGATCTTTTATTGGGACTGTGAACTACTCAATGTAAATGAAGCTTGCAGAATTTGGTCCTTTGAGAAGAGTACCTTGCTGAGTTCTAAGTGCCCCCCTCATTGCTTTTGTGTATGACATTCTTTCTGCTTTGCCGTAACATATGCACTGTGGTTCATTCAACAGAGAGTGACTTCTACAACCTATTGTATAAACAAATGTTATACTTTAAAGAGACACCACTAACGACTACATATTTACATCTGAAAATTAACCACCTATTATTGTTACACGTGACCCCTAAGGCTACTATCAGAGAGAAGAGATCAAGGGATTTACACTGCTCCCCTGCTCCCCACTGGCCCCTTTTTCCTGTTTTTTCTTTTCTTTTCTTTTCTTTTCTTTTCTTTTCTTTTCTTTTCTTTTCTGCATTTAACTGTAATTTGTGTACAGCTAGTTTTACTGTTTTGTTGAACAGTTACTTGGAAACAGTACTTAACTGAAACAGCTGGAGGAGAGCTGAAATGGAAATGGAGGGCTTGTCAACATGGTGAGTTACCGCGTAACAAACCATGGTCTGCAGCTACAGTACAACAGCTTGCTGTGTTGTAATGTCCTGTGTGGACACTTCTACTGAGCAGTGTAAGTCTCAGACAGTGCCTTGACTGAAATTGAATGCTATGCTGAACTCTGGGACTTTTATTGCAGTCTCTACGTTGAATGGTTCTGTGCGGCAAGTGGGGTAGATTCATGTTCTGGCTTGATGCAGAGCAATTTGTTGCATAGACATGGCCTGAAAGTGAACAGAGAGCAGGCAGCAGTGAAAACAAAGAGAAATGGGAGAGTCGTGGGGATGGGTCTGAACCTCTTGAGGGTGTTGATTTCAGTACTAGCCCAAGGACCCTTCTAAATATAAACAAGTGAGCAGAAAAGCTCTTGATTTTCATGAAAGGATTTTTCAACAAGCAAACAGAAAATCTTATCGTGTTAAAAAGGTTTTCTATCAGAAAATGGATCTTTTTGATATTAGTCAATTTAAAAAGAATTAAATGGATAGTGTTGCTTTAGATAAGTTATTTTAAATCTCAAATAATTTGTTTCTACCACAAAGTGGACATTTTAATGCAAAAAATGGCTTGCTACAGATTTAAAAGACAAGTATTTTTTTCATAAATTAACTTAAAAAGGAAAAGACAGTCCTCAGTACATAGTGACAATTTTTCTGCTTTTTTTTTTAACTGTATCTTTTCCTACCAGCCTGCCTTTTATTAAAGCTTTTGTTGTGATGAAACTTCAAAGATCTGTGTGTCCTTTCATTAGCCCTCTTATGTCAGAATGAAGTTTGGATTTTCTGAAAAAAAGAATTCCTGCATTGCTTATGAGTTAAGGTTCACACAGGCCAATACTGCAAACACTTAAACAGATGTGTAATTATACTAGAGTGAATAGTTCTGTCCCACTCAATGACACTAGCTACTTGAGTGAAGTTGCATCCATACTCGTTTGCTGGATCAAGACCCAAATCTAGCAGTAGGCGTTCTTGACCCACTTCCACCAGTGGGTTAAAAATCAGATGTAACAATGATTCAAAGATATGCTGCAGTCCCACTCCCCCAGATCATCATGCAGCTCTTTCTGTATGCTCTTTATCAGAATGGATCTGAGTTCTAAATGAGTTGTCATTAAGTAGAGAGTAGAGTGATTTTAATGCCAATGTAACCAAAGCAATTAGACTAAATAGATAGTTGTCCTAGTTGGATTGAGAAGAGCTGCCTTTAGGTCTAACATGCAGTAAGTTTGACAAATAAATAATTCAAAATAAAAGGGAAAAGAAATAATCAGGAAAATTATGCACATTTCCTTATAAAGAACACCGGCTACAGCTTCACATGTGGTCAATTAAGGGAAAAAAAGTAACTTATTCTTCTTACAGTTTGCTTCTTGAAAAATTTATCATAAATCAAAAGAATTGCAATAGGTTTTATTTTAATGTATAATTTAAAGCTAAACTCCACCTTATGCTTAATTACAGAGACCATTTTCCCTTACAAAAGGGCAATGGTGTAACCAAAGCACTCCAACAATTCAGTTTTCTATTAAATCTCAGTTACAATACTCTAATGAGAAAGCAAAGGAGAAGAAGAGAAATGAACAGAAAGAAAAGATTAGAGTAAAGAATGGAGAAGAATGAAAAGAAGAATGATGAGAAGAGAAATGAAAGTAATACCTTCCTGTTAGTGACTTTTCCTGCTCACTTCCCTTCTTTCCCTTGGGACCTGAGTCATAATTCTTGAATGTTTAGGACTGGCATAGGCATTAGCAGATGTAAGTGACTACCCATGGAAGAGGAAAATTGGGACTTTGCCAGGTAATTTATACTTGTTTCCAATTCCTACAGAATACCAAAGGTTAATCTCATTTACACAAAGATCACTCACATTGCTCTGGTAGCCTAAACTGGGTCTTAATATAAATGAGAATCAAACCTAACAACAGTGAAAATTACATTTTACCGCTTCACCCCATTTTCTGACCAGTCTACAGTTAACATGACATCAGCTTACATCACCCTATGTCCTTGTTAATCTAGGCACTTCGGGGATAATTGTATTCACTGAAATTAGATCTGAATTTGAATGGAGTAGCCAAATTAATCTGTGATGAAACTCCAGTTTTGTCAGTGGAGTTACAACCAGGGTTGAATTTAATTTTATTCCAAGTTTTATTTCCTATGTAAAGGAGATTGTATTATTAGGTTAAAAATCCTATTTACTCAAACTCCTTGATCTGTGTTCTGTGTGCCTGAGTTGTTGTTGTTATTATTTCACACATGTGCTGATACTTTAGGATTATCACTTAATTAACTGGATATAAACAGAGTACAATTGGTGACAGTCCCACAGGAGAGAACACTTGACTCTCTGATGGATCCCAAAAGAAACCCTGGAAACTACAGAGAAAAGAGACAGTCACCTGCTTTAGATCTGACATGAGTACATGGTCAGAGGCTTTTAAGCCTTTTAGGAAGCAATCCTACATGGCAGGATATTAAAAACAGAAGCTGTGGTGTCAACATGGTCCTTTCAAACTTCATTCTCACTTCTCGGAATTGGGACACTGTAGAAACTAGGGATTAATTTGAACTTCAAGTACGTGTTCTGTACATACATTTTCTTGCTTGTTCTCTACATACATTTTTCTTGCTCCTTCATAATTATTCTAATAATAAGATAATATTTTCAGGTCTGGTATGGTAAAGTATGGGGTACAGATGTTCTACATGCTTCTACTGGAATGGCAGACTTCCGGTGGGCTGTATTCTGATCATAAAATAGAGAGAGTACTTATATTCTGGAGTTCTTTTTTCCCCATTTAAAAGGCTAAATACGTTTGACCCTTCACTTGTGCCTTGCGCCTTGTGTAGTCATATACATAGCAACTTTAAAGGGGTATAAACCACTCCTATTCTAATTTTACATTGATTTTGCACTGGTGTTCATGTCTATATAAGATGCAGCTGCAATCCCTCTGTGAGCATTACAGGTCGCCCCCTCTGTTACTATTTACAGAGAATGAGGTTGTGACAGATTAGCTATAGTTCTTTAGATCAGAATACACCTGCTCATCATGAAGTTAGCTTTCAAGGTCCCCAGTTCACTTCCCAGAATGTTAGCCATCACACAAGACAACAGAGGTTCAAACTTTCTTTGTAGTGCTGAGTCCCTCTACTTCCACTGAAGCAAAAGGCAGGTGATGGATGCTCAATACTTTGCAGGATCAAGCACGTGATCTACTAATCATCTTTCACTGAATTATGTCAAGAGGGGTGATGCAGAAGTACATCAATTGGTTCGATCTCTATATGCAACCCAGCAAAAATTGTGGGTAAGGCAGGACTTAAATGGGACTCAAATGGCAGTTCTGGATGTTCAGCTTCTGGCAGGATTTAGTTCTAGGTACAATCTTACAGCACAGTAAGGCAGTGAGAAATATTACTGATGGAACCCTACACCTATGCATCATCACATACTCAAAATTCAGATGTATGAGGCTTGAAGAGATGCACGTCTCACAAAATTCTCAGGCGAATTTCAGCCTACTAATTTCGCTTTGAAAACCATGCTATTCTTCTATCACAGTGTCAAACCAGGTGAAACTCAAAGGCTACGTCTACACGTACCAAAATTAGTTCAAATTAGTTAATCCAAACTAACTAATTCAAACTAATTTTACTTAGTTCGAATTCACTTAATTCAAACTAGCACGGCCCCACTAGAATGCTAGTTCAAACTACGCAGGTGCCATGCATGGTACTTGCTTAGTTCGAACCAGTAAACCCCCGATTCTCTAAAGAATCGCAAATTGAAAAATGGTAATCACCGCTGGGTGGGAGGGA
>ML685812.1:1413988-1475979 GCA_007922175.1 Pelusios castaneus
ACACACACACACACACACACACACACACACACACACACACACACACACACACACACACTATTAATAATATTCCCCAGATGTAAAGCAATCACCATTATTTAAAAACATACCACTTGATCTGGTAATAATTTAGTTCTCTTTAACTAGAAGGTAACACCTGTCAATTACATTTTAGGAGTATTTATATATGAAAGGTGGCTTTCCTATTGTAGATTCAAACAACTTGATAATATCCTAATACTGGAGGCATAGCTGGACTGGCAAGTGATTCTATTTGTATTATCTAATCAGAAGGCAAAATGAGAAGACAGTTGTTGATACAGAATACAATAATTGTTAATATCCATTGACTAGCTTTCCTTCTAGGTAAAGGCTACTTGCAGGAATACTTTCTCCGCTAATATTTACTATGTCATTCCATTATACACTATTTCATTTCATTTGGAAATGTGAAAACCCAGGCTAGCAGGTTAGCAGGTTTTGGTCAATGAATCAGAGTATAAAGTAGTAAATGTAACATCCCAAAAGCATGTGAAATCTGGATGAGTAGGGACGAAAATATAACACAAGACTAGTACAGAGTCTGAAATATTCTGCTTCCTGTAGACTAAGTGTGGAAGGTAGAATAAAAGCTCCCCTGGTGTGCCAAGTTAGTGATGACAATCATAACCTGAAGATACCATTCTTACTAGTTTTTGCAGTTGAGAAAGAAATATAGTTCAGTATGAACGCTACTCAGAGTTCAGGGGTGGTACTGTGCAGAGAATGACAATGATGGGAAAAAATAGGAATGGGCAAAGTTGCTCTACAAATATTTGATCTGGATTTTAAGCTTAAAATGAACATATTATTGAAACTATGTTTTCTCATAAGTATGACTGGCATGTGCTTCGATATTTGTGTTACATCTTGTCCCAGGATTGCTTCTCGACTGGAGCATTTTTGGTTTGCTTAATCCTGGTTTTAATGCAGAAAACACCACCCCTTGCATACATAATATTCAACATGCTTTTCTGTGCAAAATTCAGTTCCCCTGCCACAAAGCTAAGCATGGCTGTAAATGGGAAGAAAAAAATCATTTTGCAGAGCATGACCTTTACCTTTAGGACTTCAGATCTCCTCATCCCACACTTCCAGAGAAGAACTTTGGCCTTATTGCATCCTTTACTGCAGGGTTTTCTCATTGTAGGATCAGTGGATTGCTGTATCTTCAGTGAAAACGGGCAGATTTTAAAAGTGCAAGGCATGCACTTCAGCAGGATGAATGGCAAAGTAAGAATTAAACATCCAACAGGTTATTTAAGAACGCCAAGTTAAGGATTGCTAGTACTTTAAGTTAATCAAGAAGGCATATTTCTCTATTGGGGACAGTGTAGGTATTAACCGCTCAACTGGGCAGATGTATCAGGGAAGGAAGAGATATACCACAAATACATGAAGTGGCTAAAGAACAGCCAAACAGCCAGCACAAGGTAACAAATTTCAGTCACTATAGCTCTAGGCTTGGTTTGAACTAGTGACCTAGAATTAAAAGCTGTTTTCTATAACCCATTACAGATCTCCTGAATCATCCACTCCCTAGAATTAGACACTTTTATTATAGAGAGTGTTAGGAGTCTTGGGCCAAACAGAAAGGATGGGTTTTGAAAAGAGTCAGGGAGTCAATTAGGCATAAAATGCTGCCACAGGTGGTGGAGGGATCATGAGAGATTGATCTATGTACTCACTAAAGAGTATCAAGGAGAAAGCACAGAATGATATCAGTACATTTGGTGAGGGTATAGAATAGGCTGGAGAATAAGAAATGATGAAAGAAAGAGAGCAAATCCATAGAAAACTTTGAAGACCAAGAGGTTGACTTTTTTTTTGCATTCTGAAATAGACAGAAGGTCAAGAGTGCTGAGGATGAGGGGATGTGCCCCATTTTCAGGTGGGAAAGAAGATAAGACAACATATTTGGAAAAAAATTAAAATCTGGAGAGTTAGGACTTGGAAATATCATAAAGGAGGCAAAAATTGATGAGAAGAAAGGAATATGTTGGCTAGTAGTTTCACAAGAGGCATTGAAAAAGAAGCTACATTAATCCTTTGCAAATAAGGATATTTGGGGTCCCAACCTATTCCCTGCCAATCCCAGATAATTATAAGGCTTTTTCAGAGAATGAGGTATTAAAAGAGGAACTTCTGGATAAAACAGATAAATTGATACTCTTAATAGTGACTTCAAATTCTGATGAAGTCATACTGTTTCTCCTCTAGCAGATGATGATAGAAAAAACTTTCTCAATTTATAGTGGAAGGTTTATTGACATTAGTTGTCTCTCTTTAGTTCAGACTGATGAGATAAGGTCTCATACTCATCTTACAATATAAAAAGTGTGCATATGTATTAAAATGAGCAGAGGAGTGAGTTAGCTCAAAGATGTTAGCCACAGATCAGGGAATTATGAATATTCATTGTGTTGATTACCCCACAGTACTTTAAGTTAATCAATTATTTTTGTTTATTTATTTTACAGTGACAACATTGTCATCAGTTATTATATAACCACTTGGAGAAAACAAGTTTCTGCATATTTTAAGCTATTAAATAATATTCTTTAATGTGCATGAGGAGTCATGTTATGCTATTTTTCTCTGCAACACAGGCTTTGAGTGCAGAAAAAGAGAGGGAGGTGGTAACTGTATTTCTGCCAGGAAGAAGACTGTCCCTGAATGAAAAACTGATTATAGTAAATTAAAATAACATATTCCGGCAATTACAGGAATTCAGAGAAATTTGGGTCCCGTTTCCAGACATGGTGGAATAAAAAAAAAAAAGAGATGTTGCAAAGAATGACAGAACTCCATTCCACCTAGCTCCTCTTCCCAACTCTCCTTATTCATGGATGTCTTCTATTTTAATGCTGTTATTCCTACCCTAGCTTGTTATGTTGGTGTATTATTGTCTAGTCTTGCAGCTTTGATAAGATGTAAAATTGCATAATTACATAAAGCTGCCGAAGATCACATTAAGGACGTAGTATTTAGAAACATATACCAGCTATAACTTGCTTACCTGTTTGTACTTTTCCTTGCCTATTTTTTTTTTATGAAAAATTTTTTAAAAATCACAAAAGTAACATTTTCCTTAGAAGTTTAGGTGAAAAATATATAGTTCCAATAATCATCTTAACCATCCATATTACATTATTATGTCTCACACTACCACTACCAGAATTTATTGCTATTTTTCTAAAAAGATTAAGGCTCTTTGTCACTATAAATTCTAGACACATACATAACCAAATAGCAAAAGTGAAGTTCCATATTTATTATGCCAGAAGGGTAGTCTTATTTTTTGTCTATTACATAGGATTCCTGGTAGGTTGTAGAGATAAATGTTAATGACTCATTTTAAGTTGTAAAAATAATAGACCCCAGGAAAGATGAAAGATTATATTAAGTAGCACATACACAATACATAACATACTTTTGTCTGAGTTTTGGGATTCTTTCCAGAAATTCTCTTTAATTTATTTGTTGATTAGTGAACCACAAAGACTATAAAGCATTTCCTTTCATGACAGATATCATCATAACATTTATAAACCTTTGTTTACATATGGATACCAGGTTCTGTAAAAACCAATTATAGCTTTCATTTTGAATCTTGAGGCACAGTAGACTAAAATACTATGTGAGCATGCAACTAAAGACTGTATCATACTGCATATATGAAAGGAGACCAAATTAAAGTTGCACAGGTCACCTTAATTCTGGCATCTCTTCATTTTTGAGTGCTAGATTTACTAGTGTTCCTTTAAAGTAATTTTTGGGTATAACTGCCTAAAGTCATTGGGTTGTTTTTTTTTTTTCATTGAAATTCCATCATGTGGCATATTGGCACTCATATGGGTCATCAGTAGGATTTGCACTTTTAGATCTGCCCACAGACCTTTGCCATTTAAGCTCAAGTAACTGGTAGCAATAGCAGACTGTTATCCAGTGAGTGGATGAGCACTGGAGAGGGATGGATAGGGTGCTTTACCAGTGAGTTCCAGAGATGAGGGTTACGAGAAGGAGGAGTAGTGTAAATGGCAGTCTAGTGAGTGATATTGTCTGTGGAATGACTGTGCCGAATCAGGCAAAGAACATGAGTGAGGCCAAGCAGCACAAACTAAAATGTTTATATACTAACGCAAGAAGCCTAGGTAACAAAATGGAGGAGCTGGAGCTACTGGTAGAGGAAGTGAGACCAGATATTATAGGGATAACTGAAACATGGTGGAATAGTAGTCATGACTGGTGTACCGGTATTGAAGGCTAGGTGCTCTTTAGGAAAGTTAGTTATAAAGGCAAAGGTGGGGGAGTGGCATTGTTTGTCAATGAGGAGATAGACTGCAGGGAAATTCAAAGTGATGGAATTAACAAGACAGAATCAATCTGGGTAAAAATCACGTTGGGGAAAAAAGCTAGTAAAGTTTCTCCTCGAATGGTGCTTGGAGTGTGTTACAGACCGCCGGGATCTGATCTAGACATGGATAGGGACCTCTTTAAGGCCTTTAAGGAAGTTAATACTACTGGAAACTGTGTGATTATGGGAGACTAACTTCCCAGATATAGACTGGAGGACATGTGCTAGTAGTAATAAGAGGGCCCAGTTTTTCCTGGATGTGATAGCTGATGAATTCCTTCTCCAAATGGTTACCGAACCAACGAGAGGGCATGCCATCTTAGATTTAGTACTGCTGAGTAGTGAAGACCTCATAGATGAACTGGTTGTAGGGGACAACTTAGGTTCAAGTGACCATGAGCTAATTCAGTTCAAACTAATTGGAAGGATAAACAAAAACAAATCAGCACCAGGATCTTTGACTTTAAAAAGGCTAACTTTAGAAAATTAAGGGAATTGGTTGGGGAAGTGGACTGGATAGAAGAACTCAGGAATGTAAATGTACAAGAGGCTTGGAATCACTGCAAATCAAAGTTGCATGAACTATCTGAAGCCTACATTCTGAGGAAGGGGAAAAAATTCATAGGCAAGAGCTGTGGACCAAGCTGGATGTGTAAGCATCTCAGAAAGGTGACTGGGAAGAAGCACAGAGCCTACAAAGAGTGGAAAAGGGGAGGGATCAGCAAGGAAAGCTACCTTTTGGAGGTCAGAACATGTAGAGAGAGAGTGAGAAAGGCAAAAAGTCAAGCTGAGCTGGACCTTGCGAAGGGAATTAAAACCAATAGTAAAAGGTTCTTTAGCCATATAAATAGGAAAAAAACAAAGAAAGAAGAAGTGGGACCGCTAAAAACTGATGATGGGGTGGAGGTCAAGGATAATCTAGGCATGGCTCAATGTCTAAATAAGTACTTTGCATCTGTTTTCAATGAGAGTGAAGTTGAGCTGGGGGGTAGAGGTAGGGAAGCTAATGAGAACGAGATCATGAATGTGGAAATTACCATACCTGAGGTAGAAGCCAAACTTGAGCTGCTGGATGTGACTAAATCGGGGGGTCTGGACAATCTCCATCCGAGGATACTAAAGGAACTGGCTCATGAAATTGCCAGCCCTTTAACGAGGATTTTTAATGAATCTGTAAATTCGGGGGTTGTACCGTATGACTGGAGAATCGCTAATGTAGTTCCTATTTTCAAGAAAGGGAATAAAAATGATCCAGGTAACTACTGGCCTGTTAGTTTGACCTCAGTAGTATGCAAAGTCTTGGAGAAAATTTTGAAGGAGAAAGTACTTAAGGCTGTAGAGGATAACGGTAACTGTGATAAAATACAACATGGCTTTACAAAAGGGAGATCTTGCCAGACCAACTTGATCTTTTTTGAAAGGATAACAGATTTTTTAGATAAAGGGAATGCAGTGGACCTAATTTACTTAGATTTTAGCAAGGCATTTGATACAGTTCCACATAGGGAGTTAATAGTTAAGTTACAGAAGATGGGGATTAATATGAATATAGTAAGGTGGATAAGGAACTGGTTAAAAGGGAGACTACAGCGGGTCATACTGAAGGGTGAACTGTCAAGCTGGAGGGAGGTTACCAGTGGAGTCCCTCAGGGATCTGTCTTGGGACCGATCTTGTTCAACCTTTTTGTTACTGACCTTGGCACAAAAAGCGGGAATGTGCTGATAAAGTTTGCGAATGACACCAAGTTGGGAGGTATTGCCGATACAGAGAAGGATCGGGATACCATACAGGTAGATCTGGATGACTTTGTAAACTGGAGTATCAGGAACAGGATGAAATTTAATAATGGGAAGTGCAAGGTCATGCATTTACGGACAAACAACAAGCATTTCTCCTATAAGTTGGGGACGCATCAGTTGGAACGGACTGAGGAGGAGAAGGATCTGGGAGTACTGGTTGATCATAGGATGACTATGAGTTGCCAATGTGATGTGGCTGTGAAAAAAGCTAATGCGGTTCTAGGATGTATCAGGAGAGGTATTTCAAGTAGAGACAGGGAGGTGTTAGTGCCGCTGTACAAGGCACTGGTGAGATCCCATCTGGAATACTGTGTGCAGTTCTGGTCCCCAATGGTTAAAAAGGATGAATTCAAATTGGAACAGGTGCAGAGAAGGGCTACAAGGATGGTCTGTGGAGTGGAAAACCTGCCTTATGAGTGGAGACTCAAGAAGCTTGGCTTGTTTAGCTTAACCAAAAGAAGGCTGAGGGGGGATATGATTGCTCTCTATAAATACATCAGAGGAATTAACATCAGGGAGGGAGAGGAATTATTTGAGTACAGCACCAATGTGAACACCAGAACAAATGGTAATAAACTGTCCATCAAGAAATTTAGGCTTGAAATTAGACGCAGGTTTCTAACCATTAGAGGTGTAAACTTCCAAGGGGAGTTGTGGGGGTAAAAACCATAACTGCTTTCAAATCTGAGCTTGATAAATTTATGGAGGGGATGGTATGATTAGCCTATTTTGGAAATTGACTGATATTTGGCTACGTGTGGTGGGTTTACAAGTGGCCTAAGAGGGGAGAGTACGTGGGGTGGGTTCTGAGTTATTACAGAGAATTGTTTCTTGGATAACTTGCTGTTGAGACTTGCCCACGTGCTCAGGGTTTAACTGATCGCCATATTTGGGGTCGGGAAGGAATTTTCCCCCAGGGCTGATTGGCCTGGGCTCTGGGGGTTTTTCGCCTTCCTCTGTAGCACAGGGCATGGTTCACCTACCGGTGAATTCTCTGTATCTTAAGTCCTTAAATCATGATTTAAGGAGGTAAATAACTCAGTCATAGGTTGGTGGCCTATTGCAGGAGTGGGTGGGGGAGGTCTTGAGGCCTGCGTTTTGCAGAGGGTCAGACTAGATGATCGTACTGGTCCCTTCTGACCTTAAAGTCTATGAGTCTATAAGATATCTGCAGAAAGCAGAGGAATGGGGAGACTCAGGAATCTTGGGCTCTGTTCTAGGTTCCAGGTGTGTTCTAGTGAACACAGACTTTTCATACAATCATAAAGTAGACCAGCTTTTTCCTGGTGTTGATGCCATTCTCCTTCTGTTTTTAATAGCTGCAAGTCTTAGAATCATAGAAAATTAGGGTTGGAAGGGACCTCAGGAGGGGAAACCCTAATCCAAACCCCTGCTCAAAGGAGGACTACCCCAGCTAAATCATCCCAGTGCGGGCTTTTTCAAGCCACACCTTAAAAACCTCTAAAGATGGAGATTACATCCACCTTTTCTGCTTATTCTCCCCAAACTTGACCCCTTATACACCTCTGTTTCCTAACCCACTCATTCCCTGTCACCACTCTCCTTGCCCATTCAGTCCCAGTTCCTTCCCAGCTCCATTCAATCTATCTTTCATCCCCATCATCCAGGCAGCCGCTCCCCTCCCCCCCCCCAAACTATATATTCCATCCCCACTGGCCCCCAAGCCCAGACTATCTGTGTGGTCTCCTTGTCTAATCTCCTCTCTTCTTCCCATCTCTTTGTCCCATCCTCTTTGCCTTTTGCAGTCTTCCCGCCACATTCTGACAAGTTGTGCAATCTGTCTCTTCACACCCTTAACTTCTTCCACGTGCCTCTAATGGTTCCCATTTTCAGGCTGAGCAAACTACACAGATGCACTGGGTTGGGCCTGATTGTGCACAAAGGGACTCTATAACTACTTCCTGACAGGGGTGGGAATATACCGCACCACAGGCACACAGCAGCCCAGAATTTCAATTGCAGGGGAAGTCCTGCTCATTTCCAAAGTATAACATGACCAATTCAGATGGAATGATTGGAATTTTTAGCTGCAAAGCTCTACA
This sequence comes from Pelusios castaneus, assembly GCA_007922175.1. Lineage (NCBI taxonomy): Eukaryota > Metazoa > Chordata > Testudines > Pelomedusidae > Pelusios > Pelusios castaneus. The sequence goes on from ML685812.1 coordinate 1,422,248, forward strand.
AAGATTCTACTGAGCACGAGCGAACTGTGAATTATCAGAGAATTATAACTTGATCAGATTTTGGCAGCTTTTCCTGTGAATGGCAAAAAGCACATTCCTGACATAAAGGTCATCCCTCTCCCAATTTTTAAGTTCCTGTTCCAAAGCATAGGAGTGATGAAGCTTCTCAAAGAAAAGTCATAAGAATTTTTTAAGATGGCAAAACAATGCACCTTTCACTAATCTCGTTCTTTGTTTCTGTTGATATTTAAAAACAAAACCAAAACAAAACAACCCTCCCTCCCCCCCTTCCGCCCCCTAACACCCCAACAACAAACTGCTTGAGGTAGACACTTAGGGTGCATCTACACTTACAAGTTAGGCCAACTTAAGGAGGATTAAGTGGACAAACTACTCTGCGTCTATATTGGGCTTTCCTTAAGTCGAGTTAAGCATTTCCTTAAGTCGACTTAAGGAAAAGTTAAGTTGACTTAATAACACCTTATTTTAGGTCGACTTAAAGCTTAAGTTGACCTTATTAGGTCGACATAAGCCAGTGTGGATGGAGATTAGCGCCTAAATCAACCTTTTTATGTCGATTTAAAGCGTTAAGTCAACTTAATAAGGTAAAAAAGGAGCTATGTCTACACTAGAAAAGTTAAGTCGACTTTTGTTAAGTTGACTTAATAAGGTCGACATTAAGTCGACTTAAAGTTAACCTTATTAATTCAACTTAATAAAGTCAATTTAACTTTTCTACTGTAGACATAGCCCTGGTGTGGAAAATTTCAGGCCAAATGGTTTAAATTTGGCAAAGTTAAGCTGCTGAGAACAGAGTCTTATAATGGGAAGTGTCAGGCAACCTTAATTAAAATTAGTGCTATCAGCCCATAATATGCTGTCTAGTTTCTGTTATGAACATAATACTATAAAAACATGCTACTTAAGATTTTATAATTTAGTCAAATTTAGTCGAGAGTTTAATCTAAGGCAAACTATAGTTTAACAATACATGATGTGTTTCAAATAGTCTGCTAAAATAATGAAAACTAAATTAACTGGGCTAACAAAATAGAGGTAAAGGACATGCTTTCCTATACCAGTAGATTCATTCCTTTTACAAATGTGCATTCCCTAAATTAAATCATATTTGATTTGAAACAAGGGGTGGAATCATTGAACCTGATGCAGTTTGTGTTTTGCCTTCTATATTTGAGAAAATAAACACCCTGAATATAAGTTTTGAGTAATTTCTATTGAAAAGTTATTGTGCCTGCGTACCAGATAAAGAAACCAAAGTATGCAGAACCCTTCTGATAATATTTGACTTAGACAAAGATTGTGATTGCTTTGAGATTAGTGAGGAAACACAAAACGTGTTTCAGGATTGGATATTTAGATGTGGCTTAACCTTAAAAAAAATCCTCATTAAAAGATTAAATGTTCAATTATTAAAAGAGAATTTTTCCATAGTAAAAACGACAATGGTAATTTTCCTTCATGTTAAGTCAAGGGTGGTTCTGAAGGACATTGGGTAATTTTCCATGATTTTGATGAGAATTTGAAGTTCTTGTCTCTGGAAGTAGGATTTTATAGACATATGTTGGTTATGGAAGGTGAAGACATTGTTGACTATGTATACATACACAAATCTGAATAACTGGCAACTGTATTCTGAATTTATGGCTTCTAATAAGTAATTTTAATGGATACTATAGTATATGTAGTAATTGCTATAGTATATATAGTATTACTATTACAATTATTATATTGAAATTATAGTATATATAGTAATTACTACAGTAATTATAATTGATACTATAATATACCTCTTATAAGAACCCTAGTAACTGTGTTACTATTTGGTTATTTATATTTCTTTTGACATTAATCTGTTATTTTGAAACAAATCTTAGAAAAATAAATTTTAAATGGAATAACTAAAGGACTGATTTTTACTGGAAAGAGCTTCTATAATACAGGACAGGTAAGAATGTGAAAATATCAAGAAACATAGTTATACTTTCATTGCTGTTAACTGAGAATGGTTAGACGGATTAGATTGGGAAAAGATTTTAAATATAAAATGCAAAGGATGTATTTTCCAATCCATTATACACTGACTTTCTAATTTAAACAGGAATAGGAATCTTTAATATTTAATTTCTTATTTTAGGGACATTTATAACCCTTTTTATTAACTTTGTAGGTAAGCTTGCAGTAAAAATCCACACTATAGCCCGTGTTCCGAAGTTACAGGAAAGAAGATGATCATGTTCCTAGTAGTGATGTATTCTGCTAGACACAGAGATTCATCTATGTCTCAGTTTCTCTGTCTCTGGCAAGAGACATTTAAATGATTTCATTTAAATTAAAACTGGAATATAGCAAAAATCCAAAATAAAGCAAAATTCCAAATGAAGGTCCACAGCATTAACTCCTTCTTTTCCCCTGGTCACAGTTTTTTACCAAAAACCTATCAAGCATCATTCTCCTCCTCCCTCCCCCCACCCCCTCCCCCCCCCCCCCCCCAGGGTACAATAGCAACATCCACTGTAGGTGTGTCAGAACCAACAGCAAATTAATGTCACTTCCTGTCTGCCATAATCTGCAATTTTAGGGCCCTTCAAAATGAAGTATTTGTCAGGTCTGACCACCAACTCTCGCAAATTCTTCTTCCTCAAGGATATTTTCTTAGATATCTGGGTCCCTTAATTTCAATCTCAGGAGTCGACTTTTTAGCCAGAATAATGCCCCTTCCTCCGAATACCTTAAACAGCCATCTTGTTGTTCCTTAGGCATCTTGTGGAACAATTTTCATTGGGTTCTTCAATAGGATGACCAGATAATAAGTGTGAAAAGTAGGGACAGGGGATGGAAAGAAGTAGAACACACACCCTTCACTTCAGAAAAGCAGATTTTGTCTCCCTCAGGGATCTGATGGGCAGGATCCCTTGGGAGGCTGATCTGAAGGGGAAAGGTGTCCAGGAGAGCTGCTTGTATTTTAAAGAAACCCTGTTAAAGGCACAGGAAGATACCATTCCGATGTGCAGAAAGAACAGCAAATGTGGAAGGCGCCCAGCATGGCTTAGCAGAGAACTCTGCGGTGAGCTGAAACATAAAAGGGAAGCTTACAAGAAGTGGAAGCTTGGACAGATGACAAGGGAGGTGAATAAAGATATTGCTCGGGACTGCAGGGATAAAATCAGAAAGGCCAGGACAATTGGAGTTGCAGGTAGCAAGGGATGTGAAGGATAACAGAAAAGGGTTCTACAAGTATGTCAGTAACAAGAAGAGGATCAGGGATGGTGTAGGTCCCTTGCTGAATGGGGCAGGTATTCTCGTGGTAGAAGATGTGGAAAAGAATGAAGTACTCAATGCTTTTTTTACTTCAGTCTTCACAGGGAAGGCCAGTTCCCAGGCTACTACACTGGGTAACACAGAATGGAGTGAAGGAGAGCAGCCCTCGGGGATGGAAGGTCAGGTTAGGGACTACTTAAAGAAGTTGAATGTGCACAAGTCTATGGGGCCAGATGAACTGAATCTGAGGGTACTGAGGGAGTTGGCCGATGTGATTGCAGAGCCACTGGCCATTATCTTTGAAAACTCGTATCGAATGGGGAGGTCCTGGAGAATTGGAAAAAGGCAAATATAGTACCTATCTTCAAGAAAGGGAAGGAGGAGGATCTGGGGAACTACAGACCCGTCAGCCTCACCTCAATCCCTGGAAAAATCATGAAGCAGGTCCTCAAAGAATCCCTCCTGAAACACTTGGAGGAAAATAGAGTGATCAGGGAACAGTCAGCATGGAATAACCAAGGGCAAATTGTGCCTGACCAACCTGATTGCCTGCTATGATGAGATGACTGGATTTGTGGATGCGGGAAGAGCCATCGACATGGTATACCTTGACTTCAGCAAGGCTTTTAATATGGTTTCCCACAGCATTCTCATCAGCAAGTTAAGAAATATGGGTTGAATGAGTGGACCGTAAGGTGGATAGAAAACTGGCTAGATCAACGGGCTCAACGGGTAGGAATCAATGGCCCGATGTCTAGTTGGCAACCAGTAATGAGTGGAGTGCCCCAGGGGTCGGTCCTGGGGCCGGTTCTGTTCACCATCTTCATCCATGATCTCGCTGATGGGACAGATTGCATGCTTAGTAAATTAGTGGATGACACCAAGCTGTGGGGAATGGTAGACACACTGGAGGGCAGGGTCAGGATTCAGGGAGACTTAGACAAATTGGAAGACTTGGCCAAAAGAAATCCCATGAGGTTCAACAAGGACAAGTGTAAAGTCCTGCACTTAGGACGGAAAAATCCCATGCACTACTACAGGCTGGGGACCAATCAGCTAATTAGCAGCACTGTAGGAAAGGACCTGGGGGTTATGGTAGACAGGAGGCTGGATATGAGCCAACAGTGTGTCCTCGTTGCCAAAAAGGTCATTGGCATATTGGGCTGCATCAGTAGGAGTGTTGCCAGTAGATCGAGGGATGTGATAATTCCCCTCTATTCGGCACTGGTGAGGCTACATCTGGAATACTGTGTCCAGTTTTGGGCTCCCCACTACAGAAAGGATGTGGACAAATTAGAAAGAGTCCAGCGGAGGGCAACGAAAATGATTAGGGGGCTGGGGCACATGACTTACTGTAATGAGCAAAAGGAATCTTTTATATACAGCCTCCCTCCCAAGCATTCCTTGCTATGAGGCCTATGGCTCCCATATCTCCAGGTGCCAGTCTATCTCTCTCAGAATTTCAATGTCTAGGACTGAATCCAGGAACAAAGCCATGATATATATGGGCCCACTCTTAAAGGGCCAGCATGCACTTTTACAAATATACTGTATCTCTTGTATATTCATGATACAATTTCCTTTAAAAATGTTTTAAGCTGTGTGATCATCATAGGCACTCATGTATTCATATGTTATACACTACTGTAAAGATATCTGTACACATCATGCCTTGTAAAATCAGTTGTTAGATATTAGTTCAGACAAAATGCTGGTTTACAGATAGGGATAAAGGACTACAAACAGACACAGACATTCTGTCTGCATTTTAGAAACTGTAATTCAGTGGACATAGTTACAAGAATTTTAATAAAAATTGTATTAATAACTTAGTATTGACATCATTGTATGACCCTGACATAAGGAAATTTAAATTCACAAAGAAATACTGTTAGTGAGGAATAACATGACTTGTTGCAAAGTTAAAAGTGGACTCTAATTACAAAATATCAGATATGTGCTGAAATGAATCCCAAATTATGTATCCCTTTGTGATTATTTTAGTCATTAAATTCACTCTCTCTTTTAGGCTCCTTTCTCCTATTAGAGAGTCATTAATAACTTACATATAATTTCATACTGTTTACCTTTCTCCATCTTGATTGGTTGATCTGCACACCAGCTTTTAACTAAAAGGACCGCACAGTTAAAGAGAAGTAAATGAAAAGAAACACTGCCACTACATAATTCCTTGCATCTAGATCAAAATTTCCCACTACCCAACATAAAAGGTGTATTTAATTTCAATTTAGTGATAGGCCTAAATAAATCTGAGGGGTATGTCCACCTTGAACTTTGGTAGGGTGGTGTTAGGAAGTCCAAATGGGACAATCAGGATCTGAATTTTGTGTCCAACCCATAATCCTATAATGGGCCAAGCCAAATGCTGTGTCAAAACACCCCCAAATCTTAGGCCAAATCCTAAGATGTAATGAAGAGTTGAAATCTGGAAATATCCAAATTTTGCAGCATGGGTCCTACTGTAGTACACTTTTCTTTTCCTTAAGGGCTTTTGGGATAATGTATGTCTTAATCAAGTTGTGTCCTCTCAGAAATAGAGATGGGATTTCAAGTGCCAAATTCTGTTTGAAGTAGAAAAGTCCAAGCCCTGGATAGCTTTTGAAGGTGTGCAGAAATAATCCAATTACACTCAGTTTAAATAACTTGGATCTAGGGATTTGGTCCAGCTATTGAGCCTACAATTCAGGACGGTTTGGATATGGGGTTTTGGTTCTGCCCATTATAGAAATACTGAGCTGAGGATTGATTTGGAGTGGTGATGAGGTGGTTCTATACTCTCCTGCACAATGTGCAGTCATTTAATCACACTTGACATGCACTTTGCCCTAACGTAAGTGACTACGCAAGATGCAAGGATAACAATGCTGTATTCTGCTAATCACAGAGATTCATCTATGTCTCCGTTTCTGTACACAAGATGCAGGGAAACAGAAAAATCAGGTCCACAGAGTTCAGATCCAGGGGTTTACTTTGGTCTTATTTTCACGCAAATAGGAGCTGATTTTCTGAAAGATAGGAAAGATAAAATGTATATGAATCAATATATTTATCCTCCTTTATTGAGCCTGGTACCTGTATCTTTGCTCTGATATCACCAATGAGGAAGCTTGCAGTTATTTTATGATATTTGTAATGAAACTATTGTATAAACTAAGAATTATAGAGGAAAAAAACTCACTAGAGTGAAATACACTTAAAATTTGTACAAAATATAATATTTCTCACAAACAATTACCTTCAGAAATATGGGCAACAGCTTCATTTCCATTCAGCAGAGCGACAGTTCCTATAACCATCCTGGCAGAAAGTCAAACTTACTGTAAATGAAAAGGAATACAGACCCCACAATGTCTTGCGGATTTGCTTCAGTTGGCAAGACAGTACATTTCTCCACCTTTGACTCTGACCCTCTCTGAAATTGTGGTCATAAAACTCAACTTCACAGATCAGACCATTTTTGTAAACCATCAGAGACATTTCCAGGGTGTGATCCTGCTCTCAGTTATACGAGTGCAATACCATTCAACTCAATTCAGTTGCAACTGTATAAATGAGAGCAGAATTGGGCCACCAGAGTGCAATTCAGTAGAAGAGAGACCTCTAGCTTTTCTCTATATATGACTAAGAATCCATTTCTGCCATCAGTTCTGTTTATATGATTCTCATTATTACAGAAGGTTGAACTGGACTTTAAGAGAGCAGTTTAATATTATGTTTATCTGATGCCTGAGCAGACTTTCCAAGTGAGTGATTTATGAGTCCAGGCTGGCTCAAAACTCATTTTCACCAAAATTTGATTGTTTGCATCCAGAATTGTGTACAGAAGTATTTCCCATTTTTACCTATGATATTCATTAGGAAGTCTTGTTACGGATTATTTTGCCCACTTGATATGAATCCCATTTCCCACTATATAATGACTGCCATTAAAAAGTCAATATTTGCCAGTAGTTACCATACAGCACTATTTCCTGTTCTAAGTATAAAGGACATTGTGATATTTCTGACACCACTCTGATACGACCATTCCTGGAAACTATGGCTCCTATGGAAAGCTTCCAAATGAGTATAACTCAAAACCTATAGAGTTGTCTTTTTGAGTTTGAAGTCTGAAACAAGAACAACTTAAAGAAATGAAAATTACCTCTAATCATCTTAGCACCTCAGCAATATCATTGTAAAGATTCAGATCGTCAAATAGTTTATATCAGTGATACTCGATGACACTCAGACAGTGGCTCAAGAGCCAGAAATGGGTCTTTAATGCATGTCCTGCAGCTCTTCATTGTTAACCGAATATAGTTGATAAAATAATACTTGGTCAGTCATTTTATTGTGAGAATTATATATATATATATATACACAATTATAAAATATTGATTTACATACAAAATATATAAAATTCTCACAGCAAAATGACTGACCAAGTATTATTATTTTATCAACTACATTTGATTAACAATTCTATAAAGGATTAACCACTCTATAAAGGAAATTAAATAATTTTGTCAGTAAAGATATGGTGACGCAAACCCTTATAATTGTTTGAGGTCCTAGCTGTAGGTGTTCTCTCCCATATTCCCCCCACCCACAAAGCTCTGAACAGTTCACCTGGTATCCACAAAAGCACATAGGCAACTATAAACCAAATTTAGTTGTCTTTGTCACACAGAACTCCTCCTAGACTGCTACCTAACCCTGTAGATGCTTAAATTCATTCAGCACCTGAATTTCAGGGTAAAAGTTCCATAGGCACCTATGTTTCTGCCTCTGAACATGCATACTGCTGCCTTACTCTAGGCATCCAGATGCCTGTTTCCCACCTAAACCTCAGCATAATGCACAAACTGGGAGAAGATGGGTATTCATGTATTTATCTTCTCTGCTGGGCCCAATCCAATAGCAGTTCCTAGAATCAGGCTGTACTGAAAACCCAGCCAGAGAAGGAACCCTGTTTACAACTTCTAGACCATGGGTTAGAGCACTCTCCTGGAATGAGAGATCTAGATTTTTGAAGAAAGAAAAAGAGACACTTTAAACTGGTGAGAAGTTTTTTTTCTGTTTCAGTCTCCATCTTGTAAGCAAATCCTAAAAACTGGGCCCTACCCATGGGAAACTATCTGAAAACCATCATAGCCAAATTTGAGTGGTAAACTGAGCATCATTGTAGTAATGAATTTAGGTTAGATTGTGAGTTACCTTTTATTTGTGGTAAACTCCTTAACTGATTGATTAATTGATTGTGCATTGATTTACTATATACTCACCTAAAATCATGTCTTAATCAATAAATTATTGTTTGCTTTAACTAACACAGTGTGGATTTTGGAAAGAAAGTGAAAGTGTGAATGTCTAACATGGAGAAAAAGTGATGCATGTCAGTTTCCTTGTAAAACTGATAGACCAGAGTACATGAGCCTGCAGGATCAGGGAAGGGTTCCCATCCCTGCAGGATGGAAGTTCCTGGTGTTATGTCTGGGGGCTGAGGATGCTTGCTGGGAGACCATCCCATGAGTGGCTAGTGAGCCCACTTCCACCGCCTGGGACCAATTACATGCCGGAAGCCAGTGTGAGCTGATCCAGACTTGGTACAGGGGAGGTATACCTAGCAAGGAAGGGTAAGTTGGGGCTCAGGAGTGGGCAACTGAGGAGGCACAGCAGACTATATTGCAGGAGGAGAATGTCACAGTCTCACCTTGCTTCTGCACCCTATGCTCACTAAAGTCCCTTGCCAGACTGCATCCCCTCAGGGAGTCTCTCTCTAACCACTTAACTCTAGTCCATTACTCAGAGGTGAACTTCCTTAACTGAAGAGGTGGGGGCACGGAATGGAGGAGAAGCTGGAGTTACTGTTGCTTCTGGATATTCATGTGTAACCAATAAGCCAACCTGCTCTACACTCTGAGATTGGGGAGGGGGCAGGCAGGGAAGGAGCTGTGACTCTGCACAGCACTAGTCTCTAGTATCAAGGAGACTGAGGTCACAGCTGCCTTCTCCCTCAGAGAATCAGCTCAGCAGTTGGTGAACCTGGAGAGAGTACTAAGCATGGCTTTAGGCAGCCAGAGTCCTGATCCTGTTACCCACTTTGCAGCCTTCTTCCCCACCAAGAGGGGGGCTGAAAGCTTGGAGGGGAAGAAATGTAATGTTGTTCCCCCAGTGAAAGTTTTGGGGAGATATCCCCTGTCATGCTATATAATTATGTCCATTGAGGACATGGTCTATCTCCAGTCTTTTGCCACTATACCATAACAGTAGTACAAGACTCATAACTTTGTAGTCAAGATCTGACTGTCCCTGACGACCTTAAACTCTGGCCCTATGACAACCCACAAACCATAATTAAAATGGTCACTTAGCTTTCTTTGCCGAAAGAATTTGACAAGCATGCCCCGTGTAAACCTTGATTACACTGTATTTTGTGTACTCTTTGTTCCAAAGACTCATTTACCTTTACTTTTTAAAAAGAGACTGTCAAAGAATAAGTTTTCAGCTCTGTCTATAGCAATATAATTGCCATTACTGTTAATGGGATTTGTAGAGCTAAAATTTCAGGTGTCTCTAATTTTTTTGTTTTTTCTTTATTTTATTCCACATTGTATGACCTGAAATTATTCTGTAAAGATATTTTGTTGGTAGTTTGACTGTACTTTACATGGAAGTAATGGTTTTGATTTTATCCTTAGAATAATTAAGATCGAAAGAGATCTCTAGTTGGTCATCCAATACATTCCCCTGTATCAGGTAAGAGAAAATTTCATTATCTATAAATAATCCCTGATTGCTGACTCACTTTCATATTTCTATTGAAGGTGATTTCTCAACCTCCCCTGGTAGTTTGTTCTATTGCTTTACAGTACTAATAGCTATAAGTTTTTCCTAATATTTAACTAAAATATTCCCTGCTGTAGCATACTCCCATTATTTCTTGTTCTGTCCTTATAGATTAAGGAGAATAATTCATCTGTCTTCTATACTTATCAACCTTTTATGTAACTATAGACAGTTTTCACGTCTTTCTCTCAGTCCTATTTTCTCCAGACTGAAAATTGCTTCCTCTCAATCTTTCTTCATAGGTCCTATTTTCCAAATCTTTTATCATATTTATTGTTCTCCTTTGAACTTTATCTCTACATCAGGAGGACTAGGGATACTGACACAAATCAGATAACAAAACAGTCAGCTGACTGTTGCACTTTGTTGGAAAATGCTTTTTTTGCCCAGTTATTTTAGAGAAAAAAAGGTGTAGAATGATTTTTTGAAACAAGGACTAGATTCTGCCACCCTTACTCATGATGAGCACTGCCTCTAACTAAAATCAACTGCAGTATCTATCAGTATGAGTTAGGAGAGAAGAATCCGGCTCCAAGTGATTCTATGTATTGTTGCCCCAAGAGCAAAATGTCTCTAAATCATTGCCAGCAAGGACACAGCATATTAATATGGAAACTGGAAATATTTTGATAGATAGATTGATAGATACTTCTCATGTTGTGGATCACCTTCAAGTGACTGCTGGGTTTTTATTAGCACTCGTGCACCAACAGAATACTGCTTTTGCTTTCCAGCCTATGGCTCTGATACACAGAGACATTTTAATTGCTCTACATTCCTGAGTAATCATTTTATGATGGGTTTATTGCCACCTCTCCCTTATCAGGGCATGGCACTGTTATGGACCCCAGCAATAAATTACCTTTTAGAGAGGAAGAAGACAGTGCCACTTTAACAAGTGCAATAAAGCACTTTTTATACAGGGAGAGTTCAGTGCATTTCCCATTCATCATACACCCTCAGTGATTTTACACAGATTTTACACTGTTGATTAGCTCATTAGTGGGGTTAATTGGATACATTAACTGGCAGAATTACAGCTTGACTATGAACCAGAGGGTGCAGCATTATAAATGACAGACAAACTACAGACATGCATGGCCAGCCTGAAGGAAGTTCTTCTCTTTGATTAACTTTCATTAGGATTTAATTCTTTCCCCTCTACTTCTATAATTGACTCTACATGAATATTTACTGTAGCACAGAATGGATAAGGAGATAGACTACATTAATGCACATCTTCTACAGCAGTCTGCCCTGTAGATTACAAATATTTATAAAACTGAGACAATAAAATAAAATAAAATAAGCTAACACCAAGAAGATAGAAATCAGATAGGTAAAGCAAAAAGGCCTAGCAAATATAACAGGGACCTGACTAACATGGGTATAGTCTTTTAAAAAGCAAAGCTTTATTCAAACCTAATCTCCTTCCCTTCAGACACAACCTGAGCCCTAGTCTACATTAGCCACTGTTTTCAGTGGCAGTTGATGGGAGATACGCAAGGTACATAAAACACCTTGCATATCTCCTGCTAACTTCTTATATCCTCCCTGCACACTACACTAAGCCGACCAGAAATGGCATCCAGTCGGCGTAGTGTGAGTACGGTTACGGAGCTGGTGTTCCAGCTCTGGTTCAGTTATCGATTGAGCGCGTCTACACAGACGCATCAGTCGAAACCTGAAGATCACGCTGATGGTGGTGACTTTGCTGCCGTCAGTATAGACTTGCCCTGTGTCATACAGGATTAGCTGTCGCTGTCTTTGTAATTTATGGGTCCTCTAGTCTCCGAAAAGTGCCCTCAGTTTATTTCCTTCTGGATTCCAACAGGGAATATTGGAATTTGCTTGTCTGACCACTTGAACAGTGTCTACTACTAATTCTGAGAGTGACTCCTTTGCTTTCTAAATTCAAATATACAACTGGAATCACTGAATTCCAGTGATTTGTCATGCCATGCTGACTTGGCTAAAGCAGAGTAACTGCCCTGGTCTCCTGCCAGTGAGTTCAAAAAGACTGGTAAAATTGTTCCCGTGAGATCTGCAGAGAAGAAGAAAGCCCTGTCAACTTCATTCAGTTCATTGGTTCCAAATGCAAGAGTATAAAACCAGAGTTGAGCCCCATCCATCTCATTCTGGCTGAGAGAGTGGGGGCCGTCCTTCAGTTGAACATTTTTGCTTGGGAGTGACATTGCCCTGGCATTGTAATTGCCTCCAAATATTTTTGTAATTCAATCCTTATTACATCTAGTGCTGCAGACCTTCTTCAATGCTGCTAATGGCCCAGTCCTCCCACATTTCATACCAATGTAGTTCCCTATTAGCAGCCTTAGGGGCAACAGAAACATTTACAAACAAGTAAACATTTGTGCATGCCAATGGGTGTTTATGCATCCAAAGAGGGTGAGAAGTTTGCATAATCCACAGCCAAAAGCATGCCCCATAGTGACTAAAGTACAATAACTTAAACAGATTTATTCAGCAGCGTAAACAACGTATGCTTTTTTCTAGCCTTTCAAATGGATCTTGTACCCTTAATAAGCAAGCGACTTTCAATATGTTACTGTAGGTTGTTACAAAGTATCAGTTGAGAGGTTATTGGATGCTCTAGTAGCAGGAGAAAATGTTTATTGTGATTACTAGGGATTTAGTTCTAATTTGTATGCATGGTTTGGTTTGTGACCTTTGTTTTCACTTCTGCTTGTCCATCTGGAAGGGAATATGTTCTTTTATCTTTTTCATTTACTTAGTGTGATTTTCCATCATTGTAGATTACCTTAAATTTTCTCATTGCAGCAAAATATTCTTTGGGAAGAATTCAGTTTATTTTGAGCAGATGTACTCAGGGCCTCTTTTATTGGCCTTTCTAATTTCTTTGTTAAATAATGCTGAGTTTGGTAGCCTCTAGGCTGATTTTGTGACTAACACTGATAGAACATTTACTTAGTTAATGATGAGTGGTGATAACATCAAAGCTCCCCTATACATTTCCTCTTGACTTCATGTAAAGCATTAATTTTAAATGACTTTATCTAAATCAAAATAACTAAAAGCAATTTGAAAATTGAGTTTGATATCTTCAGGTTGTAAAAGCCATGCCTGCATCAGCATGAAGAAAATTAGTCTTGCTTTTCACTTGGTTCTAGCAGCCCCAGTTTTTGAAGATAAATAACCATTTTATGCTCAGAGAGGTACTAGATTTTTGAAAAACAAGTTCTTTAGTAAAGAGCACTCCAGACTTCCAGGTAAGCAATTTATCAAACAAATCAAATTTTGCCTTGAAGCATAAAATGGTTATTCAGCTCTGAAAACACCTGCAGCTAGAGCAAATCAACAGCAAAAATGGACATTTTTCTTTTTAATCGGGTAAATATGACCTTAAAATATAAGGGACAGTTTTCAAAAATATTTGAGCTGATTATTTCTTCATGTAATAGTGAGAACAATGCCTCCTGTTTTTCTTGTCAATAATCTGCTTCCCTTTGGCCTTGTGATTTATCCCTTTGAGAACAGGATTATTGTCTCATAAACCAGTGAGCAGTCACTATTATCCCTTAATTAGTTGTAATGGTGTTAAACTGAAAAGTAATATTGTGTGGCTTGTGATTTCAATGTTATTATGAACTGTGCCTACTGACAGGGAGATTGATTCAAAATTTAATATTTCACCACTGTAAGAGCTAAACATCTCAGTGTGAAATGTGTTTCCTTATTAAATAGAGTTAGCCCAAGTGTGACACCTTTACTCACACTGAGTAGTATCTTGCTTCACAAATAGTCCACTGAAGTCAATGGGAGGATTTGTGGAGTAAAAATGTCCCTCGGCATATCGGAATCTTGGATTGTGTTTGTAGGCCCCTTCTTGGAAATCATGACGTACATAAAAAACCCCCCAGAGATCAGACCTCTATTCAGTATGGTGCTGAAGCACATGCCTAACTTTAAACCTATGAGCAGTCCCATTAATTTTAACTGTACTACTCACACACTGAGGGTATATCCATATTGGAGTTGGATGGTATAATTTCCAGCTCAACCAGACATACCTGTGCTAGCTCTGATCAAGCTAGTGTGCTAAAAATAGAAGTGTAGTTGCAGTTGGAGGGGCTAAGCACTCCAAGTATGATCCCATCTGAAACCATAGGTTTGTACTTGGCAGCTAACACCTCCTACTGCTCACAGCACTGTGCCTACATTTCTATTTTTAGAACACTAGCTTGATCAGAGCTAGCACATGTATTTCCACTCTAGCTGGAAATTATATCCTCCAGCTCCAGGATCGACATACCCTTGGACATGTGCTTGAGCACCTTGCTGCATAAGGGCCCCAGCGCATTCACAGATGGGCACCTGGTGTGATATTAGGTTCATTGAGTTCACTGATGATTTTCATCATAGACAAGTCATCAATATATTGCCAACTCTACTACCAAGAAGGATGATCAGCTTTTCTCCAATTCATCTTGCGGAAGGGTGTGTATCTGAAATGCTAGTTCTGAGGGAGCAACACTAGGTTGCAGCCCAGCAGTATTCTTCGATTAGGATCTGAGGACTTGGATTCCTGCTTCAGGAAAATATTCTAGAGTGGAAAGAAGTTGAAATTATGATGATGTTGGTAAGCTTCTTTGAGCAAGCTCATACTCTTGCCAAAATTGTTTTGAGATTGCTAGTAGAACCACGTTACATGCAGTTGTATATCAATACAGCAGAAGTCCTAAGTTAGTCAGCAAAACCCTCCTTGGGTTTTAGATTCATTTAGAATTATTTTTTCTTGTTTGATTGGCTTTGTTTTTTCTTTCCTAGTACAAATGACATACACCATTAACATCAGAAGGCTCCTTGAAACTTAGCGATCTCATAATTTTAAACCAAACCAAACATATAACATAAATAGCACAGTTCTCTGTCCTGGCTTCTGGTCAAAGAAATGTTGTCCATGGAGACTTGCTTCCTTTTAAAGTTCTGATCATAGATAGATATAGCAGAAATTATGCACGCAGGAAACTGGAAGAGAATTTCAAAATCTCAGGGCTGTTACATTGTTTAGCAGACCCTGTCTCAAAGAGACACCACTTGAGCCAGGATGTTATGTGCAGGGATCCCTCTTTGAGGGATCTGGACAATGACCTGTTCAGTCAGGATCAGGAATCACAGGACAGACAGAAACTTAAACTAGAGCATATCTTCTAGAAAAAATATCCAATCTTGATTTAAAATTTCCAGTGATGGAGAATCTACCACAACCCTTGTTAAACTGTTCCAGTGGTTAATTACCCCCATTGTTAGAAATGTGCATCTTATTTCTAGACTGAATTTGTTTAGGTTCAGCTTCCAGATATTGAATCTAGTTATACCTTTACCTGCTTGACTAAAGAGCAAATTATCAAAGCTTTCCTCCTGTTATAGGTACTTACAGACTGTGATGAAGGCATCATTTAATTGTCTCTTGGTCAAAAATTAGCTCTCTTCCAATGCTTTGAAACTTCCTCAATGTTCCAACCTATATTGAGATCAATATTAGAAGTTCCAGAGAACTTCTTGGTCACCTCTTTGGGAACGCCAGGATTCAAGTTATCTGGAGTTGCTGATCTAAAAATTCTTAATTTTTAGTTGCTGTTGCTTAATATTCTCCTGAGTTACTATTGGAATATAAAGTGTTTTATTATCATCATGTGATGCAACTATATCATCTCCCATTTTCCAATTTATAGAACAAAAATATTTATTGAACATTTCTATCCTTTCCGTATCGTTATTGACAATTCCACTATTTCTAGTAATGGACCAATACCACTGTTAAAAGTCTTTTTGTTCCTAAAATACTCTAAAAAAATTTCTTATTGTCTTTAACTTTGTTGGTTATATATTTCTCCTTATGCTCTTTCGCTTCCTTTATTTTCTATAATTCCTTGCTTCTAGTTTATGTTATCATTACCATCAACTTCCCTTTCATCTGATGAAATGGGTTCTAGCCCGTAAAATAAACTGGTTAGTCTTTAAGGTGCCACAAGACTCCTCATTTGTTTTGCTGAAACAAACTGACCCGGCTACCCCTCTAGAACTTGTTCTCTTTTATTATATACTGGTTTATTTTTTTTTATAATTGCCTTCACATCACCTCTAAGTCAGATTTTTTTTTTTTTAAACAAGTACAGCCTTCTTTCTTTATTATGACTTTTCGGGCATTTGATAAAATGTTCTTAAACAATTACCATTTTTTTTGTTTGTTTTAATTCTTTCTCCCAACTGTTTTAGATCATTATTGTTTCCAGTTTTTTGAAAATAGCCTTTTAAAGCACACGCATGCACGCACGCAGAGAGAGAGAGAATGGGGATGTGTATAATGAGATTGGACTTTATTCAGTCTGTACATTACAAATGTGAGCATATCACTTGTACTAAGCTACCACTAATTTTTAATTAGTTAATTAGTTCTGTAATCAATTCCTCTTTATTTATCAAGTTGGCTACATCACCTTTTTAATTAGGACATTGTCATCTGCAATATTCAGAAATTCTGAGGATGTTAAAATACTTACAGCATAAAATCTCTAGCATCCACACAGCTTCCCTAACTTCTGAACTTCCAATACAAATGTGCTAAATGTGTATGTTTGTCAGTATTTTCTGTAACCACAAGGTTATATTCCTCTCTAGAATAAGGATTGGAATCCATGATTCTTGGTTCCTACCATTCTTGTTGTCTAGCAAACAAGCACCAGCAGAATATATTTCACACTCTCTTCTAGTGGCTAGTCCATATAGAGCCTAAGAGCCTGCTATTGGTACCAGTTACTTCTTTAACTCAAGGTAGAGACCAGTGCTGTGTATCTATCTATATGCAGAAGAAGGAAGGACATAAATATGGTTCCACAAAGAACATTTTTTTTTTAGTTTGCTTTTTAAAAAAAACTTTACACACCTATGCAAAAGGACATTAAGGGTACAAAGTCAAGCACTCAAAAGTTAGGAATTCCATTAATTAAATTTTCTTTTGTGTATGCATTATGATACAGTCTTTAATTCCATGTCTCTATAGTGTGTGTTCTACAGGAACACTGCCTCATTCAGTATCCAAACTGCATAGTGAGAAAAGATTGCACAGGGTTATAAAAAGAGACAGCACATGTTCTTTTGTTTACAAGAGATTGACTGGGACCCAGTAGGGCAGGGCTCTGTTCCTGGCTCTGCAGCAGGATTCCTATACAATGTGAAGGAAGAATACACAAATGCTTTCTACAAAGAAGCTAAAGTAGGATTGCACAGGCAAGCTTGATTTTGGTGTTTTCTAACTTCTAATTGCACATAATTTTTAAAATATAGATTAAAAGAAACACAGAGTTAATACAATGAGTGAAGTTTTTCCACCACCACCTACTCCATGTACCTTGTAAAAACCTGGATTCTAATAAGCCCTGTTAACAGCATGCTGGGACCACTTCAAAGAGTTTGGAATGCTCTTAAAATGGCTCCCTGCCCTCTCACACCCCTGTGAGAAAGAAGAGCCCTGTTGCTACCTTTATTGACCTACAATAGGAGAGGGGTTGCCTTTGGCAAGGCCTTCTCCCTGCCTGCCTCCTACCTCTTACATCAAATTCATCCTCCTTCAGAGCAGCTACCCAACTATTCTCCCCTTGATTTCTAATGATTCCAAATAGAGAAAGCAAACATTAGGCACCAAGGGGTTAAAAATAGAATATGCCCATAGAATAGTCATTTAGTAGGGAAAAAAACAACTCAAGTAAATATTTACCTGCAATTAGAATCTGTTGAAAAACCTCAAATAATTTTGCTTACTCCTGCTACTATTTGTGTAACTCTTTTTTTATTTTTCAGGATAATATGCATACTTCCTTTGAACAACAAAAATATAAGCGTCCAGAATATGCAAAGGAAGATAAAGAGAGTACTGGCTGCACATTGGTGAATAGAGACAATATGGATTTGAGAGACTGAAGAGACAGTTTTTCAAAAGAGTTCAGCTCCCATTTAGGCTCCCAAGTGAAGACTTCAGATTTTCAGAATTGCTGAGCACCCAGTAGCTTCTGTTGTCCTCAACCTTTTAAAAAATCTGAACAAACTCTTCCGTTGGGACATTCTCAGCTCTCTGAGTTTTCATAGCTAATCAGATCACCAGGGAGATTGGGAAAGTGATTGACTGAGATACTTCAAACTAGAGTAGGAAAGTCACTAGAAAATATACTGCAGTAAACTATTTTTTACTTCCAGCAAGATGGACTAGACATAATAGGGCTTGTCCATCTCTGGTTCCTATGGGCTTGATCATCCCCTGGACAATATGCTAGTGCAGGAAAGCAAGAAGGAGAGAAAACAACTTTACGAGCCTGCACAGGCTACCTGACCCTTAAATCAGGTGCACTGTGGTAGACTGGCCACAGCAGGTGTTACTTTCCTTCTACTGAGCAGGTGGGTGAGGAGTGGGCAGGGAGGGATGACAAATGGGAGAGGTCTTGGCTCTACCACCTCAGTATGACAACCAGAAAAAGTTGAGGGGAAGGGTGTGTGACATTCTGCACCCCACATGCACTTGGGTGGCGTGAACTGTTCAATGTAACTGTTTATTGTCTGATGCAAAGTATGTTTTGTCAGGGGTCTTTGGAATGCTCATGACATACTGAACATTACTTTTATGGTAGCATGTTTTCTGCAATATCATACATGTGTACAGGTGTGAAACTCTGCTCTGTCATCACCCCAGTTGTGTATCTCACATGGCTTGAATAGATGCAGACAAACACAGAGCTGTGGTTCCAAGCTCCACAGAGGCATCCATACAGGAACAATGTACTAGACTAAGCATCTCTGAACCCTTTGCCGTAAGAGGGAAAGATCATGCACATTGCAGGACATGAACGATCACTTGACAGCAGAGGGTGTTGAGGAAATTTGTTAAAAGAAAGAAGCATCTTTGTCTGGGGCTGGCCCTGGAATCCATCTTCTATGCAACACCATGGACTGAGAATCTACCCACAGGACCAGGGTTGGACTGCAAAACACATCACAGACAACCTTTGTGGTAAACTGAAAATAGACTGACACAGTGACTTTAACTTAGAATATGAGTTTTCTTCTATTTTATTGTGATTAAGTCCTTGACTTGATAACCATTTAATTTATATTACTCTGACTTGGGATCACTTAAAATCTTACAATAGTCAATAAACTAATTTGTTTGTTTTATTTAAAGCATTGCATGGGGAATGAGTGCGTATGCAGAGACCTCACTTAGAGTGACAGAACTGGCACATATCAATTTCTTTGATAAATTGACAGACAAGCGTAAATGAGCTTGTAGGGTGCAGTGGGCAACACTGAACCCTCCAAGATGGTAGTTCCTGGGGTTGCATCTGAGACTGGGGTGTTTGCTGGAGTCCATCCCATGAGTGGCAAGCCGGAGACCGAGCATGAACCCCCTAGGAGGGGGGGTTCACTCAGCAAAGTCAAGGCCTAGTACTGGAGAATTGGGGCAGCACAGCAGCACACCAATCCAATTACAGGAGAGGAAGATCACAGGTGGAGGAGATATATTTGCAGCTAATAGGGAGTGGCAACAAATGACTTCTTCTCTCTCACTCCTCAGGAGCAAGATGGGACTATTTCCCTGTAGTACTTCACATTTCTCTATATATTCAAGGCTGGTGGCAACATCCCAGTCTAGCCCTGTGTTTCTTAAAAGCCCTCATTTCCATAGAGCTGTTTTTCCTGTTCTGGCAGTTCTGAGTGATAGGAAGTGGTTAGAAAAGCTATAGGCATAGACAGCTTATTCTGTAGCAGATTCTTTATAAAGTGTCCAATCTTTTTTCCCTCACTCACTCATTTTGCTCCCCCTGGTATTCAGTGATTTATATCCTATAATGTGATTTTGGCCACTTTCCTTCTCTCTGAATTGATGTTTCTTTCTATTGCTGTTAGCTAACATGTTATTCAAATTCAAAACATTATTATATTTCTCCATTCTTTTTTTTTAAAAGATCAAAACTTATTAACATCCTGACTCCAACCCCTTCTACTTTTCAGTACCCTTAAAATGCACTCAAATGCCTCCAAGCTGTAAGAGGGCAAAGAAAGCCATACAATTAGTTTGCAGAGGAAAGGCAGCTTGCAGCCTTCCTTTTCAATCCAGAATCACATTTTTTACACCCTGTTAACATTTTTATATAAAATACTGTAAAACCCCTCTTTTTAATGCACATATTCTTCATTATCACTCCCCCCACACCACCACCCCTTCATTATGGCATTTTCTCCCATAAAAATCTCATTCTGATACTTTGATTGTTACAAGATACTTCCATCTCATTATATGACTCGCTCTGAAAAGTTGTTTTAATCAATTAATCTAGTGTAAATGGCTAGAAGTGTAACCCAGGATCGTAAATCAGACAACACAGTATATTTCTAAGTCCAGTGGAAAGGATTTTGTAAGATGTTGGTCCCAATAAAATAGAAGGCTCTACTTAGGACATTTTGAGAAATCTCCACAATGTTGTGGCTTTAAAATATTGACTTTGATGGTATATGAAGGTGGATGACAACAGAATCCTCTGACATTTCTAAGAACTGAAATTGTAATAATTTTTAATGAAATTTATAAGCCAGTGCCTCAGTTAGATCTCCAGCCACATGGACTCCTTAAAATAAAAGAGGAACAAGGTTTATATCCTTTAATTATCTATAGTATGCACAAAACAAATGAAAGGCATTTAGGTGGCTATTAAATAGGATATGGGACAATTCATGAGCAGTCACCTGGCTATTGTTTATGCTGTGTTAAACTGTACTAAAATAAGAAAAAAATACAGCCAGATATCAGTTGTTGTAAAGCAGCACAATTTCGTTGAAATTGATGGCGCTGTGCTTATTTACATGAGCTGAGGATCTGGTCCTTAAACTAAATATCAGGATGGTTGAAATGTTCCAGAGTGTGTTAAGGCGAAAGGGGACACAACTAGATCTCATTATGCTATAACAATCCACAGTCAATAAGCAATCCTCAAGAAACCTTTCCTGACACTGAGAGCCACTGCTAGTCCCAGCTAGACCCACAATTAGGGGAGCAAAAAGTTGGCATAGCATCACTTTCCCTTTCTGCATCCTGAGTCCTGCATTAAGCACAGTTCCAACAGCTGGAGACCTAGTTCAACATGTCCAAAGCACAATGATATTTTGACTTACGAGGAGAGATGGATGAAGTTTGTTTAGGGACTCAATAGCGGCCTTCAACTACCTGAAGGGGAGCTCAGGGAGGATGGGACTAAGTTGTTTTCAGCCGTGGCAAATAAACCAAGGAGCAATGGTCTCAAGTTGCAGTGGGAAGGTCTATGCTGGCAGTGGTTAAAGTATAATTTGATGGGCCCCGGAACCCTCCGAATCTCCAGGACCCCTTCCTGTATTGTCTGGGCCCCCTTCATGCATGTGCAGGCCCCAGCCCAGGTAGGCATTTATAACCACTTCTCAGTACCACATGCATCAGTTATCGCTCCATAAAAATATTTATAATTTTATATGGCATTTGTCTATAGCAATTATTGTCACAAGCACCGCATAACACAAGACCATCAGATCACCCCTCATTAACTCAAGTATGATGATGAAAGCTCATGCGATAAATAAATGTGTTAGTCTTTAAAAGTGCCACAGGACTCCTTGTTTGTTTTGCTGAACTAGACTAACATGGTCACCCCTTTGGAACTTATTTACCATATGGTTTCCACTGGTAATATCCCTGGTGGGAACTTTCCTAAAAAATGCTAACTTACACAAGGCTATAATGAAGACTTCACCAGTATATGACTTCTGTAGATTGCCAATAGCTTGGGTGCTGGTTGAAGTTCTTGGAAATATGTTATTGAAACATAGATAAAAAAGGGAAGATGGTATTAAAATCACCATGACTTGTGACTGATAAAATCAGGCCTCACTTTTCCATAGCACCTTCTATCTGAAAAGCTGAAATCACTTTACAAAGGATAATGAACCAAGCTGTGTACCACTTCCTAAAGCAGCGGTTCTCAAACTTTTCGCATTGGTGATCCCTTTCACACAGCCAGCCTCCTAGTGTGGTCCCTGGCAAGTTAAAAATATATTTTTTTCTGGGCAACACTATTTTAAATGCTAAATTTATAACCAAATCTTTTGCCTAAAATGAATTTATCTTTTCTCACCACTTTGAACTTAAGACTAAATCACATTTTTATGGAATTATTTTTAGATGCAGAGAATTTGTATCAATACCGCTTTTCAGAGCAAACTATGCTCCCCATTCTCTCCCTTGCTTCTGCACAGCTATTGGCAGCTCTGGGTGGCTCACAACCCCCATATAATAACCTTGTAACCCCCTAAGAGGTTGAAACTCCCATTTGAGAGCCCTTGCCTTAATGGGGCAGACTAACCTCATTTTACAGATTGGGAAACTGACATATAGCATTGTGAAGCAACTTTTCTCCAAGTCCCACAGCAGTTTCATGGCAGAGCTAGGCCTAAGACCCAGAACTCGAGACTCATGCTTTAACCACTGAACAATACTAGCCCCTAATATAACCCCATACCCCACAAACCATCTTTGCACAGAGATGAATGCATTTTTCATTAGGATCTTAAGGAGTACTAAACCATTCACTAGTAAAGACTATTTAGATCTTAATCCTGTAGACAATTTCCCTTTGACCACTGTAGCACCACATGTCAGCATGTCAGAATGTTTTAGCAAACACACCATGGATGCCACCAATGTTCCCGCTAAGCTGATGATGCAGCTGAGCAAGTTATGGTATTTGCTGAGCGGCAATTTGTGAGGCATGGTGCCGCATGGGCAACAGTTTTTTGGCACCAGAAACATCAGCATGCCTAAGTACCTCAATTCAAAAGAAATGCATAGATGTTGTGTTTTCATTCAAACTTTAATAAAAATGTTATACTGAAGTTTTATAAATTTACTAAACAAATGTGCAGCCCCTCCTGCCTACTGGCCCAGCATGAGGGTGTTCAAGATAGGGGAAGTCTGCCCTGGTGGCCTTTTACACAGGTTAGGGAAACTAGGCCTGAGGTTCCTCCGTGTGCTCTGCATTGTGTTTGTGTATGTGTTTACTCAGACCAGATCCACTCAGACCAATTCCCCAGGAATACGGTTTTATTCTGAAAGAGACATAACAGCAGCATTACAATCCATCAGCCTCCTCCCTGCTTGTCTGCCACATGCTCCCAGCTTCAGTCCATGCAGACACTCCCTGCTGGAGTGAGTAGAAGATGCTTCCTGGCAGGAGCCAGGAAGTACTCCCAACACACTGCAGTTTGTAGTCTAGAACTTGTAGTTCTCACTGCTGCTATTGAAGCACTCTGGACCTTGGGCTACAAATGTATGACAATGACACTAGCTGCTGTGCCTATCTAGCCTCTACCATCATCTACACCTCACAGTTTTTGTCGCCTGTCTTTGTCACATTTCCAGACTACATATACAGAGGTCAAGGTCAACCTCATGATGGAAGGTCAGAAATTTTATTAGCAAACATCCATAAAACTCTAAATACACAAATGGTGATTTTCAAAGGCTCATAACTTGACCAAATCTGGGTGTGTTTTCATGGGGACCTTTCTGTCCCCAGAACTATCACTCTATCGGTTTTACCATGATGCACTAGAGTTCTTCAAGGAAAAGATATTTAACATTAGCCAAATTAGCTATTTTTCACAAAGCTCACTCTTGGAAAGGGCTGAGCCACTTTTATTGAAACTTAAAAACTGAGCTTGAGGCAGAGAGTGAGCAGCCCACATAAGAATGTTAATTCTTATAAACAACTAAGAATAGTGGGCTTCTAAAATATTAGGCAGTCGGGTGTTATTCTTCCTGTAAAGAATACATGACATAGTAGTATAAATAGTCTATCATCATGAGTCTGAGGAAGCAGTTCATGAGTGACAAAAGGAGTTATGCAGGTCATCCTCAATTTATGCCAACTACAATCCATCACATACGCTGTGATGATACTTACATTACTTGAAAAAAAGTTATCGCAGATATGCTTTAGAGACTTAAAAAACATTTATTGCAAATATTTTTCAAACTCTCACTATAACAGCAGGTATATTAGTTACCATGAGTTCAGTGTTTCTTGGGTCAGAGGAAGACACAAAACCCTCTAAAAGTTGCATGAGACAGCTTGTCTGTGCATATAAAAGTCAAATCCATTGTTCTGGGCCCCTCCAACGGTAGTAGTGAGCATTGGATCCCACAGAAAGGTGGAAAGCTCTGCAAGGCTACAATATATTGGATCATTAATGTGTTATGTTCTTTCCTCTGCTCCAGGACTGAACATAACTTGAGAGGGGAAACAAGTACATTTTTTTTTCACATTTTTATACTACATATTACAATTCAGTGGGGCAAGAGTTGGGTTCCCCGGGGCCTCATATTTGATTAAGGAAAGCAAAGGGGAAAGAAATGGAAAGGAAAGGAAAAGAAAACTGAGGAAGATTCCTACTGGGATGTACTTCACTGAATTACTTTTTGGCTATGTCTACACTACAAAGAGATATATAAGTGCAAAACAAACTGCTTGAGCCCCACCAGCTCTTTCTTCACAAATGAAGCCCAGCCTCAAGTCCACATCACCCCAACCTTGTCCACTAGTGCCCACATCAGACCCCTCTTTCCAAATGTCCTCCTCAGCCCACATCCCCATTCCCTAAGCTTCCTGCCCACAAGCCCCACTCCAGCTCTCCTAGCCCCCACCCCACAGCTTCCTCCATCTTCACTCCACCCCCTTCAGCCCCCCAACTCCCTCCACACCTCCCCATGCCCCTCCATCCCTAGCCCCCACTCCTCCATCTCTCCCCAGCCCCCACTCCAGCCACTCTCAGTCCCTTCCACCACTACCCAGCCCCAGCCATTCCCTTCCCAGTCTCCTTGTCCCCATGCCCCCTCCACCCCTCCCCAGGCCTCTAACTCCATCCATCCCCCCCCAGCTCCCACTCCCAGTCCCCTCTCCAGCCATCCATAGTCCCCTCCACCACTATCCAGTCCCCACCAAGCCTCCTTGTCCCCATGCCCCCTTCACCCCTCCCTCGCCTCTAACTCCATCTATCCCTCCCCAGCTCCCCCACCCATCCTGACCCCTTGGCTCCAACGACTTGTGAGTCCAGACCCCTCCATTCCCACCCCTGGTCTCCACATTCCCCCTTACCTTGGCTTAACCTCTGACTACAAAGGCCCGGGACCAGCCTGTGGCGGTGGAGCACAGCAGCCAGTAGTGTGGCCGGATCAGGCCATACTGCTGGCCGCCATGCTCAGCTCGTGCCACCACCTCAGGCCTGATCCAGCCACTCTGCTGCCTGTGGCCCCTTCCCAGCTCCTCTGCCTCCCTCTCTGGCAGCCCCTTCCCAGCCTCACTTACCTGGCCGGAGATCCAGATCTGCAGCAGTGGCCAGCAGAGCCACTCCTGGGTCAGGCCCCTTCCGCCCTGAGCATGATCAGTTTGAGAGATTTGAAACCCCCCAGCCTGGCTGCAGCAGGACAGGGCAGAACAAGTGTTCCGCCAGAGTCTTTGCTTTGCTGGTCCCCTGGGCGGAACGCACAGAACACAGCGTTCGGCCTCCTTTTTCTATTTTTAGGGGCCCCAGAACACTGGCCCCTGAAAATTGTGGGCCCTGGAATGGCATTCCTGTGCATTCCCCCTTACTTTAACCCCTGTATGCCGGATATTAGGAGAAAAAATTTCACTTGGAGTGTGGTGAAGCACTAGAATGGGTTATCTAGGGAGGTGTCGGAATCTCCACCCTTAGAAGTTTTTAAGGCCTGGCTTGACAAAACCTTGGTGGAATGATTTAGTTGGGGTTGGTCCTGCATTGGGCAGAGGGTTGGACTAGATGACCTTCTGAAGTTCCTTTCAACCCTATTCGTCTATGATTCATTTTCTTACCAATGTACATTTTTGGATGCTGGAATCTGAAATGCTTAGGTCATTAACCTTGCATTAGAAATGATGCACCTGATTTTCACAGTGATAACTCCAGCAATTTCATTTGGTTACTCCTGACTTGTAGTAGTTTAAGTGAGCAGAGAGTCAGGTCCAAAATCTATTAGAATTAGGTGCTTAATTCCCTTACTTGCTTTTGAAAATCCCAATTTAATTTCCTCAAAACTGCAACCGTAAATGTCAGTTCACAATATAGATCAAATATAAATGTTCCGAGAGAGAGGGGTGTGTGTGTGTTTTGTCTCTTTCCACTTCTTGACACCTACAGTTCATGTTATAAGCAGAAATCTACTGATAGAAGACCCAGATCCATTCAAGCAGATTGCTTTACAAATACATATAATCTATCTATTATACTGCAAATGTTTTATTTGGCAACAGCTCATTATTTGCCATTACACACATGTTCTATCATTGCTGAATTGAACATAAAGATGCTGTTCAAAGCATCAGGATGGCATCCAACATATAAATGAAATTTCCTAGAAATGGCTACACTTCACTAATTTTAATGATTTTGTTTTAAAGCACACACAAAAGGTTTCACTGTGGAATAATTGTGTAAAATACATTGTTCCCAGTGATATGAAGAACAGTAGTTTCTTGGTTCTCTCTCTCTCTATGCACAAGCAGTGATCACAGGGTTAGAATTCTTTAGAGCGTGGGATATGTGTATTAGTTCCACATGTCTTTCTAGTGGTCTTTCAGAAACTCCTATTGATTTCTATGCGAGTAAATAAAACTCATTTAATGGACCTGAGGGGGCTTTAGATTTGGAACAAGATGGCCACAATAGCAGGTCAGTTTTCTGGAGTCATTGTTAACAGGTGCACATCTGGATTCTTTACACTTCTCGACTGCTTTTGAGTGGTCAATACATGGGATCTGGGGTAACATTTTCAAAAGAGTCTAAGTGATTTATGATACTACATCCTCGTTTCAAAGGTAATTTAGGCTTGCAAGTCCCTGACTCACTTTTGAAAATGGTATCATCTCAATAGGCACTTCTAAAAAATGTACTCAGGCTCATTTGTTCAAGATTCACCACCAACATCATGCACATTTTCTACTCCACTTGAAAGAGCAATACATGGCACAAACAGAAAGAGTCCCAGGTAGGGCTGGTTGGGAAAAAAAAATAAAAATAAAATTCTGTTTTGCAAAAAAATTCAAGGTTTCAACTTTTTTTTATTTCATTTGCTGTCATTGAACAGAACTGAGACCTTTCACTGTTGTGTGGTGAATGGTGTTTCCCCTGCCAAAAAGAACACTGGAAACCCCAACTCCAGAATAGCCAAAAGCCCAGTGAATCAGGCAGAGCATGCACATGAACTGAGTTTCCACATGCCAGGTGAATATCCTACCCACTGTTTTATTGGCAACAGTGATGGAGTTTATTGAGGGCTCTGAGAGAATTGAGGTAGTCCAGAGGGGCTCAATCAGCTACTTAGTCTGCAAATCAGGGGGGAGCTAAGGATGGGAGTAAAGCTTTAATTAGGAGGAAGCTCACCTGAGAAGAAGTGAACTCAGCTGGGTTAGTATAAACCTAGGAAGAGGCACACACCCAGGGAAAGAGTAGGTGGCCTTGCACAGACAGAAAGATGTACCCTGAAGAGAGCATGGTAGAGAAGATGAGATAGGAAGCCCCCCAGGGATTAAGCAACAAGGCTGGGGACTGAACTTGCCTTGGACATGTGTGGTAGGGTCCTGGGCTGGAACGTAGACTAGAGGCTGAGCCCAAGTTCTGCTACCTGTCACTGGGGAAATGGAACTGGAAAGACAGTGAACTGAACAACTGCCTGAATTGCTGTGGGAGTGACAGAAACTTTGAAGGACTAGACCCCAGAAAGGGGGAAGGCTGAATGACCTGGTTGGAGCAGCCCCTGGAGTGAGAGACGGGCTGTAGACTGAGAGGGATAGAAAGATAGTGTGCAATCACAGGAAAGCGTGTTGACCTCCTAAATTGAGCCCCAGAATGGCCATGATGATGTGTCATTCAAGGGGTGAGAACAGCATCCCATCACAGCCACACATACGCTTCCTCTTCCCAATGACTTTTTTGCCAAAACCAACACTTTTCCACAAAACATATTGATTGTGACACACTGGCATTTTTCCACAGTAAAAGGTGTCTAGTCCCAAGGACCCAAAGAAGTTCTTTGGTAACAAAACACTCCAAGACTTCCAGAGCACTCACTGTATACAGAGCATTTTAAATAGCAAGGTGTGACAACATTGTAAAACTGCCACATTGCTCAGGTAAATAGGAGAAGCAGGAGGCTGTATCTCCCCCACTTATTTGTTCTGAGAAGGGCTACTCAGCGCAACCTATGAATTCTGTGTTATATCCCACAATGCATTATGCAGACTGAAAAACATGAATCCAAACTTATTTCCCCTCTCAAAAAAGAATCACCTAAAATAGGGCACTATTTGAAACTGAATGGGAGTTTTAATACTGTTGGAGATATATATGGGAATTCATCTTTGATTACATAGTTTGATTTAACTTGTCAATGCAAGGAAGCACAAATTACACTCCTTGTATGGTCCTGACCCATTGTGAGATTCACCCTAGGTAGGGCAGGCAATAACATTGCTGTCCACCTTTTCTTAGGATTTCTGTTGGAGGGAACACCAACAAGAATTCTGTATGACTCCTGCCAACTGAAGCTGCAGAAGCAATGTATGACCTGGTCACGTGGGCCAGGAACCCTTCCCTGAAAAGTGCCGCAACCTTTGCAAGATAAAAACTTCTCCACAAGAAGCCCTCTACCAGTATCCATACTGCAATGAATCTTGCCCACAGTTTTAAAACTGACTACATAAAAATGGCCCCGTGTTAATCCCCCACAGGTGTGTGTGTACCCTGAGCCGTATCTCCTTATGCTAAGGACAAAAATCAATTTGCAATTTTAGCAAAGTCAGGCCAGATGGCTATAGAAGAGTGATCCTATTTAGGACTGAGGAATTGGGCAGGCACAAGCCTGCCCACTGCTAAAACCCCTCCCCCAGCCTAAGGGGAGGAGGCACTAGACCCAGTACCAATTAATTACGGGGGACAAATAATGAAATAACAGGAAGGGGGTGTGAAGGTCAAAGGTTTAAAATCAGGGACTCAGAGAGGGACACCGAGCAGAGAACCTCGGACAGCGGCCCTGTTCCCAAAAGGTATCAAGGGAGCCAGCGGACGGTGCCCAGAGGAACTCTGCTCGGATTCGTGAGCGGATGAAGGACAGGAAATAGGGCCCACAGTCGCAGACACCTCCCTCAGCCAACCTCCTCTCTCTGGTTTTGTAGATGGCCACTTTGGCATAGGCTAGGAGGCGGTTGGCGAGGAGATCCCATGACTTTGTGGGGCCACGGATGGGGAGTGCATACAAAAATAGGTGTGGGGAGAAGTGCAGCCAGAATCTCAATAAGAGGTTCTGGAGGATCTGGAAAAGGGGCTGCAACCTGGCGCATTCGAGGTAGACATGCACCAGGGTCTCCCTCACGCTGCAAAAGGGGCAGGTGTCGGGATGGGGGGTGAACTGCGCCAGGTACACGCCTGTGCTCACGGCTCCATGGAGGAGCCACCAACTGATGTCCCTGGCGGGCCGTGGAGTCAAGGTGGCGTAAAGACTGGTCCACCGGGGATCCTCACCCTCCACAGGTGGTATTAGGTCCCACCACTTCATGTCGGGGCGGGACACAAGGGCGAGGAAGTGGATGGTATGGAGCACAAGCATATACAGATATTTACGGGGCATGGTTCGGAAACAGGCTGGCTGCAAGTCTAGCAGCAACTCGGAGCGTGGAGCAGGGGCAGCTGGGGGGGGGGGGTGCTCGCGAGGCCGAGACCCAATTAAAAGCTCCGGAGGGCCAGGGCTGAGGGGAGGGCAGGGAGCACCCTCTCGCAGGACTTGCTCGAGGTAACCCCAAGCAGCAGGGGGCAAGGTTGCCTTCACCTCCTAGAGTAGACGCCAGGGGGTTCGAAGGATGGAGAGCCCCATGCGCTCAGCCAGCACAAGGGGACCCACCCAGTCCCCCCAGGTATAGTCCAGGAGGTCTCTGACCTTGGTGACGCCTGCCAGGACCAACCTCCGCCTCACGAAGGGGGCCTCTGCCACCTGCACACTAAGAAGGGGGTTGTGTAGCAAGGGCTCCGTGAGGAGGTCCTCCCCCTCGGTGGGCACAAGGAACCTGGAGGCTGAAACGAGCCTCCAGGTGCGGAGGAGGTCCTGGTAGAAGGCCTGCAGCTCGGAGAGGTCTCGCGTAAAACCTCTTGGATTGATATAAAAGAACTGCTGGTCATATCGGAGCCCTCGGTAGTGGTTGAGGAAGATGCACGCCAGATGGCTCCATGCCAGTCTACCTGCACTATAAAGGAATCTCTGCAGAGCCTGGAGGTGGAAGGCATGGACCTGGCTGTAGATACAGCACAGGCCCTGCCCTCCCTCCTCCAGGGGAAGACTCAGGATCCCTGTAGAGACCCAGTGCAGTCCTGGCCAAAAGAACTCCAGAATTATTGTCCTCTGGAGATTGGCCAGGAAACTCGGGGGCGGAACCAGGATGTTGAGCCGGTGCCAGGGCATGGATAGGACAAGCTGGTTGAGCTGGAGAGACTGAAGGGGTCTCCATGTCCACACAGAGGGAAAATGTGATGGGACACCTGGGGTAGGGGAAAAGGAAAGGGTACCGATGAGAAGGTAGGGGTGGGCCCACTCCTCCCCGCTAGACTGTCGGCAGGGGAGGACGGTATGTCCCAGGGTGGATTGTGGGAATAGGTAAGGGTAACCGTGGGAAGGGGGGACGCAGGCTGGTGAACCTCTCCTCCCCTCTAGGCTGCAGGCAGGGGAGGAGGGTGCCAGAAGGGGAAGGATATGGGGACCCAATGGGGGATAAAGGGGATACCGGCTCCTCCGGCTGCACTGGGTAAATGGAGGGAGTGCAGTGAAGGAGGCTCAACAAAAAAGGAACAAGGCTCGCAGGCCCTGGTGGAGCATAGGTGCACCAAAAGTAGGGTAGGGCAAAATAGGGATAGCTAGGGCAAGTGGGAGGGAGGACAAAAGGGGGACAGGGCAAGGAGGCAAGGGAAAAAGAAGGGCAAGGAACTCAAACAAAGCTGAAGGGGTGGGGTGGGGTGGGGCAGGGGAGGGAACCCAAACAATTGCTGAAGGGGCGGGGTGGGGTGGGACAGGGAACCCGAACAAACCAAAGGGGCGGGGGTGTGGGGTGCTCCAAGCTGGCCGGAGGGTGATACAAAGGGTGGGGAACCCTCTGGCCACAGCAGTTTGGGAGGGGAAGGAAAAGTACAGGAACCAGAGCACCAGCAGAGAGAGGCAGGCTTGCCAGGGTGGCCGATTTTTACCACAGGCCTACTACGCCGGGGAGAACGGACATTAGATGACACAAACTGGGGAGTACTCTGCCACACAATACATTTAACCTCCTGTTTGCTACACAGATGGGTTTTATTCTGACTTGCACAGCCCTGACAGAATCCTACCTAAGTTACTTTAGTCCCGGCGATGAGGCAATAGAGAGACTGACACCAGGTTGACCGTCACATTCCAGTGTGGGTTGGTAGAGCTGTCTAACATTTTTTTTGGTAGGTAACTCTCTCTTTCTCTCTCTCGCTCGCTCGCACGCACGTCTTGTAAGCTACAGGGGCTACTACTTCCCTGATACTGTACTGGAGATTACAGATCAGGTCTATTACTGCGCTGTTGGCTGTGGGTGGGAGGGGATTCTTCCCTCCCCACCCAACCTCCACAGAACCTCCAACGCTCAGGGTGCTAATTCCGACACTGCTTTGGTTTGACAATTTGGGCCTTAAGCGATTCTATTTAGCTAATTATTCTTTCATGTGGCAGATGTCATGCATGTCAGCTATTTATTTATACTTGAAGAGCTGATTGGAAGGGAAAGCTTCATAGTCAAGCAGAGCAATATCTGTTGATCTCTGAAGAAAGAGAGATATGTAGTGAGATAAGGACACAATTTACATACCAAGGCATGATTCTTATGGCCACTTTAGACTGGATTCAATAAGTTAACACCTATATGAGAAGAGAATCAGGCCCTATATAATTTACTACATTTATTTTAATGGGGCAAAAATCATATCCCTTAGGATTTCATTGATTTCACATCTTTTATTATAATTCTCTCATTTTATTTTGTAACATTCTTCTCTGAGTGAACATGCTTAAGCCCCATTTTCAAACAGTGTTCAAAAAGAAATTCAAACAGAAAATGTGCTGTCCATTCAATCAATATAATTTTGTCTGGGTTATACTGCATTATCAGACCCGTTATGGGAAAAAGTTCTGTTTCAGCAGCAAAGTCTTTAATCACATATCTGTTACAATAGACACATTGATTTTTGCAGTTCTGAGCCACAGAATCCAGGTTGTGTGATATATAACCCTGGTTTTTGTCTCCAAGTATAATTTGGGTGTAGATATCTAATTAAGTGGGAATCACTCTAATGCACTGTAGTGACAGATAAGTAGACGTTAGGCTCCCATTTGGGGTTTATGGCATATTACCATAATCAATATGTTATTTTTATAAAACACAGCATTTAGTAGAGGGTATGTATTTTCTGTTCTGTCTCTTTAAATATATGAGGCCATAAACTGCACCTTATGATGACATTGCAAAT
Organism: Pelusios castaneus; assembly: GCA_007922175.1. Lineage (NCBI taxonomy): Eukaryota > Metazoa > Chordata > Testudines > Pelomedusidae > Pelusios > Pelusios castaneus. Next base: position 1,455,029 of record ML685812.1, read on the forward strand.
CTAAAAAAATAATAATAAAATAAAATAAAATTTCAAAATGCTAAAACAATGTTATTAAAAAAAAGACTTAATTTTTTGCCTTTGGGTAAAGTGCAAGGTCTCCTGTGTGCACCAATGATACCATAGCATTTTAAACATATGAATATTGAAATGATAAAGTGCAGAAAAACATTAGTTCCATGGACAATTGCTGTAATTGCTCTGACTCAAAAGGATAAAATTTTAGGAACAGCATGAAAGTCATATACAGAACTAAGAATTTTGCCTCCAAGCAGAAACTACCCTTTTCATTGCATTGCTTCAGTTTCACCCAGTACCCTTTAATGTAAACAGTTATGACAGTGGTTTAATCCTACTTTTACAGGCATAAATAATGTAAATCATCATAGCCTACACTAACATCACCAGTGAGGAAGTACAATTAGTTAGTGATTTACTTCCCTAATGCAAGTGGAAAGGTAACCCTGTCTTATTCTTGATAGGTATACAACAACCTACAACAAGTTCCAAAGGGGTAGATGTGGTAGTCTAGTTCAGTAAAATAAAAAGGCACTTTTAATGGATTATGGATTCAAAGAGTGTGGAAGAACATATCAGAAAGTGGTGAGGTTGAAAGAGATGAAAATCATTGTTTGTAATGAGAATGAGGCTTTCTCATTACAAACAATGATTTACACCTCCCTCAACCTCACCATTTTCTGATATGTTCTTCCACACTGTTTGAGTCCATACAACTTGTTTCATTTGCTGAAGTAATCTGACCTGATCCTGTGATTACATTTCACTGCATTTATCTTTCCCTCCCCGACTGCTAGTTTTCCATTTTCTAGCAGCTGATTAAGTGGGATTTCTCCCACAAAAGTTCATTCAAAAATTAAATTTGTTAGTCTTTAAAAGTGCCACAAGACACCTTGTTTGTTCTACAACAAGTTAATCACTGTTTAAGTTGAAATGATGAGGTTGAAATAATAAAGAAACAAAAGTCATAAATGTAATGGGCTGCTGGTGGAGAAGATTAGTTCTATTTCTCTTTTAAACACTTTGCAGTACCAAGTGATCAGATGTTATTTACAGAAAACTGCAAATGCAAACAAAACATGATAATGACATATACTTAGTGCACTACATATGTACTCATTTAGAAGGCTGGGTTTTTTATGAGATCTGTATTACATCTATTTTTAACTGGTGCATTCAATTCTCATGGCATGGCAACCAATTTCAATTTACCTTTTTTTTCTGAAGATTGTACTGGTTCTGTTAACACGTTCATTCCTATCTCTCAGAGGGGCATATTACATGTCTCACAGCATATGAATTGATTGGTTGCAGTGAAAATGTATGCTGATGGTTTTTTGTTACATACTGTGTGTGCATTACATAATATTTCAATCCATAAACAAAAGGGTTAAAAGTTCCAGAGGGGTAGCCGTGTTAGCCTGCATATATTTAAAAAAAAGAAAAAAAAAAAAAAAAGTCCTGTGGCACCTTAAAGACTCATTAAAAGAGTCAAAGAGTTTCAAAATGCATGCACTTCATACCTGTATGGGCTAAAATGAATTTCACTTATGCTATTGTACTCTTGTAAGCAAGAAGTGCTTGAGGAAAGAGTAAAAAGAAATGCAATGATCCAGAGTTTTCTACTCTAGGTTCTTTGACATTGGGTCTGTGTATTCCTGTATCTCTGTACAGCACTTAGCATGCCTTGGACACTGTTGTAACAGAGATGATAATAACTTGCTCCCAGATCAAAATATTTTGAGTTACATTTAATCTGGAGATCTAAGAACTGAAAGGAATTTCTAGACGTTGGCGATATAGATTATATTGCTTTAAAATGCCTTAGATTTTTCATTCTATGCTGCTTGTGCAACCTTTGGCAGATCACTTTGCATCAATACATATTTTTTTTAAATGGAGGTGCAAGTTCTACACACACAAAAAAGGCAGCTTTAAAAGTTTACCCACATGTTCACATAGCGTTACCTCAACTGCACATGAAAACTGAGAAAATACACAAGCAAATGGCTATTTAGGTGCCTAACTAGTCACAGTTCCTGAAAGAAAACATTGTACTACTTAGGGATTTGGGTTAGGTGATAGCTGGGCATCTTGACCTCCCCCCTCCCTCTTATGATTCTACCTGGATGGATAAACTCTGTGCCTTACAGTACACTATAAGAGTTTGCAGCCCTTCCCTTTGACATCTGCTGATTTTTTAAAAAAAATTGATTGCCCTTCACCTTTCCTTGTTCCTTTCTACTAACTCGATTCTTCCATATTAATAAACCTCACTGGACAGCTGCTGCCATGCCTGGTTTCTCTGTCCAATCCACCAATTACAGTGGTATTGAAATGTCACTGGCATTAGTTTAATTCATGGAGTGCCTCAGTATACACTCTGTCATGGCATAGGCTATGCATAGTTATTTTTTACCTATCAAGAAGGCCTCTCAGCAACTCCATTGGGATGGCCATAGGACGGCCTCCTGCAGCTCTTCAGGAAAGGTCATTTACTGGGGCATCCTCTTTAAAACAATTTACTATATTAAATTACACTGATATAACTAAAAGCTTGTACTGTGTTGCCCAATAAAAGCAAAAGATTCACAGGCACTCAAAATTGGGCCTGATTCAAGTTAAACCTGTATTAATGAACCAGTTATTTGTATGAATTTTATCAGCCAAATTTCCGACTGACTACTCACTACAGAGAGTCACATGTTACTTTGTAGATGCGTCTTCTCAGCATCCTTCTATTTTACTTGAAAAAATTCAAAGAGAAAGTCACCTAGTAATTTTTACTATGGCTACTAATGAAATTTCTTGCTTAGATGAATCCAAACCTTACCTGTTGGTTGACGATGAGATTTGACAACAAGGAATCCTTTTAAACATAGGTTTTGTAAATGCATGCCAATAAATACTGACCAGAGATTGGAAGGATTTACATAGGTCTACACAGAAAAAAAAACAACCCTTGATTCTTGATATAGAAAATTCATCCAAATTCCAACATGCACCTCTCTGGAACAATGTTGGCTAGACCTTCTGTCAATCCTTCAGCTTTGCCAATCTCCCTGAGACATATGCAGCATTAATGAGAGTGCTTAAAATGGTGCATGCTTAAGATGGCTTTGTGATGTTAGTTTTATAAGAACAGGGAAGTAAATCAGACTGGTATTTAAATAGCTCCAATGCAAAATAGAATGGCTTGAAATGTATTGTCCCAGAACAAGTACAAACCAAAGACTCTCTCCCCAACTCCCTCTTTCCAGTTACCTGAGAGATCTCATCAACCTGAGCTATTCACTCTCCTGTGGAGTTTATTAGTTCAACGCCTTTACCTGAAAAAAATGGCTACTGCTGGTCAGCTGAGGGTTTGTTGAATGGATTAGTCTTCACATAAAGATTTTCCATGGTGCAGGCAGGCACAGATCATTACATCTGGAAAGGACCCAAAGTTAGGACATGCTATTCATTTTTCCAGATTAAAAAATGGATTGGAATGAAATGAATCACAAGGATAATATAGATGGTACACACTAAGTATGGCTCACAGCATGGGAAAGCATCACCCTGGGTTTTCATCACAGTTGTGTCAAATATAATGTGCAACAAAATGATGATGAATGCTAGCCAGATGACAAATCTATGTAAGTGAATGTGCCCATGAGGGCAATAGCAATGAACAGAGAGAAATACAGCCCACCAAAAAATTTATGCTGCTAAGATTCCTGGGTTAGATAGTGCTTTTGTCTGTGCCATGCAGAGGCATAAGGGGAGGAAGAACCCCACTTCTATCCTTGCACGGGCTCCATGACCTTTGTTTTGTGTACGCAGGTATAAGCAGGTGCTGTGCACCTGCTATTCCTCCTTTCCATAACAGGTGAGTAGGGAGGGGCAGAGAATAGGTGGATCTTTGACTCCATCCCCAACAAACCAGCTTGCACAGCTGAACTTTGTGGAGCATGTCGTAATTTGATGCTGGGTAAATCAGCTGCAAATTACTAACCCATTTCAGCCACAAGTTCTTCCCTGGCGTGCTTGCAAGGAAGCACTGCAATGACCACCACTTAGCTGGGCTGTGTCTGTGGCACAGAATCTATCCCCACCAAGATTTACAGTTTAAAAAAACCCAACAAAAGTGTTCCTATAAATCCCGTTTTGTACTATGGTGGTGGCTGCATTAGCAACCTATAGACTTAAAAGAAGTTATTAAAAATTCATCTTATAATTTCTACACAGCTACCACAGAATAATACCTCAGTCTAAATAGAAGAAAGTTAAAATGTGGTAATCTCACTATGTAGTAAACACCAGCAAATGCTGACTTTTTAATTGGTGAGCGTTCTAGGGAGGAGACCCCCTAAAGGGATAGATTAGATTTAGGTTTTTGTATATATTTATTTAAACACATTTGTATTCAACATGCACACACTTCATAGATGTACAGTAATGGTCTTTGATATACCATTTACTGCAATACACTGTATAACATTCAGTTTGACCTTTTAAATGAATCTTTGCTTAGCACAACTAAGATGTTTTAGACAAAGGAAAAAGATCTAAGCATCAGTTAATTGTCTTTTGGATTCACTGTAGTAACCTGATACTGTCAGAGATATGTTATAATCAGTGGTGTTGGAGCAATTTTACAGGGGGGAGTGCTGAAAGCCATTGAACAAAACTGAAAACTTTGTGGAAAGCACTTCAAGCCAAGGAGTGCTGCCCCACCCCCAGCCCTCCTAGTTCTTGCACCCCAGGTTATAACAACATAATTTAGCTATAAAAGGCTACCAGTGATCTTAACGGACAATGTTTCTATTTCAAATATTCTCACCTGATCATTTTTTACTATCGTTGTGGGTTCAACCTATCCCATACTCTGTTAAAGAGAGAACAGAAGGCCATATGAAAATAATTCCTCCATATACCTACAGGCAGACTGTTTTACTGATGATTAGAGAACATTATGCAGCATTTTTTTCCAAAGAAAGAGAAGATACAGGGGTGGGAAGGATTAGAGGAGTACAGGTTCTTTTCCTGCTATTAGTGGCAAAAAGATGAGAAGGGAAGGGCTAGCTTAAGGCAAACCAAGGTGCTAGGCAATACCTTGATACTAGGACCTCTGTGCCTCCACCCTTGTTCTCTTTGTCCAACTTCCTCACTTTTAGCATCCAAGCTCCAATATACCACAAGGGATAACAACAGCACCTCTAACCCACCCAACAACATTGTTAATCTTTCATGCTACAGACTTACTCCAGCAGAGGAATCTGTGCTGTCTCGGGGACTTTCTTTTTGCCCCACCACCCCCACACATAAGATACAATTCTGTGGTGACCTTGAGAACTACTTTCGCCGTCTCAGACTCAAGGAGTATTTCGCCACCACCAATGTAGAACGCAATGACCCACAGATACCTTCCTCCCAACATTGCAAGAAAAAGTATTCAACATGGACTCCTCCTGACGGTCGGAACAACAGACTGGACTCCTATATAAATTGTTTCCGCCACCGGGCAAAGGCTGAAATTGTGGACAAACAACATCACCTACACCATAACCTCAGCCATGCAGAGCGTAATGCCCTCCAGAGCCTCAGAAACAACTCTGACATTATTATTAAGGAGGCTGACAAGGGAGGTGCCGTCGTCATCATGAATAAATCGGATTACGATCAGGAGGCTTATAAACAGCTGTCCAATGGAATGTTCTACAAACCACTCCTCTCTGACCCCACTGAGGAATACCAGAAGGAACTACAACACCTACTCAAGAAACTCCCCAAAGCAGCACAAGAACAAATCAAGACAGACACACTGCCAGAACCCCGTCCAGGGATATTCTATCTACTACCAAAAATACATAAAAGAGGAAACCCCGGACGCCCCATCATCTCAGGCATTGGCACGCTTACAGCAGGATTATCTGGCTATGTGGACTCTCTCCTAAGACCCTATGCTATCAACACACCTAGCTATCTGAGAGACACTACAGCTTTCCTGAGAAAAATCCAATCCATTGATGGTCTTCCAGAAAATACCATCCTGGCCACTATGGATGTAGAGGCTCTTTACACTAACATTCCCCACAAGGATGGGTTACAAGCTATTAGAAGAACCATCCAGGATGATGACACAGCTAAACTTGTGGCTGACCTCTGTGACTTTGTACTCACCCACAACCATTTCAGATTTGAAGATGATCTATACCTTCAAGTCAGTGGCACTGCCAAGGGTACCCGCATGGCCCCACAATATGCCAACATCTTTATGGCCGATTTAGAACAACGTTTCCTCACGTCTCATCCCAGAGCACCTCTACTTTACCTACGCTATATTGATGACATCTTCATCATCTGGACCCATGGTAAAGATGCCCTTGAAGATTTCCATAGAGATTTCAACAATTTCCACAACACAATCAAACAGCCTGGAACACTCCACACAAGAGATCCACTTTCTGGACACTACAGTGCAAATTAGCGATGGGCACATAAAGACCTCCCTATACCGCAAACCTACTGATCGGTATAGTTACCTACATCCCTCGAGCTTCCATCCTCGACACACCACACGATCCATTGTGTACAGTCAAGCCCTAAGATATAACCGCATTTGCTCTGACCCTTTAGACAGAGACAGACACCTTCAGGATCTCTACCAGGCATTCTTAAAACTACAGTACAAGCCCGCAGAAGTGAAGAAACAAATTGACAGAGCCAGACGGGTACCCAGAAGTCAACTACTGCAGGAGAAGCCCGTGAAAAACAACAACAGAACGCCACTGGTCACCACCTACAACCCCCAAGCCAGACCTCTTCAACACATCATCAAAAATCTACAGCCTATTTTACAAGATGATCCCTCACTCTCTCAAGCCTTAGGAGACAGACCTCTCCTTGCTTTCAGACAGCCCCCTAATCTTAAAAGGATACTTACCAGCAACTACAGATCACAGAACAGAAACACTAAAGCAGGAACACAGCCCTGCAGCAGACCACGCTGCCAACTTTGCCCTCATATCTACACTGATGACACCAGGGCCTAATCATGCCACCTACTCCATCAAGGGTTCGTTCACCTGCTCATCCACCAATGTGATTTATGCCATCATGTGCCGGAAATGCCCCTCTGCCTTATATATTGGACAGACAGGACAGTCTCTGCGCCAAAGAATCAATGGACACAAATCTGACATCAGAAATTGCAACACTGCAAAACCTGTAGGGGAACACTTCAATCTCCCTGCTCACTCCCTTGACGACTTGTTAATAGCTGTGTTGAAACAGATGAATAACAAATCACAGCTTCAAAGAGAGTCTGCAGAACTCGAACTTATATGCAAATTTGACTCAGTTGTCTTGGGGTTAAACAGGGACTATGGATTTTTCTCGCATTACAACAAGTGATTTGACCTCCCCCTCCTCTATGTGCTGTTCCCCAGTGTTTTGAATCCTAACACCTATTTTGATTTGCTGTTACAGCCTGACCTGATGCTATGTCATACACTCCCCTGCATTTAATTTCCTCCCACTCTGTAACTTTCCTATCTTCAAAGCGTCTGATGAAGTGGGATTTTCTCCCATGAAAGCTCATGCGATTAATAAATCTGTTAGTCTTTAAAAGTGCCACAGGACTCTGTTGTCTATTAACTACCCTGACATCCAGATGTATCTGCTGGGTTGAGCCCACAGCATTCTTCACCTTCTGCAACACCCTGAGGCCTCTATTAGGGTGGGTGTTAACCCGGCCCTCAGAGCAAGTGGGACTTGCAGTTAACTCCTTTTTTAAATGCATGAGGCAGCTCCCACTTATTTCAGCTATAGTTTCACTCTGTCTGCAAACTCAGGCAGCACTGGTTATGTTCTGGTCACAGTTTCAAGCCTCTCTTTATAGCCATGAAGACTAGAAATGTGTATTTTCTACATTTCATATGGAACTAAACTATTATTAATAACTGACATGGAAGAAATGCAATGGAGCAGTTCAGTGTGTTTGTTTTCAATTTATGGTGTATTGAAAAAATAATCAGTCCAGAGAACATTAAAAAGTAGGAGGATATTTTGTAATGTATTTCTAACTGCTATGGATGGCATGCCTTTAACATTTAGGATCCCAGTATTGCAAATATTTATGCCAATGCTTGACTTTACACATGCGAGTAAAACCGTTGAAGTCAATAGGATGAATCATGTGTGCAAAGTTAAATAGTATCTAAGTCTACAGAGGTTCAAAGCATTATTGTTCATCTACTGTGAAACATGTGGAGGTTGGAAAGAGTTATTAATATCTAAAATATTATCCTCATGAATAAATGCACTAATTTGTTGTTCCCCATTGTATATTTCTAAGTAGCTCATTTTTTATTACAATCATAGTCATGTAGCTCTAAGACTTTATTATGTATCTTAAAAATATTCCCACATATTATTTATTACATCCATAATTATCAGCATGGTATCTCTGTGACATTTCTAATGAACCCTGAATACTTTAATATAAAGAATTTATTTACCAACAAAACATTTCCATTGAATGTTTTTGTCATATCTTTAGAAATTATATGTTTTGTAAGATTCCACCAGGGAAGAACAAATAAGGTGTTTTACCTTAAAAGTCTTTGAGGGCTAAGTACCAATCTTGCAGAACAATGCAAAGTAAGGACAAATTGTGGCACTTCTGAATTTTTCTTGCTCATAATTACATAGGAACTGAAGGTTAGTGAGGGTAGTCTTCACTATCGGAGGATAACATTGTGTGTCACTACAGAGTTTTAATAGACAACTCATGTCTATTAATAGGGGCACATCTGTTCCTCAAGCCTGTATTATGCAGGTGCCTATTTCTCTTGTGGTTTTAGATTATACAGTAGATAATTAGTTAGACATGATTACCTGCCACCCCCATTCGGTCCACTTATCACATTATCAAAGGCTTTTGTTTCTAATTATGAAATATGAAACAAAGAAATTAAATCTGGGTACCTACCATGCTGAAAGAGGTGTCCTTTAGAACAAGTGCATGGGTCCTGCTTCTTCTCCCACAATAGCTATACACCAGTATAACTCCATTGACTTCAGTAGTTACTTTTGTTTTACACCGATGTATGAAGAGAATCAGGCCTTCCCATAGTCTTCTTTCTCATCATTGCATTTTAAGTTTAAACACTAATTTAAGTTTAGGATATTGTCCTTGTCCACTAATTACAATCTAAATTACACTAGAAGAGCATGCCATTCCCCAGGTCTGAGGGACAAAGACCTCTCCTCGTGAAACAAATTCAACTACCATCTCTGTGTTGACAACTCAGATTTATTTTTCTATTCTCCATGTGAGTCCTTCTGTCTAACATTAAATCTTGTAGTGTCTCATTGATATCTTGTGAATATTTAGCCATTGGATTTTGCAAATTCTTTCCACATAGAATTTCTAAGATGAGTCCACTCACACAACAAGGACTCTTGTCCATATATCCTCAGACCAGACCTCCCTTATAGAAATATCATTTTTTCCAACCTTCGCAAATGTAGTCCTATCTATTCAGAATGCTGCTACAAATATCATCCTTTAGTCTGTCACCCCTCTCTTTGAATTCCTAACTTGGCTTCCCTCTTTCATCGAATGAAATATAAGTTGATTGAATTCACTTTCAAGACTTACTACCTCTTATTTATTAACAAAACATCAGCTTCTGCTTCTCATCCATGCATGATACCGGCCTCCATTGTCCTTTTGTTAAGCTTCCCAAGTTTTCTTTTGTGCTTTCTCCAGTGCTACCCATTAGACTTGGGAGGAGCTCCTTGTAAACATCTGGAAGGCTACCCCATTATCATCTTTCAAATCCATCCTTAATATTCTCCTCTGCTGTGATGCTTATGCAAAAACAAAAACAAACAATGAACTTGACAATAGCTAGGCTTCTGGTCTACTGAGACCCCTGCCTATCACATTGACCAATAGTGTCTCATTGTTTCCTTGTACACCCCCATCTGCTTGTATCCATCTGTTGTTTCTTGTCTAGATTGTAAGTTCCTTACCATCCTTTTCTTTTGTCTCTGTACAGTGCCTAACACAATGGGGTTCTGTTCCTTGATTAGTACTCCTAAGCACTATGGTACACTAAGCACTATATGAATAATAAATCAATGGGGGTTTTGTAATTTATTTCACTATAGTCTTTATTTAGGGTCAATCCTAGAATTCCTGAATTCAGTGAGTACAATCTTCCAAAGCATGAAAACTAAATGATTTCAGTGCCTGTCTCATTCGTTTTCAAAGAGAATTAGTCAACTGTTACTTTCAAAATGGGACTTAAGTGCTTTTGAAAATTTTAACTAATCTTTGTCACCATCTTTAGAGCAGGCTTTGTTCATTGCTTGTGAAGTAAAGACCACTGGCCCATAACTTAGTGAAAATGATGTTCTTTTGCTTGGCACTGCCAAATACTATAAACAAACTGATTTGCTCTGAAACATTAAGAACCTAAGCATCTCCCACGATGTTTCTTGTTCAATGCCCAGGAGCACAAATACCAATGTCTATTAATATTTTAGGGAAACTCATATTCAAAGCTAAAATTATTTTTCCCTAATATCTTTCATGGATTTAGATGGATAAATCTTATTTCTACAATGCATTTGAAAGTACTAGCAAAGTGGAAGGAAAAGGGGTTGTAAAAGTACAAAGAACATTCCAGTTTCTAATAGGACTGGAAAAGATAAAACCACCTACCTGATTAACAGCTGTAGCTCTGAATCTGATAGGCATAACACTGGGACTAATTAAGCAGGCAAAATTATAAGAATAAACAAATAAAATGATGGTGTAGTGGTGTTGACTGGAAGAAGATAACTATATATCTTATGAAACTTTCCCCTTCCTCTTCCACAATTCCTCAATATTCTTCTTTGCTAAGTCACACGTTTCTTTACCAGATCTTCAGCAATAATTTATTGTTGTTATACTGTCAGAGTAAGTTCCACCATATGCCAGTCAAGTCTATAAGTTCAATTAGAATGACATGCATGGGTAACTTTTGTGCAAAAGGAAGGGGCTCTTAAATGAAATTTAATTCTGATACTTCTGGCTGTGGGAAGGTGTTTTGGCAAACACAGAGAAAAAGAATGTTCCTGACTTTCCTTCTCCAGAGACAGTTAACCAACAAAAGCTATAGCTGGGCTTGATTAACTCTGCACGTTTCTCTTGACCTCATTAACAAAGTCAGCTGATGGATTTCCAGATCAATTTGTATGCAAATATAACAGAAATGAGGTTGCAGTATAACAACTGAGGTTTCTACGTTCCCAGATTCCTTCTGCTCTGCTCTGATCTCATCTCATCTCACTCTGTGAAAAAGTGAGCAATCCATGCAAGGTGGAACATGTATGCATTACCAGTCTATTCTCATTGACACTTTACGAGATTCATGAAAGAATACAGCTCATATTTCAGTCTCAATTTTTTTTAAGTCAAACTTATCAAATACTTTTCACCAATATACACCCCTTTCCTGGTGGTATATATAAAATCATTTCCCCCAATTCCTTATGCATTAAAGTGCATTGTTTTACGTCCTCTTGAGAGACTAATCATTATATGTTGGTGAACAGTGTTATTACCCTGGTGTCTCCTTTTTTGCAAAAGCAGATTTTGTACCTTGGTATTGAATAATGATTTTGTGCAAAATTCATGAGAGAAGAAAACTAGTAGAGTTTAAAACCAGTAACCATCAAACAGCAAGAAAATATTTACCATTAGATCATCAGCTGGTGTAAATCAAAAGAGTTTCATTTGACACCAAAGTTGTGCTACTATATAGGAATAAAACCTGAAGTTTTCCCTTAGTCCTTTCTATTTCTTAATCACATTGAGGATAATGATAGCATACATTCAACAAGGACTGAATTAAAAGTGAGTAAGAACTGCACAATTTGTCATGTGGTGTTTATTATAATATAACTGAACATAACTGTGTAACAATTTTCACCACATTTTGAAAATGCTTAGGAAAATAAAAGAATGGCACTCTAATGTCACAAAAGGGTAATTTCTCCTTCATAAATGTACACATAGCCTATGATTCATCAGATCTGTGTAAATGCAGGTCTGTCAGGCCCAGACTACCACTCAGTTTCATCCCTGCAACCTCACTTATATTAACAAAAGAGATAATGGGGTGAATAAGGAGAATGGGATTGGACAGGTATCATTGAGGGCAGAATGCTGTACTTAATGTCTTTTATTGATTGCTCTTTTAAAAAGCAAGAGTTTATAGAATTCCTACGCTAGCAAAACTTTTACCATGCCGAATAGCGAAAAATATCTACTGACTTTTTAACAGTTGATGGCTATATATAATCTGCATATTGCTGGTGTTCTGGAAGAGATGTATACAGAAGTGCAGGATTTCAGAATGACATAAACTTGACGTTTTAAACATATAGGCACAGATTCTTAAAGGGATTTAGGTATTGTTCCACTCAGCATTGCATGGCCTAAGCAACTCATAGCTTGTGTTACTGCATATTGGATGCGTGTAAGTTTTAGTGCACACAAGTGTGTCTCTTATTAACCATCACACGTGGACCATGCTAGTATGCACTAAAAGTTCCTTAGTCTGCATTAAGGTAGGACTGTTGGATATGAGATTATATTAATGGGCATAAGGGAATTTTTAGTGCATGGCGGCAGGGCCCATGCTGGCCAGCTAGTGCATGACTAGTAGAATTTACACTAGTGCATTGTAGAATTTACATCCTTCTGGTACAAACTAATGTGTCCTCTAAATAAACCCTTAGATGGCTAAATACTATTTTCAAATGTAGGGAAGCGAAGAATGTGTTGTAGATGGTTTGTCTTGTTTTTGTGAAGTTCAACCACATAGAAGTTTATGTTGAAGGTTGTTTTTTTATGAGAAAAAAAACCCAAGGTCTGTGGTGCCTTAAAGACTAATACATTTCTTTGGGTATAAGCTTTCATGGGCTTCAACCCACTTTGTCAGAAGCAAGAAATGTGTTAATTTTTAAGATCCCACATGACTCTCATTGTTTTTGCTGTACACAGACTAATACAGGGCTATCCCTCTGGAAACTGTTTTTTATGAGAGTTTCCAGTGTTGAGTTCATTTTTAATCTGGTCTTGTTTGCTGTATAGGATGCTGATCAGGAGTTTTCTTAATTTCTTTGAGAGTGTGTGGCACAATCTCTCCCCATAGTCTGTGTAGTATATTGAATGTAATGGATTTTTCACTTTCTGTCCATCGAATATGATGTCCAAATGTTTACACTTAGAAAGTAAGGTGATGTCTGTCTGTATCAGTGTGAGTTTTTTCATAATGTTGATGGATTTCCATTTCATATGGCTAGAATCAATGCCTTGAATGGTGAGGAGTTCCAGAGGCTGTGCTAGTCGTTTTCAGCATGCATTAGAAATAGACTAAAATGGCTACCCCTCTGGAACTTGTTACTATTTTCAAAAGTGACAGACACTTAGAATCACAAGTCTCTTTGGAAGTCAAAGTACTTAGGAGCTTAAGTCATTTTTTAAACTGAAACTGGTATCTAAATCCCATAGGCCTTGCAGCCCTGAGCAGAAAGCACATAAATACCTTTAAAAATCTGGGCCATGTACAATCTCAGAAATTGCCTGCACAAATTATACGAGTATGCAATTCTGAAAATCTAAAGATCTAAAAATTAGGAGAAGGAGCTATGGGAGACCTTCTTTTGTTAGAATTTTGATCCATGCCAGTACATATTCACAAATGTAGATACCTACACTTGACCAAACAAACTTTGAATATTGACCACTATATTAGGAGTGCAGGGACTACGATCACCACCATGCGGGAGAAAATTATTTTTTTTGGACAGTTCATTGATGATGGCAATCAATAAAAAGATTTAAAGGTTTAGAGTGGGAGAAATGTCTGAAATTTCAGATGCTTGTCTTAACATATTTAGTTTAGAAATTAAGCAGAATATATCAGGCATTCAGGAAAACTCTAGAATTATTTAAGAGACAGAAAAAGTAAAAATAGATGTTAAATTTTCAGCAGGGAAAGTGGTTAACAGTGGAATGACCCAAATATCCATTCTTAGACTTTTTTTTAAAAAGTACACACACACGCACCTTTTCTTTTTTTTTTTTGACTAAAGTGTTTGGGTTGACTGTAACATTTTGAAAATTTGTATAATTATATTGTTTTAACAAAAATTCTGAACTACCGAATGTTCCATTTCAACATGTAACATTTTGACTTTTCAGCCTGAAATGACATTTTGGTTCAAACGATACTTCAATTTTTAATTAAAAAAGAAAAAACAACCTTGAAAACAACAAAATATTCCCTTAATGCTTGAACACAATGTTTAGTTTGACACAAAATAGAATGATTGTTTTGTTTTAACATTTTCAGTTTGGCTAATGAACCCAAAATACTTTATTTACCCACTTTTAAAGCATTTATTAATGGTATTAAGAAGTGATTCAAAAATGAAGTGACAAAATAATTTAGAGAAATCAAAACCAGAGAAGGCTGAGGAGCTTCAGGACCTAATAAAGTGAGGCATTTGGGCAGCTGAATGGCAAATTAAATTCACTGTTGATAAGTGCAGGGTAATGAACAGAGAAAGGAACAACTTCACCACACTGATGGGTTATGAATTAACTCTAGACAGTAATTAAAAAGATGAGTATCATGGTCCTTCTATCCTTGAATATCATATTCAGTTATAGTCACCCAACTTAAAATGGATAGAGCAGACATGGAGAAGCTCTAGAAAAGTGCACTGAAATTGATCAGAGGCATGGAAAGTCTTCCATATGAGGGGAGATTAGTGTAGATAATACATGAGGTGACTGAGGAGGGATGCTATCAGGGTATGATGAATGCTACAGAGGAGATGTAATGAAAGATACAAAGAAGGTCATTTGGTGCACTTCTTATAATACAGCAGTTGGGCTGTTGAGGAAAATGAAAGGGACAGATTTAAAAATAAAAGGAAATAGTTTTTGTTTTTCACAATATAATTAACTTGTGAAATTCTGCCATGAGATATAAATGTCTACATTTTTCGTGACTCCTACTAAGTTATTGGGGCCAGTTATAAGAATAAGATGCAATAGACATGATCAAAATGAAGAAGTGTAAACCCCTGGTATAACTGGGTATAGATCAATTGCTGAATACCTGCTGTTGGGAAAAAAATTTCTGTAGGGTCAGAATATTACATAACTTGCCATTAAGGGGTTTCTTGAAACTACTTCAGCAGAGTCTGATATTTGCCACTATACCTGAGAAGACACTGGAGTAGATGAACCATTATTTTGCTCCAGTATAGCAATTATTATGTACCTAAGGTCCCAAGTTCTGAGGGGGAAAAAATACCTTGGCATGTTTATTTCTACTCTTGGTCAAAGCCAGAAAATTCAGAATTTTAAAAAGCAAACCATTAATGACACATTTTCAAACTTCAGAAATGGTTTGGGTTCCACTAAATTCACTCTTTATTTTATTTGAACCAATTTAAAACAGCCTAATCAATATCAAATTGTTTCTGCACAGTGTGTAATCCAAAGTAGAATTTGCATTTTTGTTTACCTTTGGTTTTTTGTAATTTATTATAAAACAACAAGTAAAATATTGATGAAAATTTCATTATTGGCTAAGAATTTAGGGACTAATGTCACCTGGATGGAAGCCAAAGAAGTGTCACCATATATGTGAAGTGAAAACAATAAATAAATAAATAAAATCTGCATCAAACAATGACCAGATAAAGGCTTTAGCAAAATGAGTCCATTAACCTAGCTTCTCAGAAAACCACCACCACACGTGAAAGAGGTTTGTCATTTCCAGAGCTGAATTCTTGTCAGTGTTGGTGTGGATTTATGAGCCACTACAATAATCCCTCATGATTATCTGTCCTGTTGTTTTCCATTACTGCTTCTTCAAGGAGGCTATTTTGCTGTGTACTCTTTGTGTCATGCTTAGCTGAAGTATAATTGACTGGAAGTCCACCTACACTTATGGTGCATTCATATCCAAATTAATGGATGCTGGTAAAGTTGTACATCCATTAAGTAGAGCATTAGTTCTGATGTTTTTCATTTATCTATCAAAGATACGTTGTACCTCATAGCTTTCTGAAGGCTTGTTTACTAAGATGCTTGAAAGATATTGTTGCTGTCAAGGAATTTTAAACCTTATGTGTAAAAGTTTGAAAAATGAGAACTCATATCATTTGTCTGTTATTTGATATAAAGTGATCACAAACAAAGAGTTTTGCCTAGTTTCTTTTCAGGTAGTGATTATTGTACAATCAAAACTTGGGCCAGTGTCTTTTTTTGCAAAAAAGCTGAGGGGAATACACTTCACAACAACAAAACAAACACCACATAAAATGAAAACAGATGGTTTTACTCTGGATGAAATGAGGGCTTAAATGGGATTTCAGCAGTGCTGGGACTTAGGGTAGCTCTTTACACAGAGTTGAATTCTAACTGTACAAGTGTAAAATATACCAGGATTTTAAAAAAGGTAAATCCATCAGTCAAACAAAATATTTGAGTCACTAAGTAATGCCAGGGTAGTATAAATTCAAGAGAGCTTTGATTACTTAAAATATCACATTCTTTGGCAAATCCCTCAAACATCGATCTTATATTCATCAAGTTTTGTAGTGAATTCTGAGGAAAAACTCATTCTTATTTCAACTTGTACCAATAGGTTGCAGGGGAAATAGTTAAATGAAAGATAAAATATTAACTACAATAAGATAGGCAATATATTTTCGAGTAGCAGATATTGAATCAGCATTTTCTGAGGAACTCAACCAACGTTAACATAGTATTTATTTCATTAACAGCACTGATTTTAAAAGTGCCTAAGTGGCTTAACAGCAGAAGTAAAATTGAAAATGCAGGTTGTGCTCCCAAATCACTTAGGCACTTTTGTAAATACCACCCTGTGAATCTAAAAATATATATATATATTTTTAAGTTTTCTTACTCTATATTTAACTCAGGAAAGCTAGTACAGCCTTCTTAAGACTCTATAGTTCCATATGGTCACCTGAAAGACTTTTTTGTGTGTTTACTCTCTCATATCATTTGGGGAGGGGGGGATATAATTTTATTTTAATAGAATCAAGAAAGCAAAGAATGATTTGTTATTTTAAATGGATTCTTCTTCTGAGATTTAATAGGTATAAAATTTTATACTGAAATCCTACTTGGTCAATCCAAGTTTTCCTATTGGCAGGGTTTTTTTTTTGTGATGGTACTCGGGAGTACTGAGAACTAGCACTTTTTTTTTTTTTCCCACAGCGATGCAGCCCCAGCTCCTGCCACCACTGCCGGCAGCCCCAGGACCCTGGCCGAGTCCCGGCACTTTTTTTGTATTTAAAAAAAATAAAAAAAAATAAAATAACAAAAAAAAAAAGCAGCACAGCCTATTGGCACTGTGACTACTGCAGAGAACCATCACGAAGAATGATGACTCTCAAAGTACTTACTTTTTATTCAGTCTTTCATTGGATAAAACTCTTACTATATTAAATAAAACTTTTACCTGAATAAGAGCCAAACAAAAACCAAAACACTTTTTCAAGAGTGATTTAGGCCCTGATTTTTAAAGGTATTTAGGAGCCAAAATCTCATCAATAGCTGCAATGCCTAAATAACTTGAGAAGTCTGAGCCACAGACCCTCAGATGCCATGGAAAGAATTCTCAGTAATACCCTTCTTTGAGTTGCTTATAACATTGCCAAAGTTTAACCAGCTGAGCTGAAATGTACCATTCCTTTGTCTCCCTGTACCTGAAATTTATTTATTTATTTAAAACCTCAGAGTTAGGTAAATATATATTATTTTACCCACATTAAAAAAGTCTTACAACTATTTCACTGAGAAGCTTCAGAGACAAGTTTAATTCTGGCACTTTCTAACTTCAATACTTGGCTTTGCAAACTAAAAAATGAAAAAAAAAAGCAAAGCAAAGGAAAGAAGGATGTTGTTCGTTTATTTATTTTGCACAAAACAGCCTTTTTTTGGGTCATGATTGCATTGGCACACTCAGGGCAGACGACCAGGATTGGTGCTTAGCTATACTGATGCACATGTGTATTCTGTTCATTGGAGATGGTTATGAAAAAGGCAAATCATACTGTGATTTTTTTTAACTGTATATTTTCAAATTTCTTAAAAAGAAAAGTCATTGAAATTTTGACATTTGAAAAATTACAGTTGAGATTACTGTTCACAGTTTTGCTGGAGTGCAGCAATATAGCATACTTTGCTATATGCTATGCCAGTGGTTTCCAACCTGTGGTCCGTGGACCACTGGCGTCCATAAGGGTACTGCTGGTGGCCCTTGGCGGAGGGAGGGAAAGGATAAATACTGAAGGTAAATGTACTGCAGGTGAATGTAGTGTGATGAGTGCAATATGTTTCTGAGTGAGCATAATAAATTATTAGATACAGCTGTGTTTTTAATACCCCTTGATATACAAATTTGACTCCCATCAGCGATAGGCTATCTTAAAAAAGTTTAAAACACCTTACTTGGATGATGACCACGAAAGCTTTCCATGACAATGTAGTGGTCTGCATAAAGGAAAAGGTTGGGAGGCCCCAAACCTTAAAATGCAAAGTATTTAACACAACTTTAAGCTGCTGTATGTTCAGATGATCATCTATTAATTAGCCCTTACTAATTAGAATTAGTTATTTGCCGTCCATCAAAGATGCTTTCTAAATAACGGCACGACCCTTCTGTCTGTGTCAGTTGCTTGCTACTTATAAATCATGCAAACATAACTTACAGACTCTATGCTTATACTCTATGGGCATGTTTTATTCCCAGACAAAAATTTCTAGAAAGTTCAATCTACAGAAATACCAGCCTCTCTTTGCTCTCAAATCCTAACCCCTCACCATGACCTGAAATGTGTTACTCTACCAGTCATTTTACTACATACCCATCATATTTATTGATAAACACAAGCTCAATGAATTGGCAAGAAAAGTATATTTCACAAAAGCATGTAACGCACTGAGAGTTTATAGCTGATGTTATCAACTGAATAGAAATATTTCAGCTTTACAATGCCTCTTCACATGCCTCTAGGAAGAGTTTACTGTCAGTCTTCACTAGCTGTGCATCAGAAATAGGTAGACCTGCTGCTTAAGTAGACCTGGAGGCATTATTGTTTAACTGAAGAAATGTATTATAAAACAAAATATTTATTGTTACAAACTCAAGCAATCATTCATAACGTATGTCTTGGCGACTGAGTTTGATATCTGTCAGAGTGGTGTAGGGCTGTAGTGCTTTTAAGGTGTTCAGCATGATGAATCTACAACCAGGGGAGACCTAGGCATGTAAAGGAGAGTCTCCACTTCAAACCTCATCCCGCCTTCCAAAGCTGACTTTCAAAAAAGGAAACTGATCTTATCAAATTGCTGAGACTGAAAATTGGTCACTGTTTTTTCTTAACCATCACAGATTATTCATCTACAGCCACGTAAGGATCAGGATGCTGGGTTTGGGCAGTGTTGTTTGCACTGCTGAATAGTCAGTGTGATCTCTGGCTGCAAGCAGAGGCAATTGAACAGCATTAGAGGCAGCAGAGTATAACAGATAAAGAACAACGAAGTACTAGTCACAGCTCTGACATTTACAGTTAGAACTGTGCAAAGAGATTTTTTGTCTAAAAAAAAGAGACAGATTCAGGTTGACCATAACATTCTACGAATTTGTGTTGAATTTGCTGAACTGTTTTGGTTGGGGGGAAAAAAAATCCTTTTGAAAACAGCAAAATGTTTTGTTCTGAAATAAATGAAACATTTTGATTGGTAATTACTTTTCATTTTGAAATTTATTTTATTTTATTTAAAATGTTTAAAAAGCTCAATCTAAACAAAACCATTTTGGTTTGGTTTGGTTCACTAAAAATTTGCTTTTGATTGCCTTCAAATAATTTTTTTCCTCCAACCTTTATTATGGCTGGTGAAATGAAAAAATCAATTTATACAGCTCTACTCATGGTATTTGCAGCCTCGTCTAACCTTCCTGCCTGAGGTTTGAGTCAAAACTGCTAGGTTCTACTGATGGCTTCAACACTAACATGTTCTGACATCTTGGACAGGTCACTTAAATTTTCACTGCTCATCTATTTAAGACAAAATAGTAATGCTAGCTTCCCTAGTGTGTGTAATCCTTTCATTAATTACTCTTTGTGTCCCAAGGTAGCAGGGGCTTGCTATAGATTTACTCCTTTATCAATTGTCACAATCTTGCTAGTGCTCGCTGCTACCTTGTTTAACGTCCACTCCCAGGGTATTATTCATGGAGGGGTGCAAGCGGACGAGGGTTCTTTTGGCCGTAGGGATAATAGCCCTACCTTTGTCCAGTGACTGATTGGAGGCCCTTGATATTATATCGGAGGTCAGGAGATATGCACAATAGAGGGTTGAACCGATCCAGCCGATAACCCAAACAAACATTATGGGAACTGAGTATTGTTCCCATGAGGGAAGAAATGAGAATGAGAGGGGAGTAAAGGAAGTTAATAGTGACAGGAGAAATATCAGAGGAACCAAGAGAGTTATGAATAAAAGAGATTTATTTTCGCTTACCATGATTACAATGATTCTTAAGCTTTCTTTCCTGTCAAAAAACCTTTTAAACAGTTACAGACAAAAGTTCAACAGTTATACATGTGCAGAATCACACAAGTTTGATATTGTGTGCCTATGTTTCTCTATTCTTATGCTGCAGCAGGTCTTAAAGGCAAAGATTATGATTGGAACTTAATGGCCCAGGTTAAATGCTAAAGCTATTCTTATTATACTGCGTATAGCTCTCCTCTTACTTACAAGGAGACACAGTCTAACCAACCTGTCCTCCCAGGTTCAGGGGTTTTAACTATCAGTTCCCTAA
>ML685812.1:1475989-1561100 GCA_007922175.1 Pelusios castaneus
CCAACCTGTCCTCCCAGGTTCAGGGGTTTTAACTATCAGTTCCCTAACCTTATCCCTAGCCAACCTGTCCTCCCAGGTTCAGGGGTTATAAACTACTTTAGTCCTTGCCCCAGGACTCGGGGGTGCTAAAATCTTCCCTGAGTAATATCTGTTCATCCCGTTTGCCTCTCTCAGTTCCTAGCAGAGTTGTGCCATGTTTAAGTAAATGCAAGGACTATTTTCCCAGGTAACGCCTCAAAAACATTGCAAAATATTAATGAAGGCATTAAGAAAGCAGAAGGCACAAAACACCAACAGTCATTACATGTTTAATTCACTGTTTTGTTCACTCTTTCCTCATTACAAATGTGCCAAATGACAATATAATTATAACCTAAAGCTCTTGGTAATTATATGCAAAGCACTATAATAGCAATGAAACGCAAATGGTGGTGGGGTGGGGAGGGAGGGGCACAGAGAGAGAGACGAAGTAAGCCAGAATCAAAATAGCCATTTATTTGCTTGTATTTATGGATACCCTCTAAAATTATTTGCTTCTGATATGTTCCCTGCAAATTACCTGCACAAAATTCAGGTCAGGTGTACAGAACACAAATTAATTACCTGGAGATTACTTGCTGGTATTGTGCCAAATACTGGCTCATAAGCATTCAGCACCCTTGGAGCACGATGCAAAAGAACGATACTGACTGACAAAAAGGAGTTGGAGAAACAAACCGGAAAAGAGTAGAGGAAACTGACTGGAGACTTCCCTCTTACAGTGAAACTATACTGCAGTAAAAACCTGTGGCTGGCTTGTGCCAGTTGACTTAGGCTCATGGGGCTTAAGTTGCAGAACTGTTTAGTTGCTGCATAGATGTTCGGGACTGTCCCAGTTTTCAGGGTCCTAGAGCCTGGACTCCAGTCCAAGCTTGAAGTTCTACTCAGCAATTAAACAGCCTCTTATTCCAAGTTTGGTGAGCCTGTCTGGCACAGGCCAGTTGCATATTTTTAATTGAAGTGTAGGCATACCTTCTTTTTCTAGGATCCTTCCTCCAGCTCATCTTAAAGGGCTAACATACCTTGCAATTTGTTCTACAAATAGATCACAATATATGCTGCACCTATATGACCCCATTCTGTTGTACACTGGGACAGCTGTGGTCTGCCACATTGGTTCAAAGCTACCCCTAGGGTAATCAACCAGCCACTGGAAGGTTCTTCTAGCATATAAGACTCCTCGGATGGCATAGAATTGCTGGACTTGCTGGCCACTGGTATCCATCACCTGGCCACTGGCAAAAGGGGTATGGCTGGTACTCCATACAGCTAGCTGATCCCCAGATGCCAGAATGACTCCTTGAGTCTTTTGGCAACTGGCATAATTCTTGTAGGATCCAGGCTAGCACCAGGAGAGCTCTAGAACTGAGGCAGTGCCAGCTAGTTTAAAGACACTTTTATGCCATTCATTCTGATCGATCCTTGCCTACAGACTAGGTTGAGGCCTCTAGAATTTGGCAGTGTGGTGTTTGAGCTTACTATATCTTTGTTTGCCTTACTCAACACGAGATAAATTTGAAAGGAAAGTTACTGTTACAATTTTCAGATTAGTAACCTACGGCAATGTGCTGCAGGAGGAGCCTTCACTGAGACAGAGAACATGAAAAAAATTGTGAATGACATGATAGGTTATATTGGCAGCTTGGGTTAGCGATATCCCTACTCACTATGTCTAGGCACATGTCCTACATGTTATAGATGAGTTGGCTAAACTAAGAAAAAGAAACACAGCTAGAAAAAAAAACTACCACTCACACTGCCTCATCTACTGTCTTTGATCATTTCTGAATTCCACCCTCTAAAATACACCAGTAAGCAAATAGAATAATAGTACCAATAAGAGGAGGCTAGGATCAAGATTTCTGAGCTAAATGTGGTACTTGAATCAAAATTATTTGAACTGACTACTAGTCTTATCACAGAAATGGGGCTAGATGTTATCTTGAATGACATAATTCAAAGAATTAACATCACTACAAATGTTCCATCTATTCTACACGTCTGTGTGCAAAACTGTTTATGCACGTTCCTCTACCCACAATGAATGGCAAATACCTGCTTACTTTTCTAACACCAACATATACACTGTCAACAGTAATTCACCCCTGCAAAATGAGGGTGAAATTCATCTAATACAGAAGGCAGCACAAGGCCCATGCAACACTAAATCCAACTTAAGCCATATTTTGAGGGCTTCAGTGTGATTTGAATAGTGGATAGACTTTTTGGGAGCCCTCTGCACAGGGGGAATTTCACTGTGTGAATGCACAAGAGAAGTCCACCCTTTGACATTTTACCTCCATGCACTGCACAACTCAAGAGAACTGCCCCTGAGACATCATCTTCAGAGACCTGGATCTTAGCTTTTAATGTGATTTTGAGTTCTTCATCCATAAAAGGGAGATGAAAGAAGGAGCTTTACAATAAAGCACATCATGCTGTGATTAAGCATTCCCTCAGAGAAAATAAGATATTTACTGGAATGTGACCCTAGTTTCATATGGCTAGGACCTTTTGGGTGAATGAGAGCTAATTTAAAATATGAAAGTGCATACATTTGTGTTTGCTTCTTGCTTATGGGGAAGTCCTTAAATCAAGAGCAAGACTCATAATTAAGATTTTTGTTGAATACAGGGCTAATTCTCCATTGTCTTGTACATGCTGCCTCAGTTCTGCATTCATTTGATAAATTAACAGTCACTAACTTCAATTCTTTTAAGCCAAGACTGAGCTTTTGTGTCTCATGTTTTGTTACTGTGTTTTTAATAGGACACAGAGCACTACATAAGAAATTCAGCCAAAGGCCGGGTTAGCTGGGATGCTGTGATCATTGCCTAACACAGACTATGTCTACACTTACTAACGTTAGTTCGAATTAGTTAATTCGAACTAACTAATTCAAACTAATTTTAGTTAGTTCAAATTAACTTAATTCGAACTAGCAAAATTTAGTTCAAATTAGCTAATTGCATTGAGTTCAATGGGCTGGTTAGTTCGAACTAAGCAATTAGTTCGAATTAACATGGCCACATAGGTTAATTTGAACTAACTAGTTCGAATTAACCCTTAGTTCGAATAGCATATTCAAATTTATTAGTTCGAATTAAGGAAGCCCTTAATTTGAACTAATGAAAGTCTAGTGTAGCCATGGCTTAAGTTAGTTTGAATTAAGCTTCCTTAATTCGAACTAACTTGCCAGTGTAGACATAGCCACACTGACCAATACTGTCTCGTTGTTTCCTTGTAGATCTCCTGTCTGTCTGCATCCACCTGATCTTTCTGTCATACTTCATTTGTAAGCTTCAGTGGGGAAGCACTCTCTCTTTGGTTTCTGTTTGCACACTGCTGGTACACTGGCTTTGTGGGGCTGCTAGGTGATATCACAATACACTAAATAAATAAATAAATAAATAAATAAATAAATAAATAAATGCAGTGTTTTGATAACCCGTAAGACAAGGGTCAGATAAATAATGTTGTACTTTATTTCTCAATGCCCTGTCCCTTTCTTGTGGCCAGAAGACTAATGACTGCAAGCTAAAAAGATAAAAATGACTTCACATGGCTAAATCACTTTCTCTCTTCCTGGGTAGCAGGGCCATCTGAATGCTAGGAAATGAACCCTCTTAGGGAGAGCCATTCAAAATCCCTCCAGTTTCAGCTATTAAAGAACTGAAGTGGTAAATGCTCTTAAACTGGTTGCTGAGCATGCCCTCTATCTCATGTGTCATCTGGCACACAAATAGTTTGGTATGTACATCAGATGCAAGGACTTTGAGGGAGGCTTTTAACTGCCAGCAGATGTGAATTGGAGTAGGAACAGACATCTGAGTAGCAAAAGCTCATTACTGCTTCTGATTTTACAAGCTCTACACATTGAGGGAAACCGAAAAGGATATTTTTAAAGCATGGCCTCAAATTTGTGAACAATTTTCCAGTGAGATACACTTCCTGCATTTTAATGTCCAACTACGGAAGTGTCTGTTTCTGTGCCCATTCTGTATAGTATGTGGGACAGAAGATGAACAGTGATCCATGGTGAGAAAAATGTCTTCATTCTCACTGTAGTAGCTGGAATTTTTATCTTTTTTAATTTCTCCAAATTTATAAAAGTAAAAGGAGCAGTGCACTATATTGCCCTGCACTTTCTTGAGTCATTTACCTCAGTAAAATCTGAGTTTGAAGTCATTGTAAAACACCACCAGATTCCAACAGTAGCAGTTTACAGCCATTTCACATTAATTATGCACCGGGGTAAACATAATTCATGATCCTATACATAGTTCGTAAATGTTAAGGCCAGTGGGACCCATTATGATCATCTAGTCTGACTTCCTGCATATGACAGGCCACATAATTTCACCCACTGATTCCTTCATCTAGCCCAATAACTTATAGTTGAACCAAAGGGTTGTGCAACTAAGGCTGTCCACATACTGTGCCACAGTGCATACTATCAAGGTGTAAATTGCAGAGTACACCAAAGTGTCAAGGTTTAACTGCCTCGCATGGACACTGCTAGTGCGAACAAAACTTAGTTCTCTTAAACTAGAAATTTAAAACTTCACAAAGAAAACCTTGCTCTTCTATTATATAGGTCACAGAAAGGGTAGGTTGGAGCGGCCCACAAGACATTGGGCTGGGAGACTGGATACCTTGAGGGATTAGTTCTACCCACCAGTCCAATCCAGAACAGAAAAATAATGCTGACCAAAAGTCATTGCCATCTCATAGTTCTTGGGTGTCATATGATAACTCATGGTCTCAGACAATTTTCAAAAGATGAGTTCATACCATAAGAAACTTCATCACGATTGGGACTGGTACTTTCACAGTGAGACTAGAGACTAAATGGGGATGAAGCAAAAAACTCATCATCTCTATCTCTAGAAAGCCATTTTGCCAGGTGAGGTTTGATGCACACAGGGGTGTCATTGCATGGAAGTCAGTATACCACTGTCCTTGCTACACCAAGTACCAGGGCTGGCCCAAGGGTTTTTGGTGCCCTAGGTGAACTATGACTTTGGCAGCCCCCCCCCATATGTTATAAGAGATAATGTATTAATATTTTTAATAGAGAAAAAAATCACTTCCATCTAATTTGGTGCCCCTTAAAGCCTGGCACCCTTCACTTATATGGTTGGGCCGTCCCTGATTACTATTATTGCTACTATATACACTTAGGGTCAGATCTTGGCATCCTGAAAGAAGCAGCAAAAGGAACAGGTAGAAGGCAGGGATCAGACTGTAAACATGTGAAAGCACAGCCAGGGGACGATCAAGGCATGTGGCTTTGATAAGCAGGAGGGCAGCAACCATGAATCTGGGGTTGGCATACCTCTACTACTCTGGACTTACACCCTTAAGCACCAAAAGGATGAACCAATTCAACAAATCGGTCAGCTTTTCCATGGAAGTGGAAGGTCATGTCCCCGAAAATGTTTCAACGTGAACACTCATTTTAGATAAATGGAGGAATTTTTTCCTCTCACTTTATTACTTCTTTCTAGTTGCAGAATCAACAACAATCCTGCACAAACAGAATACACCTGCAATCAATTTAAGTGTTTTTGTTTTTTTTTAAAGGCAAAAAACCAAAGCAATTTTCTATTCACTTTTCTGAGTACAGAGGAACATTGCCCCTGGCTGCTGTGTGATGAAATTAGTGTCTCTCTCTAAACTCAACAATTCTTCTGTATGACCGTTACCTTCCTGAATAAACAAACAGCAGACAGACACCTTTAGATGAGTGACTTAGTTTAGCTTAAAAAACAGCAATGAGGGAAAAGGGAAGTCTCCCTGACAGAACAAACCACATGGGTGTGTGTTTCCTTGAACAGAAAAGGAAAATCTGAGGTTTGGGGCATGATCTGACTTCTCTTAAGTTAATGGCAAGATTCTCATTGATTTCAATGGAAATTTTAATTGTGCCCATACGGTTGGATTCTACAGTCGATCAAGACCAGTTTGCAACCCAGACACATCTTCCAATGTCCAGAAAGTGGTTGAAGACGGTCAGGAGAGCAATTTCCCCTGTGGGAAAACTCTTTGCTAGCACAAAGCTGATGGAAAAGGGAGCTCTGCTTCCTCCTGCAGAGCTCTACACCATCTGATCCTCCTCAGGTGTAAAAGCTCTAAGTGTAAGGTTCCTAGCAGGCTGGCTCTGAATCTGGAAGCTGCAGCTGGCTCTCTTCAGCCACCCCCTCCACTATGTCCAGCAGCTCAGACAGAATATGGAATCAAGCCCCACAGTGGGGAGTAATAGTGAGCATGGATATTCCCTCTTTTGCTTCTTGAGTGAAATAATTATTATGAAAGCCAAAGTCCAGCTGGAAAAGCTTCCTATTTAGAATAATAGAATCTTAGGGTTGGAAGGGGCCTCATGAGGTCATCTAGTCCAACTCCCTGCTAAAAACAGGAGCACTCCCACTAAATCATCCCAGCCAGGGTTTTGTCTAACTGCACCTTAAAAGTTTCCAAAGACGGAGATTCCACCACCTCCCTAGGTAACCTATTCCAATGCTTCACCGTCTTCCTACTGAGAAAGTTTTTCCTAATATCCAACTTCACCCTCTCCGCCTGCAACTTGAAACTATTGCTACTTGTTCTGTCCTCTGTTACTACCGAGAACAGGCAAGCTCCTTCCTCTTTGGAGCGCCCCTTCAAGTAGTTGAAGGTTGCTATCAAATCCCCCCTCAATCTTCTCTTCTGCACACTAAATAAGCCTAGTTCCTTCAGTCTCTCCTTGTAAGTCATGTGCCCCAGCCCACTAGTAATTTCTGTTGCCCTCCGCTGGACTCTTTCTAATTTGTCCACGTCCTTTCTATAGTGGGGAGCCCAAAAAGGACAGTATTCCAGATGCGACCTTACCAGTGCCAAATAGAGGGAAATAATCACATCCCTCGATCTGCTGGCAACACTCCTACTGATGCAACCCAATATGCCATTGGTCTTTTTGGCAACAAGGGCACACTGTTGACTCATATCCAGCTTCCTGTCCACCATAACCCTCAGATGCTTTTCTACAGTGCTGCTACTTAGCCAATCGGTCCCTAGCCTGTAGCAGTACATGGGATTTTTCTGTCCTAAGTGCAGGACTTTGCACTTGTCCTTGCTGAACCTCATGAGATTTCTTTTGGTCGAATGCTCCAATTGGTCTAGGTCTCCCTGAATCCTGTCCCTGCCCTCCAGCATGTCTACCATTTCCCCCAGCTTGGTGTCATCCATTAACTTGTTGAACAGAACCAGCTTCAGGACCGACCCCTGGGGGTCTCTACTCATTACTGGTTGCCAACTAGACATTGAACAATTAATTCCTACTCACTGAGCCCAATGATCTAGTCAGTTTTCTATCCACCTTACGGTCCATTCAGCCAACCCATACTTCCTTAACTTGCCGACAAGAATGCTATGGAAACCGTATCAAAAGCTTTGCTAAATTGAGATGTATCACGGCTATTCCTGCATCCACGAATCCAGTCATCTCATCATAGAATGCAAACAGATTGGTCAGGCACGATTTGCCTTTGGTGAATCCATGCTGACTATTCCTGATCACTCTATTTTCTTCTAAGTGTTTCAGAATGGATTCTTTGAGGATCTGATCTATGATTTTTCCAGGGATTGAGGTGAGGCTGATTGGTCTGTATTTCCCTGGATCCTCCTTTTTCCCTTTCTTGAAGATAGGTACTATATTTGCCTTTTTTCAATCCTCCAGGACCTCCCCCGTTCACCACGAGTTTTCAAAGAAAATAGCCTGCGGCTCTGAAATCACATCAGCCAACTCCCTCAGCACCCTCGGATGCAGTTCATCTAGCCCCATAGAGTTGTGCACATCCAACTTCTCTAAGTAGTCCCTAACCTGACCTTCCATCACCGAGGGCCGCTCTCCTCCTCTCCATTCTGCGTTACCCAGTGTAGTAGCTTGGGAGCTGACCCTACCTGTGAAGACTGAAGTAAAAAAAGCATTGAGAACTTCAGCCTTTTCCACATCATCCACCACAAGGATACCTGCCCCATTCAGTAAGGAACCTACACCATTCCTCTTCTTGTTACTGACATATTTGTAGAACTCCCTGTCTGTTATCCTTCACATCCCTTGCTAGCTGCAGCTCTACTTGCCCTTTGGCCTTTCTGATTTTATCCCTGCAGTCCTGAACAATATCTTTATAGGTCTTCTGAGTCATCTGCCCAAGCTTCCACTTTTTGTAAGCTTGCCTTTTATGTTTCAGCTCACTGCAGAGTTCTCTGCTAAGCCACGCTGGGTGCCTTCCACATTTGCTGTTCTTTCTGCACATCAGAATGGTATCTTCCTGTGCCCTTAGCAGGGTTTCTTTAAAATACAGCCAGCTCTCTTAGACGTCTTTCTCTTTCAGATCAGCCTCCCAAGGGATCGTGCCTATCAATTCCCTGAGGGAGCCAAAATCTGCTTTTCTGAAGTCCAGGCTGTGTGTTCTGCTTCTTTCCTTTCTTTCTTTGATCAGGATCTTGAACTCTACCATCTCATGGTCAATGCTGCCCAGGTTCCCATTCACTTTTACTTCCCCAATCAATTCTTCTCTGTTTTGAGCAGCAGGTTGAGAGGTGCAAGGCCCCTACTTGGTTCCTCTAGCATTTGTACTAGGAAGTTGTCCTGAACGCTCTCCAGAAACTTTCTGAATTGCCTGTGCACTGCTGTATTGCCCTCCCAGCATATGTCAGGATAATTGAAGTCCCCATGAGAACTAGGGCCCGTGATCTGGAAACTTTTGCTAGCTGTCCATAAAATGCCTCATCCACTTCCTCTTTCTGGTCTGACACTCTATAGCAGACATCCACTACAACATCCCCTTTGTTGCACTCTCCTCTAAACTTAACCCAGAGACTTTCAACAGGTTTGTTTCCACTTTCATAGTGGAGCTCCGAGAAGTCATACAGCTCTTTTACATATATCGCTACTCCTCCCCCTCTTCTTCCCTCCCTGTCCTTCCTGAACAATTTATACCCATCCATGGCAATGTTCCAGTCATGTAAGCTATCCCACCACATCTCTTATTCCAATTATATGATAGTTCCTCGTCTGTGCCAGTACCACCAATTCTTCCTGCTTGTTTCCCAGTCTCCTTGCATTTGTGTACAGGCACCTTTTTTTGTTTTCCTTTGATCTTATTTCCTTGGAAAAGCCTGTTGCCTGAATGCTATTGCTTTGCACATCAAGCACAAGCAAGTTCAAGCACAAAGCACAAGCACATGAAGTGGTTGTTGCTTGAATTCTTTTCTGGTGGGCACACTGTTACAGATGTGAAGCAGAGATAAGGCACTCTTCCAGATCTCTCTTCTGAGAGAATAGAAATGCTTGGAAAACAGGGACGTTCAACAAATGGAAAGCAAACACATGCTGCTGAATCTTTCCTTTTTCAAGAGTTATTTCTCATCCCTGTAATGAAGTTTTGGATTGTAGTGGCCTTTCTCCCAAAGTGAAATCATTAGGAATCAATTACATTTTACACTGAAAAACTGATTTCCCTACAACAGTTATGTAATTGGGAAGCAGCTATATTGCCATTTTTATGTAGTTACACAGAATTAAACAATCATTTCAGTGGGGTTACATTGGGAAATTACACATACATTTATTCACATTAAATTTTGCAATGGGATGGCTCAATGTGAAATAACTGCTCACTTGGAACAAGCTCTAAAAGATAATGTATAAGGCCATGCAACTATGCAAAGATAGCAAGGGCTTTTCAATTTATCAGTAGTCATGGTGTAATTAGAGCCATTTAATGTAAAGTGGCTCTATGCTATTGAATTATTTCAATTATTTCATTGTGTTATTAACTTAAAGGAAAGGAACACCTGATAAAAATGTGTTGAATCTGTGATGCAGAAATTAGGAAACCTTTCTGAGAAACAAACACCAATCATTCTGTAGTCACTTCTAGAATTTGGAGCTTAACATTAAACAGAAACTCCAAGTCACCAATTGAGCTCACAGCTGCTGCAGGGATTTGGGCCATTTTATATTTATAATGTCATATAGTACCACCAAGATAAGGTTGAGCACAATATGTACTCATGGCACAGCAGGCTCTAAAACTACACTTACAGTAAGGCTAAAATAGGCAGTTTTTAGTTATCTGATTAACCAAACAATGAATTATAGGGCCTGAAGAGAATCACAGGGTGTTAACTAACTGTGGTGCAAAAATTAAACAAAGGACTGCCTGAATTCAGGGTATTTGGCTCCCCATACCCCCCAACCCAGACCTGTGAAGGAAGCTGAGAGGAGGCAGAATTGTTTGCAAGGAGCACTGATACTTAGGAAGGAGAATGTGAGACTGCAAAATGAAACCAAACTTCAGCTAGGATTATAATATTAAATATAAAGGAGTTCTAGAAAAATAAAATTGAATAGCTGCTCCACCAGCAAGCTAGTATAGAATTAAGGAGTAACCTTTTTGCTGCAAGAAGGTTGTAGGATAAAGCAATATTGTTTTGAATGGCAGTAACTAGTAATGAGCTTATAATCTTTTCCAGTTCAACAGAAAATTGTCTCCTGGTTCTTTGTCTAAAGTTTTACTTTAAATACGGAACCTAAACAAAGATCTGAACTTTTCACATTTATCTCCTTCTCCCCTTATTTGCTGTGGAGAGAACAGTGGTGCTTAGATCGCTAATCTTCACTGGAAGATTAGGCAATTTGTGCATCAGTCTCTTGTTTTCATGAGAAAGTGAGACCTCAAAATTACAAATATAACATGACAACCTCTGTTCACTTTGCATCATAACTAACTTAACACCCTCCAGGGCATCTGGCTCCATCAGTGCCTACAGCTTGCCAGCTTGGCACTGCTTTGGAGCAATCACAGCCCCTAACCTTCAATTCAGGCTATCTCCTCACTTCTAATTCAGCATTATCTTCTTTTCCTCTGAGCTTCCCCAACAATAATCGTCTCCTACTTGATCCCCTGACTTATCAGTCATTCAGCTCAGCTTGTCTTAAATCAAAGCGGAATTTATTGGCAAATTACAACATTAGAAAGGGAAACTCAAAAAATTAAAAACTAACTAAATATAAATACATTTGGTTGGGCATTGTAAAAAGCTCTGCTAGGTCGGAACAAAGTTTTCATGTTAATTATTGCAGAGCAGAACACATCTCTCTCTTCAAAGGCTGTCTCTCTCTGTGCCTCTCATCACAGAGTACCAGAAAATCTCTCAAGTCCAGCATGACTTGAGGAAATATGTCTGCTCCAGGGCATTTCTCTATTAATAGGAAATGCATTCTCTTTGTCTTTCCCCAAAGCCCATCTATTTCATAAACAAGGCACAAGTTTATCCATTATGTCACTTTCTCAAAAGCATTTTCTTTTGATTCACGTGCCTTGTCAGTTCCAACCTTGCATAACATAAATGGATAGGAAGTCATCTCTTTAAGCACTACTTTCCAAAGCTGTATGCAGAGCCACTGCCAGCGTTTTTTCAGCTAAGCAACTCCCTAGCCACCATCTTACGTAAGGAATATCTAAATAAATTAGCTAAGCAAAACTTGTGAGCTGGCTGGTTAAGGCCAAAAATACAATATATTAATAAAGGAATTATACAGATTTAAAAATTTAGTACCAAACCAAACCAAATTTAATACCATTACCTACTCAAATATGCCTACCCATCATATATATCAAAGTATTTTGTGTGCTTTCTGGATGAACTATATTGCTGTGAATCATTTTCTTAGAAAACAATAACCCTTGTTTTCTGGAACTCGAGGTGAAACATGTTAGTGTGGGAGAAGATGGTAGAAAAAGCTGACATGAAACAACCTCTACTGAGACAATTTACAACTGACTTTAAATAAAGTTGCTTGTTCTAGGGAATCTCTATGACATGAGATGGCATGGTGTTAACTGCTGATAATATCATTAACATATGTCACCACTTTTCAGTACTTGTGCTCAACTGGAAATACCTGTCACGTCTGAACCTTCATTTTAAACATAACTATTTAAAAGGTATTTCTAAACCTACTTCTAGTCTTAACATTTTTGGCATTCCTATGTCATTACCTTGTCAAACAAAATGATGCAGTTAGACATCGAAAGAGAAATGGTTAAAAATACAGGAGTCAGGTGTATAATAATTTTTTTTAAAAATCACATTTAATGTATTTAATATTTATATTTAATAATAATAATTAATATTAATATTTCATCTTTTTATAGTGAAATCTCAAAGAACATTGCAATGAAATATATGACTTCTGGGATGAATCTCTGGAAAGTAGTATAGTAGTGTAGCCATTTTACATATGAGTACAGTGAAGGACAGAGTTGTTACATCACCCCCCAAGGTCACACAGAAAGTCAGCAGCTTTGGGAAGAGAATCCTGGTATTTTTGCTCTAACCAATAGAGAACACTCCCCTCCCTTACCACCTTCTCTCACAGTAAATCCAAATAGCTATTTCATTTTTAAGTTGCAAATTTGTGTGGCCCCAATATAGTCTGATGGGTCTGGAATTTTATAAGCAAGACAGATTTTCCATTTATAAGAGTAGAAAAAGGTAACTAAAATAACTTATGTTTTGCTTTCGCATGGCTAAAGTATAAAATGTCAAATCGACTGTTAAATTTAAAAGAAAAAGTTTTATCTAAGAGCTAGTTTTTAGTATTACAAGCCCCTGAAATAGGGGTTGTAATAAAAATGATTGACAGGTCCTTAGCTATTAAAGAACTAATAGGCATCAATAAATGAGCAAAATTCTCTTCTCTTCATGCTGACTAATTCATTGCTACATTTTATGTTCGGTTTTACAGTATGTCCTCTGTTAGTATCTCATCAGCCTTTGAAATTCTGGATGGAAAATGCATGAAGTACAATCCAGTGATCTTAATCATGCTCAGACAGACAGTTGCAGCCTTCATACTTGTCATTAGGAGATTTCTATAAATCATTTAACTGGAGTGTCCATCTTTATACATGGACTAACAGAAGTAGTAAGAGGGATTGATATACCAGTGTCTAAAGCTTTTTTTTTTTTTTTTTTAAAAAAACCGGTGTGTATTAGTTAATTAAGAAATGCTGCAAAAACATTTGATCTCATTCAAATAGTCATCTCAATATCCAGGGGTAAAAAATTATAGAAGAAAAATGTCTGCGCCCTACAAAGTGCTCTTTATGTTCTCTATGTGCTGTATCCAATCCTAAGGGACATATTATCATGGGATTCTATGTAAGTCTATTACTAATCTGCTGATGCCTCATACAAAATTCGAAAACACCATTTACAAATGTTTTCCTCTTGAGTGTTATTCTCTCTGATGCCTATTTTCTTTGAATTCCTGTAGAGTCAAAGCCTATGGGTGACCACAGGTTGGATGCAAAACCACGGTCCTAGTCACTTGCAGTCATCTTTAAAGGTCTCTTGTCCTAGAATAGCAGCAGTGTAGAGTAATGTAGTTAGCCCAGTGTCACACTTAAGACACCGTATTTCAGTAAGATCTTCAAGAAGAATTTGGACCAACAATGGGTGCTGCAGCCCTATTGCAATGAAAATAGCAGTCAGTATTGTCAAAGCCAAGTTTCAGAAATCATGAGTCGGGCCCCCAAAAATCATGAGATTTGTTCAAATCTCATTTTAAGCTAAATAATAAGTTCAGGGCTCTTTAAATTTGCCTCCTACTCTCTGAGAATTTAGAGGTAGTTCAGATAATGTTTTTAAGCTTTTCTCTGCAAGCACAAAATAAACTAGAAGGTTTTTTCTTCTTCTTATGAAAGCTAAGAGTCTCATAATCACCTGACTCCAGGAGCTGGAGCTTTAAGATAAACATGAAATTCTGAGAGTTGACAGCACTGATCCAGGTTCTCCCACAATCCTACTTGTCTAAATGTATGTGTGGGGTTTGTTAAGGCTTAGGAAGCCATTTGCAGTGCATAACAGCTGTTTTGAACCCTCCAAAGTATGAACATATTCTTACATGCAAAAAAGAGAGCTTTCTTTACATTAACTAGATATACAGATACATGTAATTTTTATTTAGAATTCATGTAGTGTTACGGCCCCTCTTATTTCTGACCATTTGGGTGGCTAGCGCTGCAGTGCCACTAGCTGGGAGCTGCTCCATGCTCCCCAATTGAATTACATCCTGCCCTTTGTGTTGGAGTGCAAAGTGAGGAGGTGGCTTGTTTTATCTCTCAATCAGACTCCAAATAGTGAGCTCTTTTTTCTGTATAAAATTCAGTCTGCAAAATCTGCTATATCTGTTAAGGATCAACTTATAGAAAATGAGAAACATCATCCCCATGTTATTCACCAAAATTTATAGAGCCCCAGCTTATCATCATACACTCCTTACTAGAAATATTCCTCTAAGAATATGAAAACACCTTTAGCCTGATTCCACTTCCTGTACAGATACCCCAACTTAATTTTGAAGAGAGCACAATTCCCATATAGCATTCTGCCCCTTGTTAATGGTAAGCATGCACAAACCAAAGCAAAACAGGAAAGAAAGAATAACAATAGCCCTAAACACACAACTTTCTGAAACTGACAGGACCACATCTGTTCACATTTAAAAGAAAGTATTTAAGATTATCTTATGGATGAGTTACTGTCCATTAGTTCCCTTTTGATGTTATTTTAAGGCACCTGAGGGATACCTGATAATACAGCACCTTATGAAATGTTTTGTATTACATTGCACTGCAATGTATTATTAATACCAAAGGCCAAAATAATAATGAAAACACAAACAGGGAAGTCACAATTTCCTTTTCCACTGCCTCTCTTATTTTTATTGTGGCAACCAATTAATTGCATTCTCTTTTTTTTCCTCAATGGTAGGGACTTGTAATTAGCCAAGTCAAAAATAATGTGCAGTTTCTGACAATATTGGCTGTTTGTCTTTAACAGTGATGATGGTAGTGGTGGGAATTAAAGTTAGAAGTAGAAACTCTCGCTGCACAAGGATGTTTGCTGAGCTTCGTGATAACTTGTCTCTTTTGCACGAAGCACTAGGTATATCTTTATAAGGATATGCAAACGTGTAAATTTGAATTTTTCAATCTACTTTTGATTGGTGAGAATACCAGAATTGTCTTGTAGTGCTAATATCTTAAAATACAGGATCATTAAGTATGTTACAGTTTTCAGGCCCACAATACAAAGATTGTGCCAAATAAGTAACAAACAGAAAACAAAGCAGTCAGCAGAAAAGAAATTTGGATGCTGTTCCCAAGACATGTTTGAAGTTTTGATTTAATCAGCTCTGAGTCTCAACCTGTTTGTTCTTATATTCTCTTCCTTACTCTCTATCACTGAGTTATTCAGGGAAACCTGTAAATATGGAGTGGCTTTCTTTTTTCCCCATGTAGAAATTGGCCTCTTGCTTTCCCCCCCCAGGAACATAAATACCCTGGATGAAATCCTGGTCCCACTGAAATCAAAACACCCATTGACTAGAGTAGGTTGTCACTCAACATGTTTACTTTGTGTGAAGAGGTTCACTCACTGTGGCTTCTCATGGCCAGGTAGTGCCCCCCAATACTCTGTTGCTATGATGGTCTCTCTTCCCATTATTTGGCCTACCAACCAGATTACAATTTAAATACAAAAATAAGAATAGCCATACTGGATCAGACCAATAGTTCATTAACCCAGGATCCTGTCTTCTGACAGTGGACAGCAGCAGGGGCTTCAGAAGGAATGAACAGAACAGGGCAATTATTGAGTGATCTATCCCTATCATCTAGTACCAGATTTTGGCAGTTAGAGATTTAGGGACACCCAGAGCATGGGGTTGCATCTCTGACTATTTTGACCAATAGCCATTAATGGACTTATCTAATTTTTTTTTTTTTTTTTGGATCCTAGTTATACTTTTGGTCTTCACAACATCTCTTGGCCGTGAGTTCCACAAGTTGAACATGAGTTTAAGAAGTACTTCTTTCTGTTTCTTATAAATCTGCTGTCTATTAATTTTAGTGGGTGACCTTTGGTTCTTGAGTTACATGATGGGGTTAATATTCATTCATTCATTATTCATTTTCTCCACACCATTCACACTTTTATAGACCTTTATCATATCCCAGTTAATCTTTTTTCCAAGTTGAACAGTCCCAGTCTTTTTAATCTCTCCTCATATGGAAGATGTTTCATACCAACTAAGCATTTTTGTTGTCCTCCTCTGTATTTTTTCAAATTCTAATATACCTTTCTTGAGATGAGGCAAAAAGATTTGCATGCAGTATTCAACCGGTGGGCATACCATGGATTTATATAGTGGAATTATATTTTCTCCTTTATTTTTTATGCCTTTCTGAATGGTTCTTAACATTCTATTAGTTTTTCTGACTGACTGCATACGGAGTAGACATTTTCAGAGAACAACCTTCTATGACTCTAAAATCACTTCCATTTTGTTGCCCAATCAGCCAGTTTAGTGAAATCCCTTCGTAACTCTTTGCAGTCCATGTTGGACACAATAACTTGAGTAATTTTGTATCTTCTGAAAACTTTGCCATCACACTGTTTACCCCCTTTTCCAGATCATGTATGAATATGTTGAAAAGCACTGTTCCCAGTATAGATCCTTAGGGGACCCCACTATTTACCTCTCCCCATTGTGAAAAATGACTTTTTGGTCCTATCCTTTTAACTAGTTACTGATCTACAAGAGGACCTTCCCTCTTACCCTATGAATTCTTACTTTGTTTAAGAACGTCTGGTTTGGGACTTTATCAGAAGCTTTCTTCAATTCCAAGTGCTCTATATCAACTAGATCACCTTTGCACATATGCTTATAGATTCCCTCAATAAGTAGTTCACCCTCAAGAATTAGATACCCTTAATAAGTAGTCCACATGCTTGTAGATACCTTCCATAAGTAGTCCATACAAGGTAAAACAGTACAACATCCTCACAAAAGAATCTTGGGCCCAAGCTCCAGTCTCCTGGTCATCACATCCTTTCTTTCAGACTTTCCAGTGTCCTCTTCCCTACCTTGGAACTCGGGCCCTCCCATTGAAGTCTAACTCCTTGCTGCTATTTCCCTGTGCTCCTTCCTATCCAACCTTTCTCCAGCTTGCCTTTCTAAGCCTCTAAAATTTGCAACAAATAATACAGACATCAGGAATAATGAGTTCAGAAGCAATCATGTGTCCAGTCAAGACCTGTTTCCCTTTCAGCCTACCATTCACAACTTGTTTCATGATCCGCTTTTCTTTTACGTGCTTGACTAACTGCATCTTAAATACGTTCAGAATTGCAGCTTCTTTTTCTTGATTCATTAATGTTCCTAAATCACTTTGTGATTCTTGGATGGAAAGTGCTAGGTAATATTATCACCACTGACATCCTTCCTGGCAACTTCAACAAAAAGACCAGGAATTGAGAGGGCCTGGAGAAAAAGCAACCTTTTCACTTCAAGAGGTGTTCTCTCTAAATTAGAGTTGAAATAACCTGCTGCAAACACTATGAGGAAGTTTGCAGTGCCCTTGCTCATGGTTGAATAGAAGAATTCTGTATTCAGAACTGTCTTTGGTAAGTACTAAGACATAAAGTCAGCACCTGCCTAGCTCTACACTCGTTAACTTCAATGGGACTACTTACATTCTTAATGCTAGACACAAGGTGAAATGTCGTGCTAAATTGAAGCCTAAATTCAGTGCTACCCTTCCCAAATAGGGTTAGACTGTAACTGTACAATCTGAATAAAGGGCAATGCATAGCTGCCCCATTCCTGGAGCAAAATAATTGCAAAGGGTTAGTGTGACCTAATGGTTCTCTAGGCCTTTCAAGCAACCAAACTTAATTTCAGGCATTTTTTTTTCACATATTTGTCACTAACATCAAATAAATATTACTTCAATAGGTGTTTCATTTAAAAAAAAAAGTTGTAACTAAAACATCAGCAAATTATTTCTGTTATCGAAGAAGCAACATATAGCGGGAAAACTTATTTTCTGTGTAACTCCATTGACAAATCAAGTCTTAAATCACATGAAACTTATGTTTCAGGTTTTGGCATTAAGTAGGTAACAGAATTGTCTGAACTCTATGGCCCTCTAATTTATCATCAATCATCATAATTTATTTATTGATTTTACATATGAAACTTGATAGCCATCTATTTCATACTGAGAATTTGGAGCTTTTCTATTGGTGACCCAGTCCGTTATATTTCACAACAGTATAAATTTTTCCAAAATTTCCCATGACCTTTTGTGCAGAATGGAATTATCATTTCAAAACTGGAAATATCAAAATCATAACCTTCCAATTCCAATTCTGAAATTTACCAATTTTGAAAAAAAAAAAAAAAAGAACCAAACCCTTCTCACACAACTGTAACAATGATGACAAGTAGTGGAAAAATTCCTCAATTTATTGCTTTATAGTTTTTAATTTTTAAGTTATTTAGATTTCTCATGATAAAGATGCTTATCCAAGACTCCAGCTGTCCTAACACATTAATTAATTATTCAGTCCAATGAAATCTGAGTGGCATTAAAATAATTATTCCAGCAGAAACTCAGCAAGCCAAACATCTACAGCATTATTTTAAACTCATCATCATTATGGGAAGTATACTTAAACACATTTCAAAAAAATGACAACATTGCCCACACTTTAGTTATATACTGAAAATAAATAGTCAATGAAAATTCTTAGGCTACCATCCACACTGACTGATACTAGTATGTACCACTGTACCCATCTGGTTCAGTGCTCTGCATTAGTAGAATTGAATACCAGATAAGTGACAGGGACTCAAGTTTTACCTACCTTTAAGTGTATATAACATTTTAATATATACATAATTTATTCACATAAGTAGAGCCATGCAAATGCATAAGAGTTTGCAATACTGGGGGATTCGTTTGTAAAATTCATGCTATGCAGTGCAATACAGCTATTGATTAGAGATATCAGGTGATTACTACCTCACAGAGGCTGCTATGTGGTAAGAATATCATGTTGCATCTGCTTATAGTTTTAAAATGATTCATTATTGAAATAAATGTAAGAAATAATATAGTAAAAGAGCTGTTTAAAGTTAAAAGAGATGAGAACCAACATATTAATGAAAAGATGCGACAGGGATGAGTGCTATATTATCAGAACTTTTTTCAATGGCACTTGGGAAGTTCTTCTAAATTAGAATATGGCCATGTGTATTAATGCTCTCAAGGTCAAGGTGACCTGCAAAAATAGAGCTAGTTTTGCAACTTAAAAAATCCCTATAGCCAGCTTTAAATCATGCACCCATTTTTTCTACCTTTTCAAAAAAGTCCAATAGTAAGCATGTATCTTACCAATCAGAGCTACTCTTTCTTCATGCCCTTTTAGACACGCTGAACAAAATGTATGCCAAATCTTAGAATACAGAAAGCTGACTAAATAATTTGAGAAAGATTTCATTTATTTACCTTTTTACATTTCAATAACAAGAAAATATGAGGTCTCTAAAGTCACGTTTTGTATTCACTGTTGTAATATTGTAGCGGACTTCTGGGGAAGGAAAGGTTTGGTTTGAAAAAAGTACAGAACCAAACACCAGAGTGAAAATTAGTATAAACTGAAACTCACTAGAAAATAATTTGGTATAATATCTTTCTTAAATTTAAAGCTGCCTGCTCCTGTCAATTCTTCTTTGTTTATTTATTTCTTTTGAGACAGTATTTGTTCACTCTCTGTGTTCCATTTACCTTTTTTGCTTACTTATTTTACTCTGCCCTTGTTTGCTGTTCTCTTTATTTGGCAGGATGTCAGAAAAGCTCAGTCTTTATTTATGCCTATCAGGGAGGAGGTCACCCTTTGCTATGACTTTGATTGCTTGTTTATATACCAGATGAAAGAATATCAAGAAATAAAACAAAGATCTGTTATGATGTTACCTTTGAACACAGAGGTACCAAAATATTTTTAATGAGAAAAAATTTAGTTGCTTCCTTGAGCAGATAGAAAAACTGATAGACTACACTTGCTATACGTGTAAAACTTCCCTTATAGTGAATGGATCCATTAAAGCTATAGGGTCAAATTCACCCTTGATGTAGCTCCAAGAATTACATTAAATTTACATCAGAAATGAATTTGATCCATAACAGTGCAACTGCGGTAAATTTAAAGTACAAGTGTTAGACATAGATATATTCCTGATATTATGGATGGTGGTCCTTTCATTAAGGCACTGGAGATCCAGAATCAGTTTCTGTCTGCCATAGACTGTGCGTGACCTCCGGCAAATCATCTAATGGTTCTTTGCTTCAGCTCCCTATCTGTTAAAAGGGATTATAAATAATACTTCCTTTCCCATTCTTTGCCTGTCTTGTCCATTTACTTTGTCAACTATTGATCACAGACCCTCTCTCTTACATATCTGTAAAGTGCCTGTTACAATCAGCTTTCTAGGAACTCACATAATACAAGTTCTACAATCTTCCACAATTGCATAATCCCATTCTCAGGTATTTAAAGATTGGTTTGTGTTGTACCATCCTTTCTCAAGAGTAGACTGAAAGTCAGTATAGGAAAAACCAAGCTTTTTTTCTTACTGGTCAGTGAACCTTACGAGTATCCTGTTTCCTAGGGTTTGTGACTCTTAAGTTTTCTTCAAATTATTACCAAAGACTTCACAGACAATCTTTATTTTAAAAGTAGGTAAAGGAAGCTTGTGTAATAGCAGGAATTACTCTGAAAGTAAAAGTGATGGTATTTACTCAAGGTTTACTTACAATCCTAAACCCTTATTTAAGTCCTCCTGCATATTTCTGAAAAAATGATAAGCATCAACATACAT
This sequence comes from Pelusios castaneus, assembly GCA_007922175.1. NCBI lineage: Eukaryota > Metazoa > Chordata > Testudines > Pelomedusidae > Pelusios > Pelusios castaneus. Next base: position 1,496,817 of record ML685812.1, read on the forward strand.
AAGCATTAGACTCCAGAGTTAACTGCTTGAGAACATTGTAGGTATCAAATCTGTCTTGCAACTAACAGATCAGATTTTGTTTTTGATCTAACTCTTCTGAATCAGGAGATTTATAGCAAGGATAAATTTGGCCTATCTACTCACATTAACAAGGTTATTTGTCAAATACAAGGATGTTTTGTCTAGCTCCCTAATGAAAGTTTAAATTCTATAGACCAGCAACCACATATTTCAGTCCAAAACAAACCTGAAACTGAAGCCACTTATGGAACCCAGTTAGGTCAACATGAGGCATGAGCTAAACATGAGTACATGCACCTGCAAAAAACCCTGCACACCTGCCCAGTTCTTTGAAAAATAATATTTGATAGATGTGCCTAGATAGTTAAACATACATAATCAGAGATTTCACTCATATTAATAAAATCACTAGAAATGATATGTAATTATACTCTGTAATATGGTACCAATGTTAAATTATCACTATTTTTGCATAACATATCTTTAAACAAAAGCTCATTGAGGTAATGATTTTTTTTTGGTAGGTAAAAGGCAAATTATTTGTAAACCTGTTAATACTTCCTTAATATATAAAAAGGAAGTGAAACAAACAAACAAACAAGAAAGCAGACAAATATGGAGGCTGACATTTAGATGAGTCTGCAAGAACTTCCTCTTTGATAAAGCTTTTTCTTCAAAACAAAGTGACATATATAATAGATATTCCTCCTCCCACCTCATCCTAATTCCAGAATTAAAAAAGGGAGGGGGGGGGAGAGAAAAAAGCACTACCTCAAACATTGTTTCCTCAAAATGGAAGAGCAAAAGAGGAAGACTCCAGGAATTCATGTCTACAAGAAACCATGCAATGGAAACATAATTAATGTGGAAATTGCTCATACCTTGCAGTGATGGGCCACAGCCCCATGCAGATATATAGGTAGCTAGATGTTTGACATACACACTCTTGATAATGATATTTGAATATTTTCCAGTTCAATTAATACAGGGAATAACTGGGTGACTAAATCTACCTGATTATCATCATATTCAACAATACCTACTGAGTAATTCTCCCAATACAGAACATCCAATTCAGATCAGTGCCATCTGAGATCTCTGAGTGAAGAGATTGTAGAGTTCCAAGAGCTCACCAGACCTCATGAAGAAATTTCAATTTCACTGGATAATGATTGTTAGCAGTAAGCAATTAACAGCTATTGACAAAGACACAGGTCACCTGATATTCTAGTGTGGAAGAAAAGCCTCACTTTCTGTAGTGCTGTTTGCTTATATGTATGTATATGCTTATACTGTATGTAGCAACTTCAGAAACTACCTGACAGTGATATCTTCCTTCTTCAGTACTGCAAGTCACACTAGCCTGTTGAGGAATACATTGAAGTATCAATTATGTGGAATAAGAGAGAGGTAAATTGTATATGTTTTAATCTCTCTCTCTCTCTCTAATTGTTGGTGTTCTTGTTGTTCTTCCTTGCCAAAAGTTGTCTCTGTGTTAAAACAGGACAGCTTAATAGAAAGAGGAAAGCAAAATACGGAAGTCACAGAACATTGCTATTCATCTTCCAGCACCCTTGGAGATAGTGGGTGTAATATATGAGAATTTAAAGAGACAGAGGGAAATGCTAAGAAATCTAGGATCTTAAAAATAACAAAACAAAAACAAACAAACAAATCACCTGATCAAGAGTTGAATGAACCAGTAACTTTACTAAAAATCAAGGTTTTCTGTATTTGTTACTAACCTGTTCCCAGCAAAAGGGTGGACGTTCATAATTCCTCTTCAAGAAAAAAATAATGCTGAAAATCAATCATTGACAAAAGCACAACTCACTTTTTAAAAAGAATTATAGGCATTTTCTAAGGTAAATTGTTTAGCTGCCTGAATGTTTTGATTTACTTGTCCATCTGTATTGAATGAAACCTCATCAGTAACATTCTGAGCCACCAAGCTCCATTGTGTATTCAGCTACATTATTCTACAAATGCTTCAATTTGCCAGGGACAGTTTATTCAATACTGAACAAAAGATATCTGTTGATCTCCTGGTTTATTGAGCTACTCAATCCAAAGTATCACAGAGCACTGGCAGAAAGCAAGAGCAGTGGAGCAGCTGTGAAGAACAGAGCTGCTATGTCCAGTAGTTCTTTGAGAATATTTGATTGCAGGAACTGTGGGAAATAATCATGTGCCAATGTCCTGTTTTTTATGGGAAAAAAAGCATGAGTTGTACATTTTCACATCAGTTAAACTAAACTATTATCTTGCAATTCAACAATAATGGGTGACATTTCTCTAGCAAAATGGCTGAACCAAATTCTGCCCTCAATTTACATCTCTTCAGTATCATTGATTCCACTGTAAACAAGATTTAAGTCAGTGAGCAGGGATGCAGTGCATGGATCATGAGACTATATTCATTTACAGATATGTAAGTTTAGAGCAATTCTGCTGAAGTCAGAAAATGACCTCTCCTAAAACTATATAGGTGTAAATGATGTTACTCTACCTCGTACATCCACTTTCTGACCCATTTACACTCATTTTCTGATCGAATGAAACTTACTCCAGACTGTAGACCATCAAAACATTTAGTCGAGAGACTTCTGTTAGGGTTCAACTCATACTAGTTTGAATTTTGCTAGAGCCCTACTTTCTTAGAAAAATTATACCTTCTTTTTCAGACACACAATCTATTATACATACAGTCATACATTCAGTCATATACAATCAAACTTATTAAGTCACTCAATCTTTGCTAAGCCATTAGTATCCACTTTTTCAGAAATGAGGCTACAAAGTTGACACACAAGTTGCAAACATCCATACCAATGAGTCTGCATTAATATCTGGTCCTCTTCTAGCATTATGTGCCCATAAATTTGTTTGAGACTAGATTTTAAAGAAAGTACCAAAATTACAATCTGATTACTTCTTGTATTTTCCTCTGGAATTTCTCTCTTCTACAGCTCTTCTTCTAACTCTTTGTGTCTTACCATCAAATGAAACTATAGTGACCATTACTACATGAACACATGTAACAAAAAAACTGAAGATTTATTTCATTTTACTTGTATAATTTAAATGAAGTTTGAAATAATTTTGATAAAAATCTCATGTATATTAATCAAATACAAAGGTCATTACATTATTATGAAGTTTGGAATCTAGTGGAAGGCTGATTTGATTTCAGGAAACTAAATTATCCATGATGTTACAAATACATTCATAACCTAGTCTGAAAATGATACAGAGAAGATATTACACTGATTCTGTACTGCTTACCCATACTGAAGAAGGCTCTCAGTAATACCTTGATTTAGGGCTGTATTCTACCACCTACACTAGTACCTTATCCAAAAGTGGAATACCAATAGAGTAAAACTGCTATTCAACACGAGTAAGTATGATAGAATTTGACCTTGTAAGAAGAAAGCAAATGGAACCATAGTCTCTGCCATTTAATATCAAATTCTATTCTTTGTCCTGTTCCCCTGCAACTGAGGGGGGAAAACTAAGAAATAGATGCTGAATACCCAGTCTTGCAGTATGGCATATTTCTGGAAACAGCCTGAAATCAATAAGGGCTTGTTGCTAGGCAGCAGTTCTCACTTCCTGCAAATTATTTAAATAAATAATAAATAATTAATGGTTGGTGGTTGTTGTTGTAGTGCCTAGGAGTCCAAATCATGGACCAGGACACTACTGTGCAAGCCATTGCAAAAAACACACTTGTATCTTTATTTGGCCTACCACTTCTGATGCCAAGTGACTGCATGTCAGGTGATATTTCTGGTATGATGCACAGTCAGATTTCCACCCAAATTATCTGCTTAACTTTGGCTGTAAATAATTTCCTACAGACGTTCTGGGCCAAAATTTACAGTTTTCACTCTGTCAAAAATCCCACTGAACTCAATTTGCCCAGTTTTGTTCCCATGAGAGTTTGGTCACTGACTTCCATAGGTACAAGACAGGGGCCAGTAAAACTAAGTATTAAGTCAAATAAATAAGGAGTTCTGCGGCACTTTTAAAGACTAAACACATTTATTTATCGCATGAGCTTTCATGGGAGATAATCCCACTTCATCAGATGCTTTGAAGTATGAAGTGCAGGTTCTGACTGACTGTTATTAAAGCTGCTTATACTAACTATTGACAGCGGTAACTGGCAAGCTTCTTGCAGAGTCTGTTTGTTATTAGGAGTGGATTAAGGTAAAATATCTTTGTAAACAATCACTTGATTATGAGGGCTATTATGGGGCATGATAATGTGTGTTCACAGAACACAGAGACAGCATGGAGAGCCTCCCTCACCTACTGGCCAAGAAGAATTTCAGTTCTTGTGCTCAGAGAAAAGCCAGGGCACCTTCACATCTATTCTGCTGGTGTGACCAGCATCCCAGAGGGGTCAGGAAGAAGCAGAGAGGGGTCTGGGACCTCCTCACTATATGGTATAACTTAAGGTATAGGTTCAGTATAGCGGGGTGGGGGTGTTAGTGGTAAACTGCATCCAACGGCTGAGAGTAGCAGTTGGCATGTTTCCCTGTACGCCAGAGAAGCTGGAATGGAGCTAAGGTGATTGTATTGTGATGAAATATTCATTACTTGATAGAAATAATTTGTTTTTACATGGACAGTGTAAGATTTATTATATACTTCAATCTTCACATGCTTGCTTTTAAGTGCTTGAGTTTTGTAAATGATGAGATAGCTAAATACATTGTTGTCACAAATCATCTGAAATTGTTGAGTGACACCAAGGTTTTCTGATTTTGGCATTTCCATGGCATCCAAGATGTGCCTTAGAAATGTTAAGCAGCAGTCAAACTGAAGGTTCTAGATTATATTAACAGAATTCCTATTTTATAGTAGAAAGATAGAAACTGATAATACTTAACTGTATTTTTCTTTTCTAGTCTTCTACCTTAGCTGTGGCTTAAGGGTTTGACATCTTAAAAAATCCTCAATATTGGCCTAATTCTGCTGCCATTGAACGTCATAGGAAAATGTGATTGATTTCACTGCAGCAGTTATGCCAGCATTCAGCACTTCTAAAAATTCCAGTCCATCATGATTAAGTTTAATTTATAACTAGAAATAGACCTAAATCAGCACTGCATAGGTGAACCCCTCTGATCTCAAGAGACTATTAGATCTAACTGGGACTTGGGTCCTAACACTCAAAAGTGATTGGTCAAAAAGCATCAGAAACCAAGAATACCACTCACATTTTGCAAAACTCCCACATTTTAAGATACTAGTTGGAAAAGATTTCTTGTACATTAAATTTGACTAGAATATTGATATGAAAATGGCCCATGAGAACTCTACAGAACACAGCCAAGATTTTTCAAAAGAGATGCTTAAAGTTGTACTTCTACCTCTCCACTTAAACACCAAAATAAGTGGCAAGATTTTACAAAAATTAATGTGCTCAGCACCTTCAAAAATTTAAGTATTTAACCAGCGGCCTAAATGCATACTAAGAACACTAACTTCAGGCATTTAAAAAAACCCAAACCCCCCCCCCCCCCCCCAAAAAAAAAGCCTCTGACCTGCAAGTCCCAAAAAGGAACTTTGCTTTGATCATTCATGGCAACAAAGTGCAAAACTTTGAAACTTGGAATCAAATGGATCTGCTGAACTTGCAAACAACCCTCAGTTTCAGACTGCTGATTTAGAAGCTTCATGTGGGTTTAGGGTCTGTAACTTCAGCCACCCAACTTTGAACAAGTTCTTCATAAGGTGTTACCACAAAATAAAAATTCCCAAGATTATTGCATAAGCCACCAACAGCCAAAGGAGAAACATTTGTGTGAAGCTCAGATTGTTCCCCTGTGGGACTGAGTCTACAGGCCTCCATCCTTCACAGTCAGTATGAGTCAGATGTGTAGAATCAAGCTCTGAGTTAGCACACTGCTGGTTTCTGAGTCAGTCAGGCTGCGTCTACACTTGTAAATTAAGTCGATTTAAACTTACTTAAGTTGACTTAATTTACTCCGTCTAAACTACACTTTCCTTAAGTCGACTTAAGCAGTTGCTTAAGTCGACTTAAGGAAAAATTAAGTCTACTTTCTAAAACCTCCTTTTAAGTCGACTTTCTGCTTAAGTCGACTTTCTAAATTCAACTTAAGCCAGTGTAGACGTGGAGGACCCCTAAGTCGACTAAGTTGACTTAGGGGCCTCCAGGGTTTCCGCACTGCCCTCTCTGCCAGGGTGGCTGGCACAGGGAGAGCCTGGCGTGCCCCCTCCAAAGGGCAGGGCAGAGCCCTGCCCACCCTGGCCCTATGCCCTGCCAGGGTCCCTGTCCCCCTTTGCCCCAGAGTACCAAGGTACACTGGGGCAAAGGCTGAGCCCCTGGCACTTGGCAAGGGGTGCCCCCCCCTGCCACCGTGGACCTGTCCCAGGTCCACCTAGCCTCTACAAGTTGACCTAGGCGTCCAGAGTGGACGCTCTTGGTCGATTTAGTAGGGTCCCTCAAAGTCGACTTAAATTTTAAGTGTGGACATGCTAAATCAACTTAAATTAACAAGTCGAGACATAGCCTCAGATTGCACTCCTCACTTACAAGAGCAACTTTGAGCTGCCAAGGGGTTACTAATGTGATCCATGGATAAGCAATGCTGGGATGTCCCCAGTGTAGTTCAGGGACAAAAATGCTTAAATGTCCTTTTAAAATGAAATGGAATGCAAGCAAGACATTATTACAATTGAGAGTGCCCATAAATTACATGTGTTTGCTTTTGCAATGGTCTGCAAGTATACCTAATAGTGAAGATGTAATAAGTCTTTGAATGGTAATTGACATCCTAAGAAACAGTAAGTTTAAAACATTGATTTTTCTGCTAACCCCACCCCTCACTAAATGATCACTTTAAAAAAAAAAAAAAAAAAAAAAAAAAAAACCCTGACAATCTCATTAACCCTAAATCATGCTCACATGAAGCATCTCTGCTAAGTTACTGTGCAACCATAATGGAACTATATATATTTAGGTGAAGAGAAAGGCAATATTTTTATTAAAAGGGAAAATTACTGTGTTCCACTGGCAGCATCCATACTATTTTCCTACCCTTTTAAACAAACCCTTATCATGTATTAAGGCTTTGCTCTCTCACTTTTCTCTTGGACTCTACAATCAGCCTGCAGTTTGAAATTCCGACTTCTGATTCCTGAAGATTTGTTGCAGCAATTTATTGTACCCTTACTGAAATGAGAAAGACCCCATTTCTGCAGAGCACAGAGTCTTGTAGACTGTAAGCTACTTGGGATAGAGACCTTGGATTTGATTCTAAGTAACACTAGTAGAGTAATACTGTTGTCTTACTAGAGATAAAAGTGGTGTATACGAGATCAGAATCAGGACCTTTTATTTATTATTTGATATAGTGGTAGCACCTTGGAGCCCCAGTCATGGACCAAGACAGCTAGATTCTATACAAATGCATAAATAAAATACAGCCGTTTCCACAAAGAGCTTACAAACTTCCTCCTCATGTCTTTCAAACACCCTGAACATTTTTCGCATTACATAGAAATATTATAACATGTTGCTTTTTGGCAGTAAATCATATTTCATTTTAGTCTTGTAAGCTACCAACAGAAATACCCCTTATATGTTTTGACAGTGACAGTAATACTTAAAATGCAGCAGAAGGTTGATCCAATTAGTTGCAAAGACTCATTTCTCTCTCAACCTTTAGTAAGTCAAAATAGTTTTGTTACAGCTCTGAGTTACTAGATCTAAATCTGGAGAAATAAATACATTTTACATCTCATTCCATAATAGTTATTAAAACATGCACCAGTAAACATTACTTTGTGCTTTTAGCCACATATGCCAGGTTTTTTTGCATGTTCAAGTGGAATGCATACAGTAAACATCTAAATTTGTTTTAATTCACTTGACCACTGAGTCTTTTTTATTTTCTCCAGAAATCCATTAAAAACTCAAAGACTTGGAGTGAAAACTGACCCCATTGATGGCAAAGGGAGTTCTGCCATCCATCTTAGCGGACCCAGGATTTCATTCTTGGTGAATTAATCATCACAGTTTTGAACATCAACCTCCAGGTGCCCTGTGAAGTGAGCAAAGCCTTACTGGAGCAATTTTATCCTTAGTGTTACACAACTGACTTCAATGGCATTACATCAGGAATTAATTTTTTGTCATTGCCTCTTATGCATGGCTCAGCCATTAACATGCTAACTTGGGTCTTAGAACAGGTGGTTCTGCCACAAACATGTGTGTGACCTTGAGCAAGTCATTTAGTCATTCTGTGCTTCACTTCCTCTTCTGTAAAATGAAGTTATTATTATTCCCAACCTCTAAGGGTGCTCTGAGAATAAATATATTAAAGATTGTGGGGTGCTTGGTTATTTTCTTCTGATCCCTCAGGTTCCACATGCCTCCTCCTTCAGCCAGTCTTCAACTGACTACAAGCAAACTGTCCCACAGTCCTTTATCCGGGCCTGTGTTCTCAACTGTGCTACTCGTCCATTTTTTTCCATCCGTTTATCCTCTTGTGGGAATGTTAATACTCTCTCTTCCTCTATTTCTGCTACTCCCCAGCTCTCTGTTTCTCTTGGCAGTCCCAGGAGAGTGCACTTCAACCTCTAATACCTGCTCAGCCTCACAGTTTTCCCATTTCTGCACTTCTTGACTCTTTCTCCCATCATTGCTACTCTGGTTGCCTGCCAAAACAGGGGAGGGTGGGTAGAGAGAGGGGGCAAGGGAGAAGGGCAATGTGACTTTATTTCAGGAATTTATCCTTGATATATACAGTAATAACAACACTCAGCACTTAGCATTTTTCATCTTGAAAGCACTTTACAAGCATTAAGTTATTAATTCTCACAAAGCCCTCCTGCAAGGAAGGTAAGAATCATTATCCCCATTGGAGAGATGGGGTTGGCAGGGAGGTCAGGTTACTTGTCCAAGGTCCCAGAAGGAGCTAATACTAGAGCTGCCATTAGAATTTAATTTTTTTGGATTCTGGACCACAACACTTTTGTACTACTTAGAGTTGAGCTTACATTGCAAAGTTTGGACTTGGCTTTTAATTTGGTAAAAGAACCAAGTCAACATTTTTAACTTGGCCGATTTTACAGAGAGAACTACAAATCTCAGATCTGGATTCAAATGTACCGTAGATTTAGATTCAGACTGCGCTGAAGTATTTGACCTCTTTTGATTCATATTTTCATTTCAGTTCATTATGGGGACCAGAACCCCAAAGCCACATTATTTGATCTCATTTGGATTGCAAGTAGCATGATCACTAATTAATAAAGCTTCTAAAGGTCTTGCTTTTTCTGTAGATTGGCATCATTGTACTCGTGCCAAAAATTATGACTCTTTGCACAATGTTTGACCCGAATTTCCTAATTGTTCACTTAATGCTCCTTCTGTACTGAAATACTTTACCATTCACAGCCAGTAAGTGGGATCACACAGCATTTCACACTGTACAATCTTTTATTACAGAACTCTTTATTTAAAAAAAAAGATGCCCCCAGTGTAAGATCCTGACCTTCATAGTTTCTAAGAAGTAGTCATACATTTTCAATCACAATATTCTATCGAAACACTTTTGCATATATAAAAAGCAAGCAAACTGGCAATAAGCACCATTAAAAGAATACCTAAAGCTGCCATAAGTTAGGGAGGATTTGTCAGGCTTTTACTAGAGCAAATGGAAATTTGCATTACATTATTATGTCAGTGTGAATTCCCTACATTTATTCTTTTATTCCTGCCCAGTATACATGGCTACTGCACAGTGAGAAATATCTTTGTTTTTCCTGCCATAACTGACTAAAGCTATCAAGGGACATAAGCATTTTCAGCAGAGCTTTATCTTGTATTCCCATGTCCCAACACTTCTGAGAACAACCATGACATTTTGTTCAGATTGGAATCATTTTACTTCTTAAGTATCACTTGTTTATTTATTTTGAAGTACAGCCATACCAGACATTATCTCTCTTATTACAATGTAACATTTCCCTTCTAGGCTATTTCCCGTGGTGTTAATATAACAATTCTTTGCGTTAGCCCTAGAAATAGCATATGATATTGAAAACAATTCAAATCATCACTTAAATGCTTTGCATTTAGAGCCCTGTTCTGATTTCTCCTGAAGGTATCTGTGTAAAAAACAGAAGCTCTGGAATACTCAAGGGATATGAATCTGCTTGTATGGATTTACCTCAACAGACATCACTGTTTTCATCATGAACAACAAAGGAGAGAGAGAGGCAGATAAATATTAGCAAATGCCTTAAGGAGAGCTTTCAAATGTTCTGTGTGAGTCAGCTTTGTCTCTGTCTTGCTTTGAATTTGTCGCCTCACTCCGTGGCTCTCATCTAAACCAATCAAGGACAAAACCCCTTCAGAATCAGATGCTTCTCTTCAGAAGAATTCCTTCCATTTGGGCTTTTCAATGACCTTCATATATTACTTTCCCAATGAACAAATGTGTGGCTGAAAAATCCTGCTGTTGTCCTTTCTTTTGCTAAGAAACTTTGAAGGAAATAAAGCACAGTCACTTTCCTAAGGCTGTAAGTCAAGGGCCAATGGATTCTGCTTTTGTCTTCAATTCTTCAAGGTTGATTAAAATACCATTTTGCCTGAGCAACAGTGTCACAAAATACATACATACATAGTTCTTAAACCAGAAAACTAATACTCTATGGTAAAGGTTTACAATAAGAGGCCGTGCAAGTGCAGTTCACGAGGAAATTTGGTTAATATACTGAATAGACTGGATGAAAAGAGGTTGGACAAGTGAATAGGACTCCTTGAAAATCCAGGTGCAATAGAAAAGAATAATAAAAGAAGTCTTTCATGGGTCAGAATATGTCATGTCACAAGATATATTTAACTCTGCGATACATCAGCTCATGATGTTCAGTATCATTTGAGATGGCATAGCCGAGAGGATTTTATTTGTACTTATCCTTTCTAGAAAATAGCATCTAGACACAACTGGGAAATTCAGAACGGTGCGGTCTATGAAGACCTGTGGTTAAAATGGTTGCATTATTGTGAAGATTTTTTTGGTTACTAATTCTATCCCTTTGGACTTTAGTATTTTAAGACATATTTAGTTGTTGGTTGTTTTTACTTTTTAACATGCCTGATATGCAATATTTTCCTCTTGGTCTTCTAGGGAGATAAGTAAGTTTATATTTGCAGGTACTCAGATCACCCATAGGTAATTCAGCACGTTGCTCATGAAGCTTTAATTTAAAATATTTATTTTTCCTCTTCAATCATTTGAAGATTTCAGAGTACATGATATAAGCCTCTTAATCTTCCACAAAGAATCTAACTTACAGTACTAAGATCTGTATAATGTGTTCCTCCTTAGCATACAATATGTTCTCTTTTGAAACAAATAGCACAGATGTAGAGGTACTTTTAAATGTTAAGAATTCCCTTCTTTTCACTAACATCCCATTTGCTTCCATCTGCCCAAAATTTCAATTTCAGTATCAAAGTTGATAGCAGCTTTCCAGTCAAGGATAACAGCTGCACTATAAGTTAAATGCACACAGTATTATCATACTTCCATGCTGGCTTGTTAGATGAGATAATGTGACAGGATGTAATGCATAAGAGGGGAGAAAGGAAAACTTTGAAATCAGCTATCTGTTTGCAATCCTGATGAGCATATTCCTAACCACAAAATAACATTACAGATAAGAGCAGAAAGAGTTGTTATATTGCAAACCTGAAGATCACATCTATCAGCCTACTGAACTCATATTCTACAACCATTTATGAAAGGACAAGAAAATATCCTTAATTCCAGTGCTTTTATAAACATTTGTTTTATCATCATCAACTCAAAAAGTGGACAGTAAAATGCAGAGAGATGGAGAGAAATATATAATGAGGCTATATACCAAGGTAGGAATGTTTTTACATCAGTGAAATAAAGATTCATAACTCACAAAAGACAAATGGAACAGTGACTTAGAAAGCTCTTTCCTTTCTAAGTGCTGCTGACATCCCCATTCTCATTATGTACTTATTTTTAAAAATTATTTTCATTGATGGATATTACTAAGGTGGTAAATAATAAACCTTAACAGAATCAATAATGAACTATAAAAGACCCTTCTTGCTTTGCCGATATTGGAATATATTATGTCTGGTTAAGCCATTGCTCGCTTTGGCTTTAGTTCAGGAAGGTACTTAGAATGTGCCTTATTTAAGCACATAATTATTCTCCTTGACTGCAATGGACCTACTTGTTAGGTAGATGAGGGACCACACAGGCACTTAAATGTACACATGTTAGTAAAGTACCTTGCTAAATTGGGACAGCAGGGCCAAGGAGATCTATGCCAATGAGAGTCCCCAGAGACATGATAGATGCAACAACCTTCTTTTGGTAGCTTGTATGTGTTTGTATTGAGCCTAGCAACAAGCATTTGATCTTGATTAGGACCTTTGGCATGACTGCATTATGATTATTAAGCAACAGCAATAATTAATAATAAATACCAAGAGAGACTTCTACAGTGTTCCTTACCCATTTGGAAGGAAGAAGCATTCTTTTTGACTTGGCTGGCTTTCTTAACCTAAGTGAAGATAGAGAAAAAACTCAGAACGAATCTTGAGATTTGGTAACATTATCTACAAATGCTTACATTTCTTCCAAAAAAACCAGTGGCAGTATTTCTGCTTCCAGTATGAATCAAAGTAAAATGAACTGATAGACTTCAGGCCTGATCTTTCACATATAGGACTCCAAACCAAAACCCTTTCTTTGGGGGAGCAGGACCAGTCCTTTTATCAACATTTTCCAACTACAAAGTGCCCAAGGCTAAATTTATTCCTGTAGATTAATTCAGCAGTAGATAGGGGTAGCAGACTGAAGAGGTATGTTCTAAATATGTTCTAAGCACTTTCAAGAGAACTCAAAAGGGAATTGAGCATGGAAAGTTAAACATAGAAACCGCTGAATAGCCTAACCACCATTCAAAGCAGATGCAAAGGCAGAGTATCGGGAAACACATAGAAGCAAGATTTTGCCCTCAGAAGTGAGCTGGAGAAGTTGAGAGGGGATTTTATTAAGTGCTCTCATTAAACATTTATTAGAGTCCTTTATTTGGCACAGGATCAATTTGTCATTTATTTTGTTATTTAATTAGCATGCTCAATTATTGTAAATACCATTAGGGCTAAATCATGCAAGTTGCTGAGGAAGCTCACAGCTCCCATTAACTTTAATTAACAAAACAATACTCTTCTTTTTCCATATATTTCAAACCTTAGCCTGATACTCTCTGAGATACTGTTAATGACAATAATTATGATAGCATAGAAAAAATTTGTGGGACTGGCAAAGATACAGCATCAAGTAGTAAAATGTTATTACATATCAAAGGTGAAATCTTGACATTACTGAAGAAAATGGGAGTTTTGGATCTGAAGTCCACCACTCAAAATTAAATCACTGTGAAAAATTAAGGCTATTCCTTTTCTTGTCATCAGAATAAATATGAAATCAACAGTATTCATTCTCATCATTAATTTGAAGATTTTATAACAGATCACAAAAAGTCTCCTCTTTTCAAAGTCTAGATGTTAATACTGTTTTGTAAACAGACACAAATATCAAGACAATTACTGTCCCAATCTAAAAGATGTACAAATAAGACAACATTCATAGAAAGAATGGGCTCCCCTTAGTTAAATAATCATTATTTATTATTATTTCCCCTCTGTTTGAAGGCCCACTGAAAGGAAAATGTATTAGGATGGATTTGAAGATTTTGGGAGGGGAAGGGCAAAGGAGGCTAATATATTGGGAGGATGTTCCATGTATAAGAGATGGCATGGAAGGTACTGAGCGAAACTGAAAAAAATGAATAAGATGGTGATGCCTGTGCAAATTATCAGGCCCTCATGAGGACTGGAGAACTGTGGTACCAAACTTTCTCTTGACCAGAGGCCCTGCTACCATGCCAGGTGTAATATTGCTTGAGTGAGTGCTATTGATGCTTGAGCTATTAAGCTGTATCAGCCCAAACTGCAGGTAGGATCCAATATCTATACCCTAATTGCCTTCCATACTACACTTTCCACAGGGAACCAAATAGCCTGCCTCCCTGATCCCCCTTCTCAAGTACTGCTGAAACATCACTTCTGGCAACCTATCACTACGATGAGCAGTAGGGAAATGAAACGAGTTAGAGAGTCAATGAGGCAGAGGGCTAGAGGAAATGTGTTCCAATTGGCGGGAACTGCAGAGGAGAAGGCTCTCACAGCAGCAGTGTGGATGTAGGTTGGTGGGACAAAAAAGGCCACTGGTAAAGAACTAGATGGATCAGGGAGGTATAAGGAGAGAACAAGTTTACAAGGTCAGCAACAAGGTTTACAATTTTAAATTGGACTGTTAAATGAATGTGGAGTTGTCTCTTGATAAGGTGACATGTACAGTATAATGAACGGGATTGGAGAATGGGGGTCAGATTTCAGGGGAAATCTAATTCAGTGTGACACTGGGTTTCAGAAAAATAAGCAAAGGTCAAACTGTTGTATCTCTCAAACCATACAGCCTCACCTTTTACACTGGTCATTTAGCATAATACTAATGGAACAATGTGGTTTAATTTTCTTCTACCTATGAGGATACAAAAGCCTGAACCAAAGCCCAGATTCAAACAACTTTCAGGGCCTGAATCCAGATCTCAACCTTATAAATGTGCCCGGACTTTATAAAAAGTTGGAATCAAAACCCCGGATCTGAAATCTCAGAGCAGAGTACTGAAAATATAGGTCTAAACAGATCTAAACTTTGCAGCTAGATTCCAGCTCCATAAGAAGATGGTCATCAGCATTCCACACATATTAGAGTCTGGGGAGTTAGTGGGTCCAAAAGGACAGGAATTGAAATGTCAAAAGAAGAGCTATGGTTGAGGATTTCAGGAATAGTGGAATTAAAGCAGCACTCCACACAGTTGATGTTGCAGAGGTGATGATAAGCAGTCACAAGAAATATAGGGAGAGGAGATTTATAGGCTATTACACTCCTCTTCTATTCTTCTGTTCAGTCAAGAAACAATATGCTTTCCCCTCTTTATTCTAATATTTTTCTTTTTTCGTATCTTTTGGTTTTTTTTCCCCTCTCTCATGTTAGTTCAAAACTGATGAAACAATATGAACAAACATAACGTTTCATCACCCAAGTCAGTACAGTTTTATATCCTTATGACTGACCATAAGTGGTACAAAGGCTGGGCTAATCCTTGAGTAGTATAAAGAAAGACAGGAGATCTGTAAGGGCATTGTACTCAAGGTAATAGGAGGATTTATCATATATGTATCTGTGCTTCCAAATTGCAAATTAACCACCCTAGTTCTCCAAAGGCGTGTCATAAATTTACATATTACATTACAACCAATAGCTGGAGTTTGAAAACATATTTAATTATAGAGCCAAATTCCCTACTGGTGCAAATTCATGCAGTTCCACTCTGAAGTTAAGGTAGCCTGACCTATTTATGCCAGCAGAGAACTTGATCCATTACATACCACAATAAAGTAAACTCAATCTGCCAAGCAGCCGTTACATTTTTGTTAAATAAACCAAGAGAATGTTACAGGGACAAGAGGTAGGGAAATAGGTTTAATTTTTAATGCTATTTTTAGAGGCAGTGTTAAGGTCAAGGGTTATTATGCCTAAGGCTATTGCATACATTCCATGATTTCACAGCTACATTTTGTGGTAAGATCTCTGTAACTGAACCTTCATCATAAATGTCCTTGATTATCAGTCTGTGTCACTGAACAAATGGCCATCAATGCCTCTCCACCTACTTTTGATTTCCTGAACTTCAAAATGGAACATTAAGTGCCATTTAGTCACTGACAGTAGCAATATTCCATTTATCAGCCTATTAGGTACAGCTAGTAATGATAATGGGGGTGAATGTAAAATAACAAAAGCCTAGAACTGATGTTTCCCTGCTGAAAGGAATAATTCAGTAATTACCGAACACGCCTCATTTAGTAGACTGGCTAGAGGACAGGAAATAGGTGATTCAGAGGATTTCAGGGGGTCTAAATTAAGCACCTACTGTTATATTTTTATCTTTATTGTACTATATTCCCCCCTCCCCCACTGTATACTTCAATAGCTGACTTTCACTGCTGGAAAGTGCTCTTTCAGGGTCTTCATGTTAGAGATGCAAGATTTCTTTTAAGCACGAAACTCAAAAATCAGATATCTGCAATGATAATTTGCTGTCCAACACATGTCTAGGCTGCTATGAAGAGCCTATTGCTATTCTGTGGCTGTGCTCAATTTGATGAATTACCAGGTTTGCTATGAGTGGCATCTATATTGAATGTTTGCCTCCTATACCTCACCACATTAATAAGAGGTCATTTATTTATGCAGTTTTCATTGGCTGGAAATCTGTTCTGTTTCCAGCAGTGATACTGTATTTTAAAAACTATTGTCTAGATTAGGGGTCTCAAACACACAGCCCACAAGACCCGGAATTCAAGGGTTCCCAACCCCTGGCTGGCTTTTCAAGTGGCCTACGCCCCACTGGCTGGGAGTCGACAGCCAGGCTGTGGCTGCCTGCCTCCCGCTTGGGGTCCTGCCACCATTGGCAGTGTATCCGAGCCATGCCATGCCCCCTGCTGCCTCTGCCTCCCCAGAGCCTTGGATGAGCCACAGCCATGTGGGACGCTGGGAGCTGCTTTGGCCATAACACCAGCCAGCACCCTGGCCTGCAGCGGCAGGGGAGTGCGGTGGGGGGCCAGGCGACCGACCGGAACAGATGGACCCAGGGCCAGGTCAGGGCTGGCAGGAGGGGAGGATGGGGGTCAGAAGGTGTGGGGAGAGTTCCCAATGGGGGTTCTGTGCCGGGGGAGGCTCCATGAGGTCCCTGTGGGGGGCTCTGCCCAGTCCTGGCATGCAGCTAGGAGCCAGGCAATGGCTTCTCGCCTCCCCTCCGGGCTTGGGGTTGCAAGCAGCCCTTTCCATCTTTTTTTCTTGTTCCTTCCTTGTTTCTTTCTTTCTCTTCCTTTCTTACCTTTCTTCCTCCAACCTTATAAAAAAAAAAAAAAAAAAAAAAAAAAAAAAACTTTATTAATTTTAATTAAAAACATTTCTAAAAATTGAATTTCAATTAAAAATCATTCAAATTCAATTAATTAAGCCCAATTAATTGATTTTATTTACAATCACTTTGGATTCAATTAATGATTTTTTAATTTAATTTTAATTAAATAAACTGGTGGCCCTGTTTTATGAAAAGGTTTCAGTGATGCGGCTCTTGGGCCAACATCCTAGACCTCATGAGGTGATTTGAGTTTGAGACCCCTGGTCTAGATCCTCAGCTGCAGTAAGTGTAGCTCATTTTTAGTTAATGGAGTAATGCCAATTTATACCTTGTGGATCTGGCCCTATAAAATTTTAGAGGGCACAGAGATGGATATGTCAGTTGTGATACATGGAAAACTTGTAGTGTATACTTGTATAAAGGAAAACTTAGTATAAATTTATATAATGGAAAACTAACAGTATGGGAGGGAAAGATAAATTCTGTGATTATTAATCGCATGAGCTTTCGTGGGAGAAAATCCCACTTCGTCAGACGCTTTGAAGATAGGAAAGTTACAGAGTGGGAGGAAATTAAATGCAGGGGAGTGTATGACATAGCATCAAGTCAGGCTGTAACAGCAAATCAAAGTAGGTGTTAGGATTCAAAACACTGGGGAACAGCACATAGAGGAGGGGGAGGTCAATTCACTTGATGTAATGCGAGAAAAATCCATAGTCCCTGTTCAACCCCAAGGCAACTGAGTCAAATTTGCATATAAGTTCGAGCTCTGCAGACTCTCTCTGAAGCTGTGATTTGTTATTCATCTGTGTCAACACAGCTATTAACAAGTCGTTAAGGGAGTGAGCAGGGAGGTTGAAGTGTTCCCCTACAGGTTTTGCAGTATTGCAATTTCTGATGTCAGATTTGTGTCCATTGATTCTTTGGCGCAGAGACTGTCCTGTCTGTCCAATATATAAGGCAGAGGGGCATTTCCGGCACATGATGGCATAAATCACATTGGTGGATGATTGACCTCCCCCCTCCTCTATGTGCTGTTCCCCAGTGTTTTGAATCCTAATACCTACTTTGATTTGCTGTTACAGCCTGACTTGATGCTATGTCATACACTCCCCTGCATTTAATTTCCTCCCACTCTGTAACTTTCCTATCTTCAAAGCGTCTGACGAAGTGGGATTTTCTCCCACGAAAGCTCATGCGATTAATAAATCTGTTAGTCTTTAAAAGTGCCACAAGACTCTGTTGTCTTTCTACAATAGACTAACACGGCTACCCCTTTGGATTCTGTGATTATGTTTCACTTCATCAGGTCAGATTACTTCAGCAAACCAGCTGAATTTTTATCTTTATTGATTTATCTTTCCCTGCCATACTGCAAGTTTTCCATTTTCTAGCATCTGACAAAGTGGAGCTTCACCCATGAAAGCTCATGTGAAAAAATAAATTTATTAGTCTTTAGAAGTGCCACAGGACTCCTTGCTTAATTTTCTGAACTAGACTAACATGGCTACACCTTTGGAACTGAATCTACTATTGTTGCTGAACTGAAGAGGACAATGAACCAACTGCATGATTTCATTCACAAAAGATTAGAGACTGTGCAGCATGGGGAAAATTGGATAAAAATCTCTGTGGAAAAAATCTGTGGCTGGTTCGGTCCTATTCAGTGCTTTTTTTTTTTTTAAAGTTCCAGTACTCGGCCAGGATCCTGGGGCTGCCGGTGGTGGTAGCAGGAGCCAGGGCCTCATCACTGTGAAAAAAAGGTGCCAATATTCAGTATCCCTGAGTATCATCATTAAAAGAGGTGCCGGTACTCAGTACCCCTGAATACTATCACAAAAAAAAGCCCTGGTCCTATTGCCCTAAATCAGCCAACATTTTACACTATGTCCAACATTAAATAATAAACACATGAAAGACAGAGCCAGAGACTAGTCAGTCTAGATAAGACTGCAATATTTTAGTTCTAGAAACATTGAGATTTAACAAGAATTTAGGTTAGTTTTCCTTCGGGCTTGGATTTATTTTTATTTTTATGACCAAGGTAATTTCCAACAACCTCCTTTGCTACCACCAGGAAAGTGAGGTTAATTACCATCTCTTGACCTTGGATAGCTTGGCATCAGATCTTTGGTATACTGAACTACAGTTCAGCTCTTACCTCTAATTTTCCGGTTTAATCACATAGGCTTCTACAATATCAATTTATTGTAGACAGTTTATAGACTGCAGAAATCAATAAGCTAATATTTATGTACAAAAACAATTAAGTTCTCATTTCTCCAAAAATATAAAAGTCAATTACAATAAAAAGATACAGAATATGAGCTTGATCCAAAGACTACTGATGGCAATGGAAAGATTCTCACTGACTTCAAATGGACTTTGGATCAGGCCTAAATCTGTAAACTTTTGACCTTAGAGTACTGGTTTCTTTGAGCAAAAGCAACATATGTTGTATTGTAATTTGATTCCCTTCCATCCAAATACGCACATGATATTTCAATATTTTGAGAATAATGAGTGTCTTGTAACAAATCACATATCTCTCTCTCACTCTCTCTCTCTTTGTAATTTCACAGGAACAATTCAAAATAAAGGGCTTTGTAATAATATTCCTACTTCTGCAGATGAAAGGCCAGGAGACCTGATATACAATGGGTGCACTTAAAAAGTTTTTAACTGTTTGATTGATGTTACTAGTTTTATCAGTGTATCCCCCTTTAAACATGAAGAATACACCACAAACTGTTGGACTCTTTCAAAACAGAAAAAGTTTTTAAGTACAGCATCTGTACATTTAATTGTGTTATGAGAACAGAATCAAAGTTTCTGGAATTCTTCAACTGGAGAGCATAGTTAAGTATAAAAGCCTTGCAAGCATCAATAATATTAGTCCAAAAATAATCCAGCATGGTTAGATTAAGGTGTGATAACCATGGATCTTATTTCATTGTGTCTTTTCCCTTCTGGGTAAATCTTCCCTTTTTTTCCTCATTTGTCTGAAGAATTATTCTACTTAAAGGACACAAATATAGAAGAAAAAATACAGATGAGAAAAGAGCGTAAGAGGCTTTTTAAAAAAATATTCAGAAATAAACTATTGATAAACTATTAATATTTTGCATTGATACTATTTGCAAAATCAAATGCAAGATGGACAACATACGACACACACAAAAAGCCCCATAAACTTCCTCTATGGCTATGTCTACACTAGCAAGTTAGTTCAAATTAAGCTTTCTTAATTTGAACTAACAAGCCTTGGCCACACTAGGTTTTCATTAGTTCGAATTAAGGGCTTCCTTAATTCGAACTAAAATTCGATTGTTTAGTTCGAACTAACCCTTAATTCGAAAAAGTTAGTTCGAATTAAGTTAATGTGGCCATGTTAGTTCAAACTAAATGCTTAGTTCGAACTAATCGACAGATTGACCTTCATGCAACTGACTAATTCGAACTAAGCAAGTGCCCTGCATGGCCATGGCTAGTTTGAACTAGTATTCTAGTGGGGCCATGTTAGTTGAATTAACTTAATTCGAACTAACTAAAATTAGTTAATTTGAATTAACTAATTTGAACTAGCTTTTGTAAGTGTAGACGTAGCCTATGTGTCTAAGCATGTGTAAAGGACTTCCTTTTTCCAAAGTAAAGTTTTAAACTCCTAGTGCTCCTTCCTCTCAACAGCAATATTTTTCAAATCAAGAGTCACTTCTATAGTTAAGCAAAAAAGAAAGTCCTACCTATACTCAAACCTCACGCTCATGAATTTATTGTAGTCACCAGCTGGGTTTCATATTGAGTCTTGTTCTCCAAGATGTTTACCATCCAAAGTCCTAATCTTATAATCATATCTGTTTCAGCAGATCTTACACCTATGTGGAGTCCCACTGAAATCATGTACAGTTCCCTTAGTACAGATTCCATTGTAATAGCAGGGCCTAAAACAGAGATAGACATAAGACAAGAAGCAGTGGAGGACTCAGAGGATGATATTAGCATAGAGGTTATATTATTATATACAACCCTCATCTCTTCTTGTGTAGAGTTTGAATGAAACAGACTTTTGACCAGTAAGAGTTAATGTTTAACTTTGCATAAACAGTGACATTTTAGTATAGACTTGAATATGGAGAGGGAAAGGGCTTGGTATACTGGGAGTAGGAGTTTATTCCATACATAGGGGAGAGCAGAGAACATCACAGTGGAAGAAGGAAAGCATGGGAAGTGATACGGCTGATGTTATTTTCGAGCAAAAGTAGTGAAGTAGAAACCAAATCTGATTCATGGGCTGAGACAGAGATTACAAGGTCCTGAACTAAGGAACTGAAACCATGAATCCAAATAATACAGATCTTTGAGAATCTCCACGTCCAGATCGCAGTCTTATAGCTCAGACCCTTCTTTAAATACACATGGATCTTGTGTAGCAATAGGGAATGCCAACAAAGAAATACTATAGAATTGTGTGCTACAATTGTATCAACATTATCTGCCGGTAAGGAACAACAATTTCTTTATTTAAGAACTGCTTTTTCTTATCATCATTCACCAGCTGATACCGTATGTCAGCTATATGCAACTTTTGGAATAATATTTATATATTAAAAAAGCCTTTCAATAAATATTTACTTTAAGAGTCAGACACAAATCTTAGTAACAGATTGAAGAAGGCATAGAAATAGCTTAATGTTAGAAAGAGAGAAAATGCATTTTTGATACACTTATAGCAGATATTCAGGTTGGGGTTATATTGTTTTGGAATAGAAATGGTGCATTATTCATCTTAATTTTCACTCCTCCCCCATTTCCCACACCCCCCTAAATATCTTGTTCATATTTTGTTTCTCAGACCATTATGGTATTGAAAAGCTTATGATTTTGCTGAAGGCAGCCCCAGAGCAAAGTCCTGACATGCCTGATCATTAATCCAGTAATGTGAACAATACGATACATGAGTGGTCTTAAAAGACAACATTATAATTCCCTGCCTTCTGTGGTTTATCCCTGCCATCCTCAGCCTTTTCCTTTAAAAGATCTTGGTTACCTGGAACCCAGACTCCTGACATCATGCTGTTATGAACAAATAAATAATGGAGCAGACCTCCATTGAATTAAACCAAGACAATCATTGAATTAAACCGAGATATAAACGCATTTTGCTTAAAGTGCTCATCACTGAAGAGACAAAATGCTGGTTGTGTTCTATATTCACCGACTCCCCCACTCACTCCTGCATATGCCAGCTCCACGAGAACCTGAATACTGTTGGTCTCAGGATGGTCAGTCTGCTGGGAAGGGGTCTCAGATGGACCCCATGTAAACTCTGCAGTGGGACCCTCATCCAAATGAGCAGGACATTAGATACACAGACTTTAAAGTCAGAAAGAATCATCGTGATCAACTAGTCTGACCTCCTGCACATTGCAAGCCACAGACCCTCACCCACCCACTCCTGCAATAGACTCAATCTCTGGCTGAGTTACTGAAGTCCTCAAATCATGATTTAAAGTTTTCAGTTTACAGAGAATCCACCTCTTACCCTAGTTTAAATCTGCAAGTGACCCTTGCCCCCTGCTGCCGAGGAAAGAAAAAAGTCCATCAGAGTTTCTGCCAATTTGACCTGGAGAAAAATTCCTTCCCAACCCCAAATATGGCGATCAGTTAGACCCAGAACATGTCGGCAAGATCCTCCAGCTTGACACTTGGGAAAGAATTCCCTATAGTGAATCAGAGCCCACCATATCTAGTATCCCATCACCAGCCATTAGAGATATTTGCTGCTAGTAGTCACAGATCAGCGAATATCAATGACTCAAGCCTCACTATACCCTCATCACATCACACATTATTATTATTATTATTATTATCCCTGTTTTACAGACGGGCAAATGGAGACAGAGAGAGGTTCAGGGGAACCCATGGCATATCTAAGAATAAAACCAAGAATGCCAGTATTTCAGGACAGGATAGTAGTCTTCATTAATGATACTCTACTATCCATAATTCAGATAATATAGAGCATCATCCTACAGAGTCAAATCCTGGTCATCTTATGCTCACAAGCAGAGTCACTTATGCCAATGGGCCTATTCACACGAGGAAGGCAAGCAGAATTTGGACGACAGCAATTAAAAGATTTTTTTCTCATTTCAGCGGAGAACCACATACTTCACTTAATAGCAAACTAACAATTTAATAGGGCCAGTTCTTTCCCACATTCACCTACAGAATTTCACCCATCTCAAGGGGGCAACAACTTGAAGAAGTGACCTCCATTATCTGAAATGTCAAGCTGTCATAAAATGTTCCTGCTCCTTTCCCTCCCTCAGCAGTTGTGTCAGTTGTTGACCTAACCTGACTGTCACAAAAGCTTCCAGGTTATTTTTAAAACTGTTTTCAAAACAGATAAACTAGCATTGGGTATGAAAATATAGCAGGGGATTTTCAGGGACCAGGGTAAGATGTGCTGTTGGGCAAAGGAGACTATAACATCCTTTCTTGTTCTGTGTATTTTATGTTGTGAAAATAATTTGGACTGAATCATTCTGGATCATGTTATTTGTTAATAAGATAAAAAACACACTGCACACAGAGAAATTCAGTTATGATGGTACACAGAGTTATGAAGTACTGGCACCTTTTTTGCCATCCCTGCTTCCCAGCTGGGGGTGGGGGTGAGGGCAGGGGCAGAGTCAGCAGGGGAAAGGAGCATTCTGCTGGAAGAAGGGTGGTGCAGGAAGAAGCGGGGTGGGAGAGGCATTTTTCAAATTTACTATCAAGATACGAGTACTGGCACGTTAGACAGAGACAGACAAGCACTGTCTGTGTGTGTACACACACACACACACACACAGAAAAAGAAACATCTATATACACATATCACTTATATACTCTACAAACAACTTCTGTATCAGGAAATATTTTTTTAAGAAAACTGAGAATTTAGGAGAGAGACCACCAAAGGGGGACTATGACTGAGGTCTCTCATGTGAATGGTATGGAGATAGTGCATAGGAAAGACTTATTTACCCCATCACGTAACACAAGAACTATGGGTCACCTGATGAAATTAAGAGGAAGCAGGTTTCAAACAAAAGGAAGAACTTTGAATCAACACGTGAAACTCAACGACATGGGATATTGTGAAGATGAAAAGATATAACAGGGTTCATAAAAGAATTAGATCAGTTCATGGAGAATAGGTCCATCGTTAACAACTATTAGCCAAGATGGTCAAACACACAACCTCATGCTCTGGGAGTCTGATGCTGGGACTTGATGACAGGGGATGGATCACTTGATAATTGCTTTGTTCTGTTCATTCCCTTTGAAACTTCAGTGTTGGAAGACAGATACTGGGCTAGACAGATCATTAATCTGGCCTCATATATCTATTTTATGTTCTCATTTGAGAGAGAGTTTGAAAGAAAGGGAACGCAATTCCTGATTTAGCCTTATCAAATTCTGATTTACCCTACTAATGAAAGTTAATGTTCCCTAACCTGAAGATGAAACAATGCTTTTAAAAAAAAATTATTTCACTTCCAATACTTTAAAAAAAACAACACAACACATGCCGACAACCTGTTCACAAAAACACATGGACATGAGCAAGATGACATTTAAAATAAATATGAATTTAATAAATTAAACAAGAAACATACACCCATTGTAATGAGAGATGCAAACCTGACCGTCACTACAATATGGCCCAGGTGTGCTATTGAGAGCTTCAGTCGTGGCTCAAGAGTTCATTGTGGTAGAACATAAAACAAAAAGATAGGCTCTGCCCCCCAAAACTTACAATAGAGACTCTAGAAAATACATCCATCTCTTTGGAAACAAAGGATGAAATTCACCCTATGCAGACAATCTGGCCAAGGCTGATGGACCACTCATGTGAAAAGTGTAATGCAGTGAAGTTAACACTGCAGTTCTGTGCCTGTGTGCATGTGCGTGCATGTTTTCAGAGCCTACCCATCCTTCAGCTTCTCTATTATTCTGTAGCACAGTAACAGTATCTGCATAATATTCTGCACATTAAAATATCTTCCCCCAGCCAATGCTTTATTGTTCCAAGTGATTCCAGTGTTGGCCAAAGTAGGATGTTCTGTTCTCTTTCCCATCTGCTCCTCAGTGATCATGCAACAGAGCAGTTCAGAGGCAGGAAAAGAATGAGAAGCCTGAGAGTCTTGGAGGTAAATGAAGGTGAGTTATTGGAACAAAAGTATCTTTACAATAACTAATCTTAATTATAAGCAACACAATTGGTAATTTCTGAAAAGTCACTGAGCTTGTTCAGTGCAATGATGGATGAAGCATTCTCAGAACAAGATAACAGACTGACTTGAGAAGCATTCTCAGAACAAGATAACAGACTGACTTGAGAAGCACCATATGTGGAAACCATGACAGTTGGGTTTTATCTATCTATCTATCTATTTATAGCTGATCCTCTAATGGAGTATCTCTGAATACCCAATAGAAGTCTTTGGATACAAAATACATTTCACGTTAATTGGCATTTTGTCACTGGTTTCAGTGGGACCTCTTATCTTTAAAACATGTTGCCTTTGTCAACTGGTGGCGATCCATACCAGAAAATGGAAAAAAAAAAAAAAAAGAGAGGAATTGGGGAGAATGTGACTGGAAGTCTCTTTTGACACATTCAGATGCTATATTTTAATTTTATACTAGCCAGATTTCTCCCACATAGAGAACTGACCCAGAGTCCTACCTCTGCAAATAACATGACAGGGAGCTAGGACAAGACATAAATTAAAATAAACCCTACATTTATTTAACTTACAAACCAAAGCACACAAAAAGGATGTATGTTACAGTAACTTAGACTTCTTTATACATTGCTAGACTGAGTGTAAGGACAAAGGGACTGTAAGTGAGACTGGAGTAAAGGAATGTACATGTAAAGTTACACCACCTCACTCTTTACCTTTGACCTTGCCCTTTGCTTGTAAAGGAATCTGTTGTAGCACTTGTATTTGTTTAAAAAGATACCTACCTGTGTGAGAATTGGGAGCATCCTATTCACAAGATAACAGAGTAACACCTGGGTTTACCCTTGTGCTTAATTTATGGCAATCTGTGATTCCCACCTTTTTGTTTTCCTAGCAGATGGATTCTCTCTCACCTATTAAATATGGCAGCATAGTACAGATGATCATTTTCTATTTTGCTGAACAATTTCTCTCTTTACAAGGAACCTACATAAACTTAACTTGGTTCCTCTATTTCCTGGCCTCAGACATCTGTACATTTTAGTATTCAGGAAACACTAAACAAACACATTGTTTACTAGACCTCTAGTAAATGCCAGATATTTCAGGAACATGGCCAACGTTTTAAAATTTTCCAAATCAAAACATGTTTTTGGTCAAACAAACCTTTTGTTCAACTTGAAATGAAATTATTTTTTTTTACTTTCTGATTTACCTTTTTAAAAAAAAACACAATTTTTGGGTCAACCCAAAACAATTTTTCCTCCAAGAGTTTTTTTGGTTTTTGTATTTGTATTCATAAGAGAACTGAAAAATCAGTTTCTCCACAGCCCTAGAGATCTTTGTTTTCTATACTAACCATAGATGTTTCAGAGTAGCCATGAACTCTGCTTATCTGTTTGTTGTATCCTCCTACAATCTCGTGCCTTATATATTTAGATTGCTAAATTTGGGGGTGGGGCAGGAACCATCTTTTCATTATCAGTGTCTAGAACAATGTTGCCCTGAACCTTCACTGGGACTTCTCAGTGCTATTATAATATAAATAATAAAAAATATCAAAAAACAAGTTTTTTAGAACAGATGCCCTTAAAACCAACAAGTACAGAAGTAATTCAGATGGGTCAGACTTCTTGTACAAGGCATTTTAAGCACCGTGAATGCATTCGTTTGCAAAAGGTTGGTGGCTACTGTGCATGCTACACTGGCCAGCCAACCTTTTGTGTATGTGTGCTCTTCAAAGACTGTTGTGATATCTGAAGATGAATCATTCACACTTTCTAATTGCCATGAGCCTTTGGGTAGACAGTAGCTGTTTATTATCTGCTCTGCAAGAGATCTTTGCTTTGAGATGAATGGTCAAGAGTCCACAGGCACAGTCAAAGAGGGAATTCTTTCTTCAAACTGTTTAATCACTCTATACTGCCCCATCTGTGGTGTGTTCTCCGCTAATGCAGATATGCGACCACAACATTACATTTCCCTTGAAATTAACAGCAGTTTAACATACATCAGTTTAACATACAGCGTGCTTTGGGGTAAGTGCAGAGATCTTTTTACTCAATGCACAAATGGAGTTCATTCAACGGTAACAAGCAAGTGAAGATGGAAGGTGCAAATGAGAGAGCAGGATTGCAGGGTTCCCTATTAAATCTATGCTTTCCATATGATGTTTTTTAAAAAAAAATCAGTTGTGGAGCAAAGCTTGGATTCCAGTTATTTAAGAGCTCTAAATCCAGCAGAAGCTTCTTTCACCAGAAGAGTGGGGTCAGCTTACGATCAGTGTAAGAGGGAAAGTTGTAAAGGAGAACTGCTGAATCCTTGCTCTAGGAGATATATTTTTCCAATTGTTAAGAAAGCACATATAATAGTGGGTGGTTATGCCAATGTAATAATGGGCTCTTACACCAGCTGCTGCCCTGAATCCTAATTTCCAGCCTATTTTGTAAAGTTTGTGTGTTCAGATGTAGATGTACAGGTAGAGATATTTCATGATATCATTTGGACTTACCATACGGTAAAGTGTTGCAGACATTACTGCCTCAAACAAATGTTCAAATGAATTTAAGTTTAGTTATTCTGCAGCTCATACAGCATTTGATTAGAACTAGATTTAGAGCAAGATCCCCAGGGTTACAAGAAAAGGAGACTTGTATGCTGCTACTAAGCCTAATACAGTTATAGTTTATTAATGTGGGTAGTAATATATAATGAAATATCATTAATTCTCACATGTAATATTGGTTTCTAATTTAAGAAATCATGTCCAATTAGCTGTAGTTTAGTAATTCAGATTTATAGCCTGGCAACAAAAATAGAATGTGCAGAGTTCTTCTCCAGTACCGGGGAAGTCTGAGAAATAAAACATCTATTTCTTATTAGATCATTCTCAAGCCTTTATGTTGTTGTAGTTTTATGACTGAGCTCTTCAAAAGAGCCTCTAAAACCTTCTTGATAATTTTCAGTTCAGACCCTATTCCAAAAGGGAATTTTTTTATTTTATTTTTTCATCCATATTAAGGGTTTCATCTATGAAACCAGTTCCAAAGGGGTAGCCGTGTTAGTCTAGTTCAGCAAAACAAACAAGGATGTGATAAATAAATTTGTTAGTCTTTAAAAGTGCCACAGGACTCCTTGTTTGTCATCTATGAAAGGACACTTTATCCTGATGCAACAGTTAGGGGCTAGTACCCAGAGAGTGTTTGGGTGCAGAGGGCTTCTGAATAGAGACACCAATTTTTCTGTAAGTTATCTCTAATACCTTTCAAAAGCAGATACACAAAAAAGCCAATTTTGAATGTTTCCTATAGACAGATGTTAATTCAGGAATATTGCCTTGTATCTCAGTCTGAGATTTCATGAGGAAACTGAGGCTATATCAGCGTAATATGCCAATTCTTCCTGTTACTGTATAAGATTATTTACCACAAGTGCCCTTTGCTCATTCTACATGTTCTGCTCACCACCTGTATTAGGTAACATGCTAAAAAAATGAAACTACTCACTGAAATGGTTTGAGAATTAGACCCTTAAAATGAAAATGTAAGTGGCTTCTCACAGGAAGCATTGTCTATCTTAGCTTCAAAGCATCCTCAGCCATCTCAGCAGGGAAGTGTGAAGGTGTCAGGTAAACATAATCATGCTATTTGTGGAAAACCTGAGATGAGAAAGAGGCAGGGTAATGAAGCATAGATACAGCAATGCAGTTTCCCAGCCTATTTAGGTAGATTGTCTTTCTCTAATTGTTTTTCTCCCTGGAGGTACAGACACTGAGAATTTCGATACCATAAAGCTAAGCTTTATGATTGCAGCTTTCAGTTCTTTCTCAAAGAAATATGTACTGTAGTAGAGTGGTGCGCAATAGCGATGCTATAGTTATAGATGTGTCAGCAATTCCATTAGAAACCTTTGTTTTCAGAGGCTTATTACTGAAATGTAAAAATTAGATTTGGCTAAAATTTGGCATGTTAGGTGCATGCCTGGAAGCACTTTTTGGGGGTGGGGGAATCCCCCATAAATTTATTCCTTGTTGTTGCATATGGCAAAGAAACTCAACATAATAAATGTCACAGAAGTCTGACGATGCAAAATTAGGACTAGATCCTGCAAGTGCCTCATGGACAGATCAACTATTAATTCTAATGACCGCGTGGAACATGGGGTGAAATTCATCCTTCGGGAGACAGACAGCCAAAAGTCAATTGGACTCTCCTCCAAGGTGATGAGTGGCCCCAACCCAGCAAAGCATTTAAGTATATAAGCATAGCCATACTGGGTCAGAACAATGGCCCACCCAGTCCAGAATGCTGTCTACTGACAGTGGCCAATGCCAGAGGCTTTAGAAGGAATGAATAGAACAGTGCAATTTTGGGTGATCCTGTTGTTCAGTGCCAGTAGAGATTCAGGAACACCTGGAGCATGGGTTGCATCCTTGACCATCTTTTCTTGTAGCTGTTGAACCTATCCTCCATGAACATGGGTATTTCTTTTTTTGAACTCCGTTATACTTTTGGCTTCCACAACATCCCATGGAAATGAGTTATTCAAGTTAACTATCCATTGCATGAAGTACTTCCTTTTATTTGTTTTAAGCCTTCTGCCTATCAATTTCATTGCATGACCCCTGGTGGTTCTGTTATGGGATGTGAGGAAGTAAAAACCTTTCCCCATTCTCTTTCTTCACACTATTTGTGATTGTATAGACCTCTCTCATACCTCTTCTTTAGTTATTTCTTTTCCAAGACGGACAGTCCTAGTCTTTTTAATTTCTTCTCATTTGGAAGTTGTTACATATCCCTAAGTATTTTTGTTATTCTCCTCTATACCTTTTCTAATTTTTTTTAAGGTGGAGAAACCAGAACTGCAAACAACATTCGAGGTGTAAGCATACAAAGGATTGATACAGTGATATTTTCTGTTATTATTTATACCTTTCTTAAAGAGAGGCATATGGGTTACATTAGGAACCATTGAGAGACCTACTGAGGGTGGATTACTATTGCTGGGCAGATTAGCTACCCACAACTAGAAACTTCTAGAAGTAGGGAGTGGTAGCATTTTTTTGATCATACTCCACAGGATGCCCTGCTGGTGTGATGTGGTGCGGTCCCTCAGATCACATGAGAGCAGCACTCTGTGCAGACAGGAGGCTAGAGCTGCTTTGAGAAGAGCCCATGTGCTCAATTTTCAGGAGAGAAGCTGAGCCAGGAGTGAACAAGATGTTTTCTCCCTCTAATGGAGTCATCTGCAACAGATTTTGCAGACTTGCATATAGGACTGCGGGCTGGTTGCAAAGAAGAAGGAAAAGCCTGCATGGAATGCTACAGAAGATCCCTGCAAAGAAAGAAGAGGAGAGCTATTTCTTGCCACTCAAGCCTCTACACTGGAACAAAGACTGTAGCTGAGAGTTGAGTGAACTCCACCTGTACTTTAGGACTCTTGGGTATCTTTCATGTGAGGGTTCCTGGAGGGATTGTTCTTGGTTAATTGTATTTTATTTTTTTAGGATAAGGTTTATTTAGTTAGTAGTTAATAAAGTTAATTTGTGTTTGTTTCTAGTAGTATTTTAATGTGGGGTGGTAACTGAGCAATCTTTGTTGAGAGTCCTTGGAGACTGAATCCTGGGTCTTCAGCTGCTACTCCTTTAGGAATTGTGTTAAATTTTCTATGTGGCAGAGGAGAAAGGCAAAGCATGGTGAACTCTAGCCCACCTGAAGATTACACTAACACAGTTAGCCATTTTGACTGCCACTGCACACTGAACAGGTGTTTCCAGAGAACTATGCACAGTAACTCTAAGATCCCCTCATTTTGTATCCATAGCTGGGATTATGCTTTCCAATGTGCATTACTTTGCACTTATCAACACTGAATTTCATTTGCCATTCTGTTGTCCAGTCAGCCAGGTTAGTATGATGCCTTGTAACTCTTGGCAGTCATCTTTGGACTTAACTCTCAGTAATTTGTATCAACTACAACTTTTGCCACATCACAGTTGACTCTTTTCCAGATCACTTATGAGTAATGTTGAAGAGCACTGGTCACAGGACAGATCCTTAAGGAACTCCACTATTTATCCCTCCCTGTTGTGAAAATTGTCTATTCATTCCTACCCTTTGTCTCCTATCTTTTAATCAGTTAATGACTCATGATAATACTTCCCTGTATATTGCAAGATGGCTTAGTTTGCTTAAAAATTCACACAACTTCAAGCATGTGTGTAGTCCCACTGAAGTCAGTGGAGTCAGAATATTCAGCACTTAGCAGGACTGAGCCTAATAAGAGATACAATTGGAATGTGTTTTAAAATTCAATCAGATATTTAAAGACATTTGTCCCTCCCCATTCCACCCCTTTCATTATATGGGGTAACAGCTTTGAGTAAACAAGCAATTAATTAAATATCCTTAGCCAAAAAGACACTAAGAAAGTTTAATCTAAAAGTGCTGTCTGCAAATAGCTCTGAGTCAGATTAGGGGCACTAAGCAAGCACTCACACCAGGGAGCTATTAGAGTCCACTGCATTGATGATCCAAGAAGTAAGGACTCCCTTGAATCTTACCTTCCAGGCTAACCAGAAATGTTTTGAGGCTTTTGGTGGAATCATAAAGTTTCCAAACAAGAGCAACCAATCAAAGCACAGTATGATTTCAAGGGTTTATTGCTCACCATTGTGGCAAAGTGGCTGTCTCTGGTGGCGAAATAGGCCTATGAGTCTGCCCTGGTCAATGCCAGGCCATTCACTCCCCTCAGTCCTAGTGGGTCAAGCTCGCACTTCACGGAGCGGGTGAAGCTATCAGTCCATGAGGCCCAGCACCCCCCCAGAGTACCTGTATCTAGCTGTATAACCAAGTTGTTGCAGTGGTGCTCTTTTGGTGTTGGGCAGTCTCCAGTCAGTCTTTGCAGGCTGGTGCCTGAGTCCTTTCTCATCCTCATCCCCTGGGAAGAGGCACTATTTCCCTCGTTTGTGTAGGAAAACACTCTTCCTACTCCCTACAAGCCTTCTGGCAGCTTGCCTGCCTCCCTCTCTCTGTTCCACCACACCCTGTTTCTGGCACAGGTGGGGCTTTTAATAGAGCTGCAGCAGTCTTTGCATGGCCTCAGGTGTGCTTGATTATGCTGCAATTCCCTCTCCCCTACCTGCAGGGAAGAGGGCCTTTATCATTCTGGTGCTCACATATCGGCCCTCAAGCACCCTTTTAAAACCCTCTGGCCTGACTTTGTCCCACCATCCAGATGATGTTGACTAAAATGTTATTCTTATTAAAAACTAAACAACTGTCCAATAGTTAGTGGAAATTGGTTTTAAAAAAAAAAAAACAACAAAAAAACAACAAAAAAAAAAAAAAAAAAAACAAACAAACAACCAAAGGAACAATGCTTTTATGATCACACACATGAGATCCTGTGGCAGCCACCTTACAAAACTGGAAGTAATGGAGAAGAAAGCAAATATAATAGTTGACAGCTGTTACAAAAGCAAATGGGAAACTGGACTATCCAAAGAAACAAAAGATCACAGATAAGGATAAATGATTATATCATTGTTCAAAGGAATGATGAGAATACACCTGTGTCCAGTTCTGGGATCTATAGCACTGCAATCGTGCAGGAATGGACAACTAGGTTAATAAAAGAGAGTCCAGCACAACAGCTCCCAGGAGAGGGATATGACACACTGTCTCAGTTGTACTGTTTTCCCAACTTTCTGCTGCTGAAATATCACCCACGCAACCTTACCATCTGACATGTTTTTATCACCTAGACAACTTTTCCATGTGACAATAGCCTTTCTTTTCTTCTAAGTATTAGCCACTTTGCATGCAAATAGACTCCATTAACAGGAAGAATACTGCAAGAGAAAGAAGAAATAGATTTTCTCCTTTTTGGTATTCTTGTTAAATAATTAAGGTCAGTAATTAATACATGAAAATATAAATTTTATAGTGGCATTAATCATGTTAAACACCAATATTTGCAGCATTATAATCCTGAAGTCAAGATTTCTCATTGTTTACAGTTGCAAGAAAAATGCTAGAAGAAGGGAAATGTGAAAGTGTAGGAAGGAACAAACAGTAAGAAAGACAGAAATAATAATTTAAAAAGCCATATACAAGACATTGAGAATGTCAAAAAACATTTGGAAACATATTCATGCTGGCAAAAATACCAGGAAGAAAAAATTCTGCTCACTCAAATACTTATGCGGATGGGTGGGCTAGAAATATACAAAATGCCAGGCAGCAGGGAGTAGCATCTAAAAGGATAAAATGCATTGATTCATGGTCTGCTTTCATCCGTAACAAGCATTAAACTGTTGTAGCAATGAAAAAGTATTTCAAACAGATACAAAACATTACACACATACACACAAAAGGATAAAAGAGTTCAGCCTGATAAAGGTAAAATATAGATCAAAACAGTCATAATAGGAAGTGATAGTTGCTTAAATGATCAAGTTAAACCAGGGATAGATTGTATCTATTAGGCAGAATTATGATTTAGTGACAACAGGGAGTTGCACTGCCCTAAAAGGAGATGAGGGAAGGACTGGGAAAAAGTTTCACTGAGACAAAATCCCTCTCCAAAGTACAAAGGAAATGTCTAGGTTGCAGAATCAGTGGGCAGTTTGGAGTGGGTACGGGCTTGTGAACTTGCTCCTTTCTCCCCCTGGTTGTCCACTTTAAGCTGTTTGCACCATTGGGACTACTTGGAGGCAGTTTGCCTACTGCTCTCAACTGATTGCAGGGAACACAACTGTTCATCTGTACTTCCTGCTTTCTCTCCTTGTCTCCCCTCCCTCCAACACACACAGAATCACATCTGCAGAGGCAATGTTGCACAAAAAAGTTTTTTTATACATACGGGAACAGATCTAGAACTGCTGTAAGGTACTGTAACTCCACTAAAATTAAAAGCTATAATGATTTACTCTAGCTGAAGACCAAGACCATTCACCTCTGTCTTGGGAAAATGGTAATTGCACTAATAGAAGAAGTTGCTAGAGACAGTAGTAGAAGTAAAACTGCAGCAGGATTTGAGGTTTTTGTAATATAATGAAGTATTCAGAGATATTTGTTTGACCACTGGAAAGTAACTACAGTTTTCTATTAAATCAATATAAAAATATTGAAAATGGCAAACATTTAATAAGAACTAAATGTAAGTGAAATTAAATGTACTCACTACATTAAACCACATGCCACATATGTTCAAAATGTCATGAGAAACAGACTGGTTAGCAGGAACATATCAGAGACGCTCATAAAGGCCATGCTGGTATATATTTCAATAAATAATCCACTGGACACATCCAATTTAATCATTCCACAAATTGCTGTGTTTGTGCCAGGTCACATGGTCAATTTGGCATAGTTGTAACATCTAAAGAATTAGGCAGTTCACACAGATAACAGGACAGAACACTGATAAGATATAACTGCAGTTTCAAATAGTTCAGAAATAATGCTGTACCTTTCTCTACTTGCAGTCAAATGGGTGTGATATTTAACATTGGTTTTGTAACAGAAAACTAGCAATGTACAATTTGCCTTACGTAGAAATGTTCTTGTTTCTGTTTCTTTACACTGAATAGAAAAAGCTATGTGGTCATTCAAGCCTAGAGCCACAAAAAAAGCTAGAACTTAAATCCAAAATTGAGGTTCAAAATCCAAGTGAAGCTGCCGCTTAACTCCAGAGGCACTTAAAAATCTCTTGCCACTGAAATTTTTGCTATAAAAGTCCCCCAAGCACTTAAATTTCTGCCTGTGGCTATGTACCTAATGTCTTGGCAGAAGTCATAGACAGATACTCAGATCAGGGGTCTATCTCAGCTCCCTTCCATAAACCACATGGACTCTATCAGATATGCTTTCAATGACATTATTTTAATTTTCCTTCAATATCACCACAGCCTCCTGTGGTCCCACATATTTACAATCTTTGCTGAGCTTTACTCTCTCTCAACAGGACCCAAGGGGACCAGAGGTCCCCCTACTCTGAGCCCTCTGTGTGACTAGCCTCAGCTACCCTTGCTCCTCTCCACTTCTCTTTCTCCTCTTTGCACTTCCTTCTTCCTGTGCCTCTTTAATCAGCCCTGGGCCAATGGGACCAATTGAGTTTTTGCTTTACTGAGCCCACTAGATTGAGTGGACCATTACTCCCAATCAGCTTCTCCTTGGGCAGTAATTATCCTCCATGTGATCAAAGTACAGGCTCACCTACTCAATATCTGCACTTTGCTACAACCCCAATGTACTCTGCCACTTGGTAGCAAGGGGTCCCTAGTTCACAACAGGTTAGAACAACTATGCTATTTTTATGATTAAACTATTTAATTAACTTTTCAAGTGTGTACAAAAACTTACAGGATCTTCCCTTCACAGGGAGAAAAGTGAACTATTAAGGAGAGGAGGTGATGGAAAAAATTAGGTGATGCATGTTACTAGCTGAACCAATCAAAATATGATATTGTAAATGAATAAATCCCCAAAAAGATTTTATAATTTTTAGCCCAACCTATATACAACTTCAGCAGTGGAATTCCAAAACTAAGAGTACTGTAGGCTAAGGGCACTGTTAAATAGTTCATGCAGAAACTCACACACAATTTCCATCTATATAAAAAATGCAATTGAACAGGCCACAAAGCTTCCATAATACACAAAGAAAATAAATGATTGCTGGCCAAGATCTATCCGTGTAACATGGAACATACACAAGCTCTGAAAGAAGAATTGTTAAAGGGAACTATAAAGGTTAGGAGGCTCAATATTTGACCTACTTTATTTTTCTGGAATCTATTTTCAAAGTATTTGTAGTTCTTTAAACAGGGTTTTCTCCCAGTGTAAATTCTTTAGTGCTGTTCTTCTCTTTTATAGAAATATGCCAGCAACCTAATACCACTGGTAATCTTACAATAGCAAACCAGTACTATATGTTTATTTCTGGATGAAATAAATAGAGACTCCCCTTTGAAACTTCCAAATAAAACAGCAGTGAATAAATAAACCAGCATTTGTAATAATGTAATGTGCCATGGCAGTGTATTGTGTTGGCTTTTTATAGTAATTTCTTTTCTTATTCTTGCAAATTTGGGTTAATATTCATTTTCTATTGATACACACACACACACATACATTTTAGCACATTACTTGTGTTAGACACATTTCCTCTCTCCCTATTTAATCATTTTATATGTCTGTCTTATTTTATGGAGATTGCTTTATTTAATGATTATGGTGACACACCATTAGCTTGGTTCCAAAGGGGTAGCTGTGTTAGTCTAGTCCAGCAAAACAAACAAGGAGTCTGGGTGGTACTTTTAAAGACTAACAAATTTATTTATCGCTTAATATAGGAAGTTTCCATTTCAGGAGATAACACCTCTCCTATACTACAAAGTACTCTGGAGAAAATGAAAGTCTTCTCAGGGTCCTTTAATTTGTCAGGGCGATAGAGCTGATCAAAAAAACCTATTTTTTTCATTTACTGGCCATTCCAAAAAGTTGGAGGGAAAATTGTTTTGGGTCAACCCAAAACAAAAATTTTCCATTAACCATAAAATGATTGAAATGTTTCAATTTTGATTTTGAGAGAGGGTTGGGTTTTTTTAAATTAAATTGAAAGTTATTTCAAAGCACAGAGTCGTTTCAAATTGAAAAACATCATTTTGTAAATATGAAAATGAAATTTTGAATTTTTTAAAACTTTTTCTTTAACTGACAAAATTCAGCAAAGTAGACACAAATTGACAAAATGTTTTGCTCAGCCTGAACTGCACTTTTTAGTTAAAAAAGTTTCAGCTCAAGATTTTTGACCTGTGGAGGCACCCAAATGAATAGAATGGACACTTCTCAACATATAAACCCTAATCTCTCAATGCCTAAGTTTGCTTCCTCAGTTGAATGAAGATAATAATTCCTGCCATCTCAATCAAGAATTCTGAGATCCTGGGGTAATGGGTAGTACTAATTGATTTAAGTGTAAAATAACACATTATTATTTGAAAAAAGTTTTGAGCTAAGCACTCCAAAATCTGACAACTCCCGGATGTTGGGAAAATTCAGAACCAGATATCAATTTAGCAATTTGGCCGAATCTCAATTTAAACTATTAATTACTGTTTATTATTAATTATTATTATTGCAGCCATGCCTCTGTAGTTATCTCAATAGGAAATTGAAGGAGGAAGTCTTGATGAAAAGTAATTACTTGCTGCATTAAATGGTTTCAAAAATATTTCATTGATTAGTACCGATAAGAAAGCTGTTATAATGTCAGCCAAGTTCTGGGATACAGGAATGTGCATAGTGGGGCTGAGATATAAAATATCTACAGATCACTTAGAAAATTCAGGGTATAAACAGATTAGAAAATGAATGAATGTAGCGAAACTATTTTTCTAGTCAATGTAAACTGCTTTTCAAGATCAATTCCATGCAGAGGGTATGCATTTTTTCATTTTAAAAATGTCTTTTCTACTAGGGTTTCAGAAATGGCCCCTTTTGGTCTGTTCTATAGTATACGATATCATCAGAATGATTACAATTTGAAGAAGTATTTTATTCCTATATCTTGAACATCTTGTTTTGCTGCTGATATAGAGTAACATCTTTTGATAAGAAGTGCAATAGAGAGACTTTAGCAGTGGACATTGACAACGTTACAAAACTATCAGTGCCAGTGTATAAAACCTAAGTACAGAGAGAAAAGGGAGCGTTAGTCAGTAATGTGGTCCACGTGTTAGTGGTTTACCTCATGGGATGCTCTGAGTTCAGATCTGATTTAGTGCAAAAGGGAAATGAGTTTGGTGGTGTCAGTGTAGATCGTAGTTGCCATTTGTCCATATCATTTGTCCACAAACACAAGATGACACAAATTATAACCTCTATTCTGGAGAGCACCATTTCCCAAACAGCAGAGGTTACTGCAAATTTTGATTGCAATGCACTGCATTGGTTATCAGTACATATTGTTTTATATAAGTCAACTGGGCTTAAATTTTCAAAAGTCACCAGTGATTTTTAGGTGTCCAAATTATGGCAGTTTAATGGGGCTGAGTTTCCAAAAAGTAGCTCTTCAGAAGTTCTGAAAAATCAGGCTCTCAATCAGGTATTTCACATTGGGCACCCAAAAATAACTGGTCACTTTTGAAAATTTAGGCACAGCTATAGATTTGCATTAGCAATGGAATATTTTTCCATTTCAACTTCTGCTTTGCAGTTAAGTCTGGTGGGGAGAGAAGGCTGTATTCTTTTACTGTATGAAAAGATAGTAGTAGATTATAGAATAAATTAGACCATGAGTGATGTCCATAGTTAGTGGTACCACTTATTAGTGCTGAGAAAGTAAACTGGCAAATCTCTTATTTGTGTTAGATATATTTCCCTGAAGTAGTCCTAAAATGCCTTCCTATTCCCCATTTCAAAAGTACATGCCCTATGGCTATTAGAATTTTGTAATATAGTGCTGAGACAGTGATGCTTCTTTGATAAGATGCTTTTTATTAATAGGTTTCCATTAGTTTTAATCTTTGCTCCCTCAGGGATACTTTAGTCATCTACTTACTGTAACTCTTTGTGAAAGTGACTGTAACAGCTTATGGAAAAATAGCATACATCATTCTAAATTCATGACCCAGCTTTGGATACAGCAGACTTGTACTCTTTGGTATTTTGTCTGCAGCCTAAACAACCTTTCCAACCGGGTTTTCAAAATGCTATTACAATTGTCTAACAGATGTTGACTGGCTTTGGAAGTTCTGTGCTGTAGCTGTCACTATATCTCCTGCAGATGAGAAGATATACTGTGGTCATTGTTCAGTGCCCGACTAAAGCAATCTCACGTTAACAACATGGAATAAGAAACAAATGTACTGTACATTAAAGGAAGTATATCAATTAGTACTTATAACACAAATATAATCTGCATTACTCTCTTCTTTAGCTTTCTTAGTTTGATCTAAATCTAAGTTCAGATACATATGCATGGTCCAGTGAAATCAGTACTGCTGACTGAGTGATTGTAACAAACCTTGATACCCTGTGAAATTCTCCTGATTTCAGCTGAATTGAAAATTCAGACCAGGTTCAAGACTTAACAACACTTGGAAATATCTGAGCAAACCTAGCTCAAATTTGAGTGAATCTGAGCTAGTTTACGATTTTGCATCCAAATCAAATTAAATATTTTCCAATTTGCATGGTTTCAAAGAAAAACAAAGGACCACAAGGGTCATCTAGTCTAATCCCTGTCAAGATGCAGAATTTGTTGGGTCTAAAAATCATCCAATACAAATGGCTATCCAGCCTCCTTTTGAAAATCTGCAGTGAAGGAGCTTCCACAACCTCCCTAGGGCAGTCCGAGCCAAACGCCTCAAAATTTCACCAGTTTTGATTAAATTTTCCCCTAAAGGCTTCCTTAACCACTCATTTCAGTGCAGTTAAACAGACATAAAATTGGAGTAATTCTGCAGTAAATCAGGCTCTAAATGTGAATTCATTTGAACCTGAAATTCATAATAAACATTGATTACTATGAACCCATGCAGACTGAAGTAGAGGAAGTGTCTACACAAAATCACTTTGAAGTGAGAGTACTGAATCTGGCACAGTTCTGCATGTCATTGAATGGAATTGTGTAAATTTTTTAGTGTATGATAAATAGACTCATAGACTTTAAGGTCAGAAGGGACCAGTACGATCATCTAATCTGACCTCTTGCAAAATGCAGGCCTTGAAACCTCACCCACCCACTCCTGCAATAGGCCACCAACCTATGACTGAGTTATTTACCTCCTTAAATCATGATTTAAAGACTTTAAGATACAGAGAATTCACAGGTAGGTGAGCCATGCCCTGTGCTACAGAGGAAGGCGAAAAACCCTCAGAGCCCAGGCCATTCAGCCCTGGGGGAAAATTCCTTCCCGACCCCAAATATGGCGATCAGTTAAACCCTGAGCACATGGGCAAGTCTCAACAGCCAGTTACCCAAGAAACAATTCTTTGTAATAACTCAGAAACCACCCCAAGTACCCTCCCTCTTTAGGCCACTTGTATATCCACCACACGTAGCCAAAGATGGGTCAATTTCCAAAACAGGCTATCTGATCATACCATCCCCTCCATAAATTTATCAAGCTCAGTTTTGAAAGCAGTTATGGTTTTTGCCCCCACAACTCCCCTTGGAAGGCTATTCTAGAACTTTACTCCTCTAATGGTTAGAAACCTGCATCTAATTTCAAGCCTAAGTTTCTGGATGGACAGTTTATTACCATTTGTTCTGGTGTCCACATTGGTGCTGTACTCAAATAATTCCTCTTCCTCCCTGATATTAATCCTTCTGATGTATTTATAGAGAGCAATCATATCCCTCCTCAACCTTCTTTTGGTTAGGCTAAACAAGCCAAGCTTCTTGAGTCTCCACTCATAAGGCAGGTTTTCCACTCCACAGACCATCCTTGTAGCCCTTCTCTGCACCTGTTCCAATTTGAATTAATCCTTTTTAAAAACATGGGGGACCAGAACTGCACGCAATATTCCAGATAGGTGCCTTGTACAGCATCACTAACACCTCCATGAATCTATTTGAAATACCTTTCCTGATACATCCTAGAACCACATTAGCTTTTTTCATGGCCACATCACATTGGTGGCTCATAGTCATCTTATGATCAACCAGTACTCCCAGATTCTTCTCCTCCTCAGTCCATTCCAGCTTATAGGAAAAATGCTTGTTATTTGTCCCTAAATGCATGACCTTGCACTTCCCATTATTAAATTTTATTCTATTCCTGATACTCCAGTTTACAAGGTCATCCAGATCTTTCTGAATGGTAACCCCACTTCCTTCCAGTTGCAAGTCCTCAGTCCTACAGCTTTTCTCTGCAATTGTTTGCATCTGCTCCATACTCCTTCTAGGGCTCTTACTGGAAGGAATCTCCATTGGCTCATCCCCTCTTTGGATAGGACTAGCTGCTCTTCTCTTTTTTCCTTACACTCCCACTGTCAGTCACCACATGCTGTGCTCCTTCATTTGCTAACCCAGAAAACCTGTTTCTGAGCTCTATTTCTCCTTCAGTAGCACGTCTTTTCCTATGCTAACTTTTCACAGTCACATGCTTCCACTGGCCACTTTCATCTCCCGGTATTCTGTCCTCAGAGTCTGATGGTCCTGCTTCCATCTGCAGGTCTGGCATTTCTCTTAAAACCTCCTCACCTGTCTGCTCCATCAGTTGTTCAAAACCGCTTCTAAACTCAATGAGAGTTTCCACCTGCATCTCTAATCCCCAAATTTTCTCCTCCATCAACCCTCTGAGGCAGCACTTCATGCACATAAACGTCCTTGGAGGCAATTCCTCCAAACTCAAGTACATCCTGCAGCTTCCACATCCTGTCATCTTTGTTATTTCTTCCCCAGCTTGAATGTCTACCATGGTTGTCTCTGTATCTGCCATAGTGCTTCCCCTATTCCCGATCTGCACAAAGTAAACCCCAACACTGCAAGCAAAGCAATACAAGAATCCCACACTCCCCCTCCAAACTCCCCTGTTCACAGCCCTGTTGACTGCCGCTGTGTGCTGCTGCCTGCTGGAATGGCTGCCTTTATAGCTCCCTCAGCAGGGAAGCCCCACCCCTAACTGGGGTCTGCTGATCTCTTTCCACCACTCAGCCCCTGCAAACTGAACAAGGAAAAATAAAAAAACACCCCAGGTGTTTAAGGATCATGGAATGCTTTCCTTTTCAATCTAGGATTTTTATCCTTGTTGGTTCCAGGGGCTTTGAGTTTGAAGATAATTTTGCATATTGTTGTTATTTCATATCAGCATGTGTTCCATAGCAGTAATATATTCCAGACACTATGCTCTGCTACCCCATTTATTCTCAAGTGTTTCACTACAAGTGATGTGGTTGAAGAGCTGTGGTTGTAAATCTTCAATACTCTTAAACGTCCAACAAAACAGTCCACTAAAGTCTTTGTTTTTCACCATGCAGTTTGTTGCACATTCTGCAGATAAAGCCATCATCAGCTCTTTTGAAGCTACATTTAAAATGTCTGCTAATTTTACATGAAAATATATAGGACTATTAATTTATTTCTAAATTGTAATATACTTGGGTGCTAAATGAACAGTTTCCTTTTTTTTTGGTATCTCTTCTAGCTCATGGTTCACATCAGAACAGAAGCTGACATAAAAATGATTGGAGGTGCCATATTTTGAATGAGACATCAAACGGAGGTCCCTTCTCTTTGTCTTTGGCAGCTGTTCACATGGAAGAATTTTTTTTTTTAAAAAAGGGAAAACCCCTGTCCCTGAGACAAAGGTGAGTTAATAATTCATAATGAATCCTTTATGTGGCAAATTTAGTCCCCTTTCTGCTTGCAACTTGGCCATGGGCAGGGTGTGATTTTCTTTAATTTATTTCATATTTGAAATCACTAGCTGACTTATATTTGTGAATAATACTAGGTCTGTGTTATGCTTTCTGTAGCTATAACACTATGATGCCTTTTGATTTCTATACATTTCACCTTTTTTGGAATTCTGTGTAAGTTGTTCAGCAGCTATTTTGTGGTACTATAATGGTGGATCGAAGGGGCTAGAGTGGGGTTCAAAGCCAAGAGTTTTACCTGCCTTTAGAGTGAAATATTCACTGAGTCCTGCTAAGCACAATACAAATTGCCATGTTTGTCCACATATTCACCCCATTACTACTGTTTAATTTTTTGCTCTTGAAAGAACCAGGGGATTCCTTGAATAGGAAAATGTACAACACAAAACTGAACTGAATTCTGTCTATCCTGAAGCAGACCATATATCCTTTAAAATGTTTACCCCTGCTCTATAACTGGAGGAGAGGAGTGGATGGGAGAGGTCTCTTATAATCATTGTAGATGGATTGTTGTCAAATTTACATTTTGTTTTGTACAATACACTGAATAATTTGGTCTGTGGGGTGCCAAATAATGTAAGAGAAAATGAGATACAGACCTCATTAGCAAATATTTCTGTTCCTTATAAAGCCTCATTATTACTCATTACTGGAACTTGCCTACAAGCTCCTTTGTAAATGTTTTCTGAGACCTAGAAGTTGAGAATAAGTAGTATAATAACTGTAAGTCTTGGAGTTTGAGGAAGAATATAAAAAAACCATGACTGGGTGAGAATTAATCCCCTTATTCTTTCCATTAACAGCAACAGTATTTCTTGAATTAGTGGCTATGTTAAAATGAGCTTTATAGAAAGTAAGGCAGAAAGTAAATGACAACTGTCTATTTCTCCTGGTCATGGTAGAAATGCAAATTTATCTTTAACTCTTCCTGCAAAGCACACAGAGTTCATATACAGACTCCTTTGCCAGTTCCCCATTCTAAGAATTCAAAGCCAGATTCTCGGGCAAAGGTGGGCACAAGGAACTTTGTTCCATCTTGCATGGCCTAAGTAGGAGGAAACAACTGTTTCACGCCCTGTGTTCATTGCTTCCTGCGTGTACCCTTAAAGGTTGCACAGTGCCCTAAAGAATGCAGGGTCATGGACGCACTAGGCAGCAAAATAAGACTAGCACATATACATGCTGTGCCCTCTGAGGGACTAAAAGCAGGATCATTTACGTGTGCCTGAAGGAGATGAGAAATGTTGCCTCCCTGAGGTCTCCCCATACCCCTGTGGTGGTAACTCTCTATATGCCCTTAGTGCAGTCTGTGCCTAGATGGCTTGCACCATAGAGACTGTACAGGAAGAAAAAGGGCTTGGGTCGGGGGGGAGAGTTGCAAGCATATAATTTCATTCATTGGTATATGATGATTTGTATTCTAATGGATTCCTTTTGGGAATAGTTCCAAAGGGGTAGCCGTGTTAGTCTAGTCCAGCAAAACAAACAAGGAGTCTGGTGGCACTTTTAAAGGCTAACTCATTTATGTATCGCATGAACTTTTGTAGGAGAAAATCCCACTTTATTGTTTAAACGTCTGATGAAGTGAGATTTTTCTCTCAAAAAAGCTCATGTGATAAACAGATTTGTTAGCCTTTAAAAGTGCCACCAGACTCCTTGTTTCTTTTGGGAATATTCATCCATAAAACTTTAGGGGTTTTTATCCAGCAAAGTGTGGCCTACATGGTTCAAATATTTTTTCCACTAAGATTGCTTTTCTCTCTCAAGTATTTATTGCGAAGAGTGTGAGTTAAACGGGTTTTAACCAAATAATACCAGTCCCTTATAACTTTCAGGCAGGAGAAGACTAGGGAAAGCTCTGGGCAGAAACTTTGCAGTAATGTAGAGGCAGAAAAAGCAACATATGATTTTCCTTATTCTGATGAAGTTCCTTGTTCAGTGTTAGAGGAAAATAATTCTAATTTTTTATGATTGTCTTGTGACGGGATGTTAAATGTTGACCCGCTATGAACCACCATAAGGAAAAGGAAAAGAAATTTCCATAATTTGATAATCCCAGAGTATGACTTGTACAAAAGCAATGCTTCACTGATTCCTGAGGCACAATCAACTTCTAACGG
Source organism: Pelusios castaneus (assembly GCA_007922175.1). Classification (NCBI taxonomy): domain Eukaryota; kingdom Metazoa; phylum Chordata; order Testudines; family Pelomedusidae; genus Pelusios; species Pelusios castaneus. Next base: position 1,541,688 of record ML685812.1, read on the forward strand.
AGAACAGAGAAGTGAGGCCAATGCATTGATTTATTCAATGAGGAATGGGACTGAAAATATTTATAAATTATTATCCTTCACTGAAAAAGCACTAATTTAAATCATTCTTAAAAAAATTGGATGAGCATTTCAGAAAACAGTGTCATACATGAACAGGCAAGCTTTTATAAAAGGGAGCAGAGGCCAAGAGAAAGCGTGAAAGCCTGTATAAGGGCCCTCTATGAACAAGCAAAGTATTGTGACTTAGGTATCAAGAAGAATGAACAGAAAAGAGATTGGCTCAAATTTTAGAAAGTGCTTAATTGGGATATTTGGTCCCATTTTCAAAAATAATTGAGCCACTTTTGAGCCAAAGTCCCACTGAAAGTCAATTTACATATTGTAGTTAATATCTGAGCTAATGCTAGAACAGGGTATGTAACCGGTACAGCAGTCTGAGCTTGTGAGAATACGACTTCTGTGCTACATATGGCAATTTTCTGTATCTTTTTGGGAGACTTAATGGGCAAGGACTGTACGTAACCCCTCTAGTGAGGAAATGTGATGTGAAGCCTGGGAGATCAAAGGGTGCCACACAAGAATGGACTTTGGGGTCAACAGGTACAAAGTTCATGATTGTCAGAGAGAAAACCAAGATTAGGCAGAGCAACCATTTTTTTATGCATCTCAAGCCTTTGATTTTGGCCTCTGGGAGCAGGTAATCAGCAGACAAAGACCTCTCCTCAGAGCGTAGCTTCAAAGTGTTGGGATTTTGCATAACCAAAGTTGAATAATTTGCATTAGGCAGTCCCCCAGGAAAATCACTTTATACTTGGACCCATAGTTTGATAATCCCTTCACTGCAAAAGCAATAATTTAAATCATTCTTTAAAAAATTGGATGAGCATTCCAGGTACGATGAGGGGAAGTTGGTAACATAAAGTGGCATCTGCTCTGTCTTCTAAACAAAACTTGTGTAAGAGGCTTCCAGAAAGAATAACATTACAGAAAGCATTTAAACATAATTGTATTGTGCTAAGTACAATTACTAGTATAAATTTGCTTTGAGTCTTCATATGACCATCTAGCTCTAACTGGTAAAATTTAGTAGGATGATAGAATAGTAATAAGTGCAGGGTGTTCATTTCAGTGTTTACCACCATAATTAGTACTTAATTTTTGCTTTTGTTGTTTTTCTTTTCTGCATTGTGGCAAATTTCAGAAATAGTCTTGAGACACTTACAGTGTATATGCTGTATGTATAAGAAAGCAACTGAAACCTGCTCTGCTAAATCACAAATTGAAATAATTAGGACTGACTGAATTAGAATGTTTGTCCTAAGATGGCTACCTGTCTCTGGAATTTTCTATGTCTTTCATTAAATCTAAATGGAACAATTCTGAGACCTTGCTGTTCTGTTCTCTTTTCCATTAAAGGACAAAATAAATACAAATATGAGAAAATAAGTCTGCTGAAAAATAAATCTTCATCTCCACTTGTATGGCTTTCAGTTTTTTTACAAACTCTCTCTCTCGCTCTCTCTCTGTTTGTGTGTGTATGTCTGTCTGTCTATTAGGGATACTAGCACAGTGGTACAGCCTTGCTTTGTATAGCCTCTTCCAACCAGCTCGGAGGGAAGACGTGCTATTCAGTAGCCAGAAACAATCATTCTTTCATCATTCTTCTTCAGAGACACACAGGATCCTATCATGTATTTCCTCTCATATACTAATAATGTAAAGATTTAGGTGTAGGTTAAGCCCAGGAAAGCCAGAAGATTTTGAGTTAAGGCCTACAATTTGATACCTTACTATGCAAGAAGGAGGAAGTCCCAAGTGTGTATGATACTTTACCATAGGTTTCACAACCATACCAACGTAATACTTCATTTGCCAAATGTTTATTTTAAAATGAGTTCAATATGTGCTCTCTATTCATAGGAGCACATTGGGCCATCAGTTACATCAGATTAATCCAGTAAAGTCAATTAAGTTACTCCATATTACAGCTGTGTAATAGAGTCGAACTTGGCTCATATCAGATCTAATTCATGACTGGCGTAACTCCACTAATGTTAACGTTATTACACAAATTCAACATACAGAACTAAATTCTAGCCCAACTTATACCACACCCATAATTCTCACTTATATTAATGTGGGTTGCATGGTGTGAAAACCAGGGCAGAATGTGGTCTATAGTGTATAATTAATATACATAGCATAACAGAGTTAGTGTATAAAGAATGGGGTTACTAAACAGAGTTATTTCAGTCCCTCCTGCATTTCTTGTTCCTCCCTGTATTCACAATAGAAAACACCTGCAATAGTGAAGTTGCTAACTGGAGATATTAGTTATTGAAGAAATGTTTAAGTCTTTAAATACCATCACTGCAAAGTAATATAACATATAACATTGAATCTTCTAACATAAATTTCCATATAATGAAGACACCATTTAATAGTGAAGCCGAATAAAGGTCTCTAGTTGTTTAAGGCCATTGCAATGTTCAAATTGTGAGAGGTCTCTTACAGGGCAAAGTCCTGATCTCATTGAATTTAATATCAAAATTCTGACTTCTCTGGGACAAGATTTTTTCCCATAGGGAAGCTGTGGGTTAAAAATAAAGATAATTCAACCCTAAACAGTTTCTCAAAAGTTTCTCAAAAGTCACTTAGCAAATCCTAGTTATATAGATAGGGTGGTGTAGAACAAGGCACTAAAGGGCAATGCTTTTGGCTACTCTTATATACTATTCCTCACTGACATTAATATTGCTGTTAACAATGGGCAAATCTCTAAATCTTTGTCTCCTAGTACACCCATCTATAAAAAGGGTTTATTAGTAAGTTTCTATTTCTAATGATGAGATTTAATTAATGTATTTGAAGTCCAGTTAATAATCAGATGTAAGTCACTTCTAACTTAAGTTATATGATGCCATAAGAGACATCACATACAGCCAAAATAGCATTATTCCACCATGCAAAGGAGAGCAGGAAGTGGAGAACCACAGAAGGGCTACACTTGCACTTTTAAGTCGACTTTAACTAAGTCGACTTAACTAAGCTGACAAAGTCCATGGTGGCGGGGGGCACCCCTTGTGTGCAATGGGGCAAAGAGGGACAGGGACCCTGGCAGGGCAGAGCCCTGTGTATGATGCTGTCTGGATTTAGGGAAGTATTTATGGTATTGTTTTCAATGGATATCTCATAAATGCTATAATCCATAGGAGCTATGTCATGTTTGGTATCAATAGAAAGGTAGTAATTTGCTGGGAATGATTATATAGTTTATGTCTAGGAATTCTATTTCAATTAGAAGTTAGGAATATGGTGTTCTATCTAGACTTTAACTTATGTTATTTTATGGAAATGTTTGACAGAGGTGTCTGTGCAAAACCATTGTGTCCTTAATGTTTAGGAATGTGTCAGGACAATGGTCCCAGGAAGTTACCTAATGAGCCCTTAAGGACACAATGGTTGTATTCCTTATGTCATAAGGAAATGTCATAATCATAAATGCTTCCCTAAATCCAGACAGTGTCATACCCTGCCCACATGCCCTGCCCTTTGAGGGGCATGCCAGGCTCCCCCTGTGCCCCCCCCCCGGTAGGGAGGGCATTGGTGTAGTCCTGGGGTAGCCCTAAATCGACTTAGGGCTACCCCAGGGCTACAGTGGCTTAATTCGACTTTAAAAAGTCGAATTAAGTCTTAAGTCTAATGAAAAGGTGGTTTAATAAAGTCGACTTATTTTCCTTAAGTTGACTTAAGCAAGCTGCTTAAGTCGACTTAAGGAAACTGTAGTGTAGACGCAGGGCAAATTAAGTCGACTTAAGCCAAGCTTAAATCAACTTAATTTACCAGTGTAGACAAAGCCAAGGGGTCTTTGCACCCCTTGTGTGTGATAGACACAGCCTTTCCTCATTAGGCATACCAGAGATGATGTCTAGGGTAAGAAAAGCCAGTTGGAATACAATTAAGCTTAACATCCCTAAGGGCCTGTGTATGCTATTGTAAACCTGACATTTAAGAAGGGGATGCTGAGACGTTCTTCTAGTTCTCCAACACCCTTCAATGCATTCAAAAGGGATGATCTACCAAATACCCATCCTCTATGTATAGTTGGCTGTTGATGTGGATCAGTATTTAGCCCACTGTGCCCACTTAAAATGAACCCTCTAATATGGACACATTGACTTTCAAAAAGTCACTTAGAGACAGATTTCTAAAGTTAGAGGCAACAGATAATTGTAAGTGACTAATGTGTATAAATATCTGACGTATGGATACAGATCAGATACTTGAAAATGTGCATGGCCAAATACATTCTTTAGAGACCATGTGCATGCAGAAATGGTTAGTTTTCATTTTCATACTTAATTTTGGAATTGCACAATTATTTAGATGTGCCACATTTCCAAATCTGGCCCATGACCTCTTTGTGAAGTGAGCTATTAATATCTACCTCTCCATCTACCGTTGAGGTAGATATTAATAGCTCACTTCACAAAGAGGTCATGGGCCAGATTTGGAAATGTCCTAACTAAGTTTTAAAAACTTAGTGTCCTAACTAAGTTTTAAAAAACGTGCTCAAATCACACCACTTTGTAAAATATTTAGAGATCCTCAAATTGAGCATACTACTGAAGTGAAAGGCATTAATAATGATCCTGACTGCACTCTCCCGTGGGGAAAATCCACTGGAGGAGTTAACCTGGATGGAAAGCTCTTCCAAATAATTTCATTAGAAGCCTCATGCTTCAAAGAACAGTGTATGGAGCTAGACCAGAAACCTCACCGATCAGTTAGGGGATCAGGACTTCAAACATCTCTCATGCTACTCATTGGCAGCACAGTTGCATTAGAGCCAAACACCATGAGTTCCTCTTATTCAGGAGATCCTTTGGAGGGGGATTGTCAACCTGCAGATGACCCAGCAGAAAGTTAAAATAGTCTAATGCTAGACAATAGTAACTTTCTAGCAAACTCCCTAGAGTTAGTGGGTAACGATGTACATCCCCTGCCCTAGGAACAGGGCTGTCCCTGGGGGGCGGGGAGGAGGGGTGAATGGGGCAATTGCCCTGGGCCCCGCGGTTACATGGGCCCTGCACTGTCCTGCTCCCAGCGGGGCAGTGCAGGGCCCACAGGCGCCACAGGCTCTCCTCCCACAGCTGCCCCGCTGCCTTTGGCAGGGAGCCAAAGGCAGCAGTGCGGGGCGGGCCAGGAGGGCTATGCCCAGCCCCAGGGTGGAGCAGGCAGGCCCAGGGGCAGAGAACGTGGGGCCAGGCTTCTGGGCCGGCCTGCCCCACTTGGCCGGCTTCCTGCCGCAGGCAGCCCCCGGGACTGGAGCCGGCTCTGTCCCATCCGCACCCCCTCGCAGGTGGCCTCGACCTCCCACTCCCAGCCTGGGCCCGGCTCCCACCCTCAGGTGGCCTCAGCCTCCGGGGCTGGAGCCAGTTCCCCCCGCAACAGGCGGCCTGGGGGGCGGAGCGGGGTGGTCGGCCTGCCACACTCCCCTCCAACATGGGGCGGGGCCCTGCTTTGGCCAATTGGCCCTGGGCCCCGCTCCCCCCACGGGATGGTCCTGCCTAGCTAGGCCAGTATTTATCATCAGTGTTAAGTATTTGTATTGCAGTAATGCTTAGTAACCCAGTCATGAACCAGAATCCAAAGTGTTAGAATGTACATCAACACAGAACAAAAAGACAATCCCTATCCCAAAGAGTTTACAAATAGATTACGTGGATGTTCAGCCTTATTTTCATGATTTTTTTTTCACTAATTTAAAAATAAACCTCTGGGTTTGCAAGATTTCCAAGAGATAATATTGTCAATCTGATCCCATAGCTGTAGCACTCCTATTTATCAATAAAACAAGTTGCTTGTACTGGATGGATACTTTTCCTAGTTTCTTTTTCTTCTTTTTTTAATATTGACATTTGTTATCTGATATCTTTTTCTTTCTTGCCACTGTCCTGTTCAACTTTTATAGCCTTCTCCCAAAACTCATGATTATATGCCAGGCTGTCATGCAGATTGGTCTCTCTGAGATCCTCTGATTTCCAGTCCATGTATTGCATCTTTGGTCATCTTCCATTCACTATCATTGCACAAGCCTGCCTACTGTTACAGCTCTCTGCTGGATATGTCCCTGCGAATGTTGCCCAGCATCTCTCAACTTGTCTTCATTTTGAGCAACCCGTATTAGCCCCCTTACAATCTCTTTTCATTTCTTATCACAGAGCATCCAACCAGTTGACCATCTCAGTATCTTACCTTTGATGGTGGAGAACATATTGATTTATTTTCTTGTGGCTGGGCAAGACTCTGTTCCAGACGTTAGAATGAATCAAATTACAATTTTATGCACTCAGTGTTTTAATTTTATTGGCATCTTTGCATCACAAAGAACTGGGATCAACTAACACCATTTGCACCGATCAACCCTGGTACAATGCCAGAGCACCAGGAGAACGCCAGTGCCAGGAGGGTACTATTGTCATCATATATTGATCCTATGGTGGTTTTTTCCCTCCTATTCTTTCACCCTTCTAAGCTCTGTATCCTTCATGTTGAGTCCACCTCCCTCAGTCCAGCTTGCTCAAAACTGTGTGAGTACTGTTTAAGGTTGGCTTTCAGGGTTTCATAATCTTTTGCACATATATCATTAATTCATCAGCAAACAGCATTTTCAAAGGCAGCTCCCTTCACATATTTTTAGTTATCACATTCATGATAATCAAAAACAAAAAGGGGCTCAGTGCTGACTCCAATGTAAGACAACTTTTACTGGAAGTTCTCTACTGTAGCCCCATTTAATTTTGACTACTGTAGTCACTGTGTCACACATATCCTGGGTAAGATGGACGTGTTCTTCTGGCAAACCTTTTTATTGCAAACTCCACCAAACTAACTCACTTGATACACAAACATATGCTTTCTCCACATCCACAAGACCACGCTCAATTGCTGTTTCTTTTCTCAGATCTTCTCCATGAGGACTCCTACCAAAAATGGCATCAATTGTGCTCCTAGTTGTCATGAATCTATACACTCATCCTTCAAAATTACAACTGTTCCATGCAGATGCTTTTAAATAAATGTCTTTAATACTATCATAGTATGTGAAGTCAGCTTAACTGGGCAACAATTAGCACACACAGTAACATCTCCTTTATGTTTAAAATTAGGTACTACAAAGCTTTTACACGATTCGTCAGTTTTTGTTTTCTTAAGAATATCACTGAACAAACTGGTAAGATACTTGATGCTTTCTCTTCCCAATAACTTCAGCACAGCCAGTGTAGTTCATCTGGCCCAGATGCTTTCTCCTTTTTAATTTTCCTAAGTGCCCCTGCATCCTCTTCCTCCTCTATGCAATCTATTCTACTCTGGTATGCCCTACCGGTTTTCACTCTCTCCCTTGGGTTATCCTCATTCATCACTTTTTCAAAATAACTGCTCCGAACTCTGTTGATTGATTGACCATTCAGTTGCAATAAACCGTGTTCATTTTTAATTTGTCACCTGAGCTACTTGCAAGATTTCAATTTGGAACAAATATGGTAATTAGGGAAATTCTGATGCTAATCTTTCCTCTGTCTATGCTTTTATTTTACCAGCAACTAATTATTTATTAATTATTGATTGTATTTTCTAAAATACAACTGAAGTGGCAGAAATAAAGTTAGATTTTTTAGCTCAGTTGAAGACCCGTGTTTTTAGCAATTTGTAATTCAGGAACCTTTCCAAGAATTGGATTTAAATTTAGTAGAAAAATTTTGCCCTGCCTAATTTGCTAGTTTTGTTGCCAAATTTTCTTTGTGAATTTTAGAGTGGGGGATCGCTAATGGTGTGGAAGAGTGGGGCAAAATCAGGCATACAACTGAGATCAATTAAAGCCTTAACTATGCAGTAGCTACAACCATTCCATAATACACAATTACATTAATACGTACTTACTCAACGTAGACTTTATAGGGTAAAGAAATGCGTAGGAACAAAAATGGGTTAGGTGGGCTGGGGAAATACAAAAGGTTTATGGTGTAAAACATTATGGCAAGACAATATGCAGCAGATAAGCAAACGGCAAAGACAGAGACGTGCAATGCCAAGACAAATATAAATGCTACATAAAAAAGATGTAAAAGCAAACAACAAATAAAAACAATCAAAGAGGAACAATACAAATAACTTTTGTATTTGTATTATTCAAAAAGTAAACACACACACATACATTCAGTGAACAAACAGATGATAAAAATAGACTCACTAAAAGAAACAATTTTATAACCCAGTCTTACAAGAGTAGAAAATAAAACTTTCAAAAATATAAAAAAACATCAAGGGGAAAACTGTACATATTAAAATACACTATTCATAAGGATCTGTAATAAAAAAAATTATCAGAGAAGAAATTATAATACTTAGACAAATGATCTATAAAAATATTAAAATTATTCTCTAAAATCATTACAATGTCTCCCCCACAAGGAAGACTGGCCACCTAAGTATTATTAGGTAAGAATAAATTTTACTTTTTGCTAGAAAGATCTGGGATACATACAATTCCAACTGAAATACACTTTCAGGAAGAGAGAAAAATCTGAACACTTGACCACAACTGGACACACTATAGGGAAAAAAAATCACAGTGCTCAAGTGATGACAACAATTCATATAAAAGTCAACCAAATAGCGAAATATAATCAACACTGACCAACAACCAGAATATTGTTAAGCAATTTCTGGAAAAGAATGTATATCAAGGCAACTGGCCAATAAATCAAACTGGGCTCACAGATTCTGTTCCAGCTCAGGTGTGCCTGTTTGGTGTAATAAGAAGGGTGGAGTTGTGCATGAGGAGATATTTCAGAATCTTGAGGGGGGTGGTTAGAGACCATAATCCAGATTCCTGAGAGAGAGCTGAGAGGGACAGTTCAAACCCAGAGTTAAGAAATGAAGAGAGTCCAAAGACCTGAGTATAAAGAAAGATCTGAGAAAGAACAGAGCTGGGCTGGAGGCTTTCTAGACAGGATGCCCCTGAAGGTGAGAACCATGAGAGTTCTCTTGTTAAGCAGTGGAGCCATATGAGGCTGATGGAAGGAAAAGGCAGGAAGGGGGTCACCTACAAACTTCCCCAAGGTTGAAAGCCGTGGTTTGAGAAGGCTCAAGGCTGTTTGAGCTGCAGAGCTGAAGCTGGAGGGCAAGAGAGGGCTGAAGGCTGAGAAATGATAGAGTAGTGTCTTCAGGGAAAACTGGAATTTTAGTTGGGAGAGAAAGAGGACAGAAACACCCCTGTTAGAAGGGCTGAAGTGAGACATAGTGAGAGACTCTGGAGACGCATCTGAGAGCTGGGGTATGGGAAGAAACATCTGAGACGTACTCAGATGACTGTACTGTTTGGACTGTGCTGGGGAATTCTGATTTATGATAGAGGGATTTTTGGCAATAAATTAACCCCACAAAAAGTACTATTTATATACTCCAAAGGCTGTACTGAGTTTATTTGAGGAATTAAGAGAGAAACAGAGACAAGGAGCCCATTATAGGGCTGCCCTGAAGTCATGAGGTGACACCTGGGGGGGAGTCCATATATTTGCAGTATAATTAAAGTAATGGCAATGAAGTAAACTATTTCTAATGTTAGATGAATCTCCAGTAAGAGATCATATACAACTAGGAGGGCACATATTAGCATTTCTCTAAACCATAAAAGCACCTTCCATCACAAATGTTAAGAGTTCTTCACGAACACACTTGAATATTTGTAAAGGAGATTTATAGCATTAGAATCAGAACACTTTGACAAGGTAGCTCCTGGAGAAAATGCCAGCTCCTCAGATGACAAAAACCACACTAAATTTTATTGGAGCTGGGCTGTTTTACACAAAATGAACCACAGGTCACCAATATATAAGGTATAAACTTACATATCCACTGGAATGAATGAGATAGAAAAAGTATTCAATTTAAAATTAGCCAAGAAACATTTTCATCTAACTACGAAGCAAAGAGAATAATGCAGAAACAAATAAATATGTTTTTTTTAAATGGGGATTGTTTATTTGATAAGCGTTATATCAAATTAAAATTGAATACACAATTTTTCTTATAAATACTAAGTGAGAACATTCAAGAAACAACAGGCAAGACACTTTAGATTGTCAAGATGCCATTCTTTCCATGAATATAAACAGAAATGAAAATCCCATGTTAGACAACCATGTCACAAAAATCATTAAATATCAGGAAGCTAAACTACAAAAGTTTGATCATGCTTGTTTTTCCTGAGACAGATTATGAAATTATTTTATGTGCCACTAATGGAAACAGATTTATGGCAGCTTAAATGTATGACATTTGGACCAGATTGGCAGCACATTGTCTTGAAAATATAACAAAGATTTACAAAATATAATTTCCTTGGATATTCTTTGTCATTTTAATGCAACAAATACCATTCAGATACATACTTTACAATGGAGAAGCAGCTTAACTTCCAAAAGAGAGGTGAGACTTGAATTTCACAAAAGGGTAGAAATGGTCCTCTCTAATGACCAATGCAGTCAATGGAAATATTTACTTGATTTCCACAAGCCCTAAGAATAGGCAATTGATTGAAAATAATCCATTACCAGTGCTGGGTCCAGATCATCCAATGTGCACTTCCAAACAAAATAAAGAGTCCTCTTAAATACCTTTTGAAAACATAACTGCAACACACACTGTCCCAGAGTTATAAAAATTAAAGATAAATATTAGTGCAGATGTAGATTTGGACTTCCAAATTAAAAACAATGACTAATGCCAATGACCTACAATTAAACATTACTTAAGAGTCTAATTAATGATAATGTGTCTATGATCTTCCAAGAAGTATCTTAAGAGAAACATACTAATTATTGGAATGATGCTATTTTGCTAATTTACATAGCAATTAGCTTCAGTGGGACAATGATGATTTATAACAAGTTAGGATTTAACACTCAATTTATTAGAAATAATTCTTTTAACATGTTACAGCATACCTAACTACATAAAAAATCTTCTCTCCAAACCATGTAGGATGATGTTTCTTCTGAATAAAAGTTGTTCAATAAACTTTGGAATTAGACATGAAAAACATTTTCCCACAAAGCAGATGGCCCAGGAAAAACTGCAGATTAACCAACTAGTATAGACCCCTCTGGGTATGTCTACACTGCAATAAAAACAACTGCAGCTGGCCCCTTTTGGGGTTACACAGTTTCAGTGTAGACATTTGAGCTTGGACTAGAGCCTGAGCTATGTAACCTATGCCTAAATTCAAATAGCTACACTACAATTTTATAGCCCCACAATGCAAGAAGGTTGAAATGTGCGAGTCATGGGTGTTTTATTGTACTGTAGACTTATCCTGTGGGTTGAAATCAGGTAGGAAAAGATTTATTAATGTATAAGGATAAACATATATCTAGTATTCAGGTCTGAAAGAAATGAAAGAGTACTCAACAGTAGAGAGCTATTAAATGTTAATCTAAAAGATACATACTATGCATAGATTGCAATCTTTGTAGGATAGGAACCATCTTTTTTCTGTGTTTGTACAGAACCTAGCACAATGGGGCCATGGCACACGATGAGGTTCCAGGGTATTACAATAATGCATATAGTAAATAAGAACAATATTAAGTGTATCTGATATTCCTACATTATTATGGCTCTGTGAAATCACACAAATGTATGGTAAGAGAGACCAATTAACAAACTGGACTAAATAAACCAAAATCAAAAATAAAACAAAGAACAGATAGCTGTTTACTTAATTGACAAAAACTTTGAGCATCAGATCACAAGAACTGCCTTGTGTACTACTCCAGAAATGTCAGAAAAGTTTGCACTGTTCATTACTCTTTCTTTAAGCCCTGAAGAGAGGAAACATTACTTAAAGGAAAACATCTACTATGAGAAGACTCTTTCAATTCCCAAAAGTTCACAGTTCACTTATCCTATTTTTCAAAAATACCTAGGCAACCCAAATAAAAAGGCAGAAAGGAAATCTACAGTTTGCTGAAGTCCAAAAAAAGCTACACCTGATAAAACAAGCTATATGGAAAGTCATAAAACTCCATTAGAAGAACCTTTATACTAAGAATGTTCAAATCACTCTAGAAGATTAATGTAACTGAATATAGAGAGAAAGATGTTGTAGCAACCATGGCTGGACAGTTAAATACCCATGAACGTTTATTATGAAATCACATACTGATAATACAGGACAATGGTTCTCACCCTTTTCCATAGTAGGACCTACCAGGAGCACTCATCCCTATCTAGCTAGAAAGCCCTTTACATTTAACTGTACAAGAAGGGCAGAGTGATATAACTTCATATACCCAGGTTGAGAACTCATAGCATACAACATAAATGTAAAGGCAGCGAATACAAATTGTAGCCAATATATATTATTGGCTCTGCTAGAAAAACATTTCTTGACAGAAGCAATTCCTGCATTTGCATATTAGAACATTACTGCTTTGCTTCCTCATGTTATTGCTATTCCAACTGGATTAGCAGAATGTAATACTGGAGAAATATCTTGCCACTAACTATTTATTGTATATCAGAACATGTAAAAAGCAGCATAGAGCTCAAAAAATTGACAAAAGAAAAATTCTCACATATATTTAAATTAGTATGACTATGAATCAAATGCCAGTCTTCATTCATTTAAGATTACTCAAAACATCATATAATTCATTGTTTAAAAACAAATACGTGCACTGAGAGTTTCAGAAGTGGTAAGACATCACCATACTCTTCCACTGTTGTTTTCAAAGGGAGCAGAGTTAGATTAATCACCAGTACTTCAGAAAATCCTGAACACAGTTATGATTTGGAGACCTTTTATGGGTAGGTCACTTCTGTCAAAAGTAAACCCATGTTTCAGGTCCTCACGAAACTTAAGACTACTATACAATGAGAAATGTAAATATGGAATGTGGAAATATTGTATACATTGAAGACTGATAAAGTGAGAGAACTCATGAATTACAAACACTGACACCTACTGAATGATTAGACAATAAATAAATAAAAATGCCATGAATGCACAAATTGGAAGGTAGATTAATTAAATGCATTATACTTAAGTGGTGTAGGAAAAAAGATTGATCTGCTTCAAATAGCAGCTTCGTCCAGAGGGGAAATGAAGATGGCTATAAAAAGTATAACAAATGAAAGAATTGGAAAATGGGAAGTAATTAATATAAATCAGAGGCTAGACAATGTAGAAAATCGATAAGGGAAGCATGGGATAAAAAAAGAAATGTATAGATAGCAGAGTTAAGGACAAGAAGGAAGAAAAAATGAATCCTAATAATGGTACCGATCCATTACTAGATAGAAGTGGTGGCATATTGATAATTATGCCAAAAAGGCAGAAGTGTTCAATAAATATTTCTCTTTAATATTTGAGGAAAAAAGAGATAATATAGTCATATCACATGATTCAAGCAAGATATTGAAGCAATTGATACAAGACTCAATTAAAAGAGGGTAATATAATTCATGACAATCAAAATGGACTTATGGCAAAAAGATCCTGTCAAAGTAACTTGATATCTTTTTTATGAGATTAAAAATGTTGTTGATAAAGATAAGAATGATATAATATATTTATACTCCTGTAAGGCATTTGCTGTGGTACTGTATGACATTTTGATTAAAAAACTGGAATGATATGAAATTAACATGCCACACATCAAGTGGATTAAAAGCTAGCTTACTCATAGGTCTCAAAACATAATTGCAAATGGGGAATTAGCACTGAGCAAAAGGGATCCCACAAGGATTAATTCTTGGCCCTACACTATTGACCTGTCAGAAAACATAATAAATATCACTGATAAAGCTTGCACACGACACAAAATTTGGGGGAGAGGTAAATAAGGAAGAGGATAGATCACTGATACAGAGTGATCAGTATCATATAGTAAGCTGGCCACAAGCAAATACCATGTATTTTATTATGGCTAAATATAAATATATACATCTAAGAACAAAGCATGTAGGCCATGGTTCCAGGATGGGGTGGATAATCAGCTGAACATGATCTCACAGTGCGATGCTGCGGTTAAAAAGGCTAGTGTGAACTTGGGACATGTCAATAGGGGAATCTTGAGGAAGAGTAAAAAGGTTATTTGACCACTGTATTTAACACTGGTCTGGTGCAAATGCTGCTGGAATACTGTGCCTAGTTATAAAAAAGGACTCTGAAAAATTAGAGAGGGTTCATAGAAGAGTCATGAGAATGATTAAAGGATTGGAAAATATGGCTTATGGTGATAGATTCAAAGGCTATGTCTACACTGGCAATTTAAGTCGACTTAAGGAGGCTTAAGTCGACTTAAATTAAGCCATGTCCACACTATGCTTTCATTAAGTCGACTTAAGAAATTCCTTAAGTCGAATTAATGAAAGCTTAAGTTGACTTAATAACTATCACTCCTTAGGTCGACTTAAGCCTCCTTAGGTCGACCTAAGCCCAGTGTGGATGCATAAGACCACTTTGTTAAGTCGACCTAAGGGCAGTTAGGTCGACTTAACAAAGTGGACTAAGTTGACCTAAAGTGTTGCCAGTTGTTAAGTCGACTTGAATAAGGTCAATTTTAAGTCGACTTAAAGTTGACCTTACTAAAGTCAACATAAAAAAAGTTGACTTAACTTTTCTAGTGTAGATATAGCCAAAGAGCTTAATCTATTTAACTTAAAGTGACGCTTAAGAGGTGACTTAATTACAATTTATAAGTATATATATATTTAATAATGGGCTTTACATTTTAGCAGAGAAAGATATGTCACAATCCAATCACTAGAAGTTGAAGCTAGACAATTTCAAACTAAAAATAAGATGTAAATGTTTAACAGTGAGAGTAATTAACCTTTGGAACAATTTACCAATGGCTGTAGTGGATTCTCCATCACTGGCAACTTTTAAATTAAGATTGGACATTTTTCTAAAAGATATGCTCTTAATTGCTTTGAGTAAATTTTATAGAAGTTCAGTCTACAATAACAATTGTCCCTTTTAGCCTTGGAATCAATGAATATGCAAGAAGATTGTTCCTTTCAGAAGCAACAACACTTGTGTATCTCATACCAAAAAATCAATAAGATCACAAATCAAAAACGAAAAAGGAACTAATGAAACAAAGAGTAAACAAAGACATTTAATCACAAGTCACTGATGCATTTGATAGAATCCATCCCTCTAATTTCCTTAGAACAAGAAGCCTGAAAGCCTCTATTGTAGAAGATAATATCTTTGTACTCCACGATGGGAAAAACTGCATTGAGTTCCACATTGAGTTCCTGTTTCACACCACATAGAAACATAGACATAAGTGTAGATTTAATCAGTGATGCAATGAGAAAGAGTTCATAGTTTCAGAAAGGTACTAAAGCAAGCCATTCAGGAAATTAATGAAAAATATTGATAACGTTAAAAACAATGAGAGGTCCTGTTGCACCTTAAAGATTAACAAATTTCTTCGGGCATAAGCTTCCAATGAATCTGACGATGTGGGTTGGGGTCCATGAAAGTTTATGTCTGAAGAAATTTGTTAGTCTTTAAGGTGCCACAGGACTCTTGTTGTTTTTGCTATACACAGACTAACATGGCTACCCCTCTGGAAACTGATAACATTGAATTGCCACAAACAATCACTCACATTCAAGTCAAATTTCAATTGCTGCGGGATCTTTATGTCAGGAGAAAATAACTGCTGCCATCAATAGCATATGCCATTATGACTGAATGCGTCTCTCTATTAACACCTATACACCATTGTAAGAATCTTTGTACAAAATATGTTTTGTGGGGTATCATTTGAAAGCTGATAACTTGCTGGTCAATAATATCACAGTAAATTGTGTATAGCAGGATTACAAGTAAAGTTATGAATTTCCCTTGAATGATAAAACAAACAAGGAGTCCTGTGTCACTTTTAAAGACTAACACGTTTACCTACCACATGAGTTTTTGTGGATAAAATCCCACTTCATCAGCCGGGTTGACATGTAGCCCTGATTAGGCAGGATGTCCTCAACAAAGGAATATGTGTTTATCTCAATTTACATAAAAGCTGCATACCGGGTCCTCATGCAGAAAGTGGGGAAAGATTGGAAACAAAGAAAGTCTGCATTTCAGGAAACAGAGGTGACAGGAAACAGAATAAATCCACTTTTACCACCTGACACCATGTTACCTTCCTTACTGTTTAACAAGAGATAACTTTAAGGAAGAAGGATTTCAAAGGATAACTGAACTATAAAAGTGAGTGGCAAAACCACTCCAAGTTACCTGTTCCTAACCATTTCTCTTTCCCCCCTAAGGTGACAAAAGAAACAGACCATGGCTTTTGGGAGTAGGTCCTGAGTTGATATTTAGTCAGCCCTTTTGATGGAAGCATGTGGTAAGAACTTCACCTTGAACCAAGTCCAGTTTGTTAAGATTAGAAAGCATTTTATCCTATTTCTCTTGTAATCATTTCTGATTTTAATGCCTTAACTTGTACTCACTTAAAATCTCTATATAGTTAAATAAACTTGCTTTATTCTTTAATTAAAACTAATCCGATTTTGTGAATTGTTTGGGTAACTTCATTTAAGGTAGAAGATTATTGTTATGTTCCCTTTAGAGAGGCAATAGCCCTAATATCTCTGGAGTGTCCATGAAAGGGCTGGAGAGCACAAAACTTGTTATTGGATGAAAATTTGGAACTGGAAGTTTATTGGGGTCACACAGCTAGTAACAACCAAGGCTGCTGGTAGCCAGAGCATGGCTAGTGTTTGCTAAGAGGCTAAGAGGATCAGTGCCACCGGACCAGGGCAGTGGCTATACACACATGCTCAGGATGAGGCCTGCCTGCCGTTTGTGAGGTGGGTTGGTAGCTACAGCAGCAAAGCAGTGTGAGGCAAGCAAGGCTGCAGGGCACTGGTTGGGGCTGCACTTGGAATATAAGAGCCATATCAATTTAAATGTAAAAGACTGAGTTTAGATACCCAACTGTACCCCTAAAGTATGAGATAGTCCTCTATGTATGTGTCTTACACCTGTTGTCTGGGTCTTAAGTGACACATATAATCCCTCCAATCTTCTTGTTCTGTGGAAATTAACGAGGAAATTAGGTAGTCTTGACTGCATTACCTTATGCATGGCTGTCGGGCAATGGTAGGAACTTTTCACTGTGTTTATGCATGGACCTTGATTCCTCTTCCCTAGGTGGTGAAACTCCACCCCCACGCACCCATAACTACTGATAGGATGATATCTGTGGGTGCGTCTACACTTGTAAATTAAGTCGACTTAAGCAGGCTTAAATCGACTTAATTTACTCTGTGTCTACACTTGAGTTTCCTTAATTCGACTTAAGCAGTTCCTTATGTCAAGTTAAGGAAAAGTTTGTTCGAATTAGTAAAACCTGATTTTACTTTGAACTAACCCTTAATTCGAGTTAGTTCGAATTAAGTCAATGTGGCCATATTAGTTCGAACTAACTGCTTAGTTCGAACAAACTGGCACATTGAGCTTAATGCAACTGACTAATACAAACTAGTTCTAGTGGGGCCATGCTAGTTCGAATTAAGTTAATTCGAACTAACTAAAATTACCTATTATCTTGGTATGTGCCAATATGACTCTATGATTGTCTGAGTGGGAAACTGATGATGTACACAAGGCTTGGCATAGGTTATGCTTCTGATGAGTAAACACTTTAAAATGATAGATGTTCTAGATTTGAATGTAGGTAAAGCAAAATCAAAACCTAATAGTATAGAAGAACATAGAGGAATAAAATCAAGGAATACACAACACTTATCTTGAATAGCAAATGTAGGATAATGCCATAAAATAAACAACATTTTTATACTAGACATTACAAACAGAAAACAAACCTAGTCCAAAAATTAGGTAATCTCACAGAAGTCAGATGTTAGCCTAATTCAGTCATAATGCAGTGTCTCTAATTATTTACTATTGTTTATACATCTAATTCTCAACAATCCAGATACTCCACTTAATAAGGGATCTGTGCTTTAATGGAAAATATTAGAAAACACCATAGGAAAGACACTGTACCACAAAGATTCATTAAGGCTCAGCTCGTCTGATCTGGCCAAAGAGCATGCACAACAACTCAGGTGGGGGTGGTATGGATAGGTGGCATACAATCCTTAATCCTACATTCTCTCTGACAGGCTAATCCCTACATGGATTAGGCCATCTGAAGGCTGCACCATCTGCCAACAATCCCCAGGGCCTAACAAAGCAGCTGCATACTGTAAGGATGCAACTATACCACTTTGGCTACACCCGTGACACCAGAAGCCAGGAGATATAAGAGCTGCTACACAAACTATCCTCTGGAGAATCTTCCTCTATTGGAGTAAGGATATCTTGGCCAGCTACGCTATCTTAAGTTCTACTATCCACTGATCGTGGTGTGCAAAGAAATAACAAGTAACGAGAATCATAGTCATATTCTGTGCAAGTGATCCTCTGTTTAAATGCTCCCGCAAAATATATAATATCTTACTGGAAATACTGAAGTCCTTATGGTAGGAAAATGTACCAAGAAATGCCATCATAAATAGCAATTATAAATCAGATCTTTCATGAGTCCATGTTTGTTCTGCATGCTAGAATAACTTCCTTCCTCTAATATACAAATTTATACAAATTTAACAGCTATTACCAAAAAGGAGATATATGGTACATATTACGAATTTTCACCATAACAACCAACAAGCAAATTACCACAAGCAATGTAATTCCAATTTAAAAAAAAAAAAAAGGATGTGATAACACATGGTTAAGACGTGAATAGCAGTGGTATAAATATAACAAACAGACCAACAAAAAATACAATTTGTAAAATACTTCTCAGATAGTCTTTGAAAATTGAACAGTACTGATTAGTGAAAAGTTTTCTTTAGCACTCAGTACTTTAGTTTAGAGTGAACAAATGCAGTAGATCCAAAGAAAACTTGTAGAGTTTTGTAGGCCTACAGGGTACAAAATTTCCTTTGATGCTAACTAGTTTAGACAACTGAAACCTAGAGTAAACCTACGTAATTGATGCAGCTATATTTTGACCATTCCTTATAGGCCAAGGTGCAAAGTTACCTCTCAACACTAACCACTTTGGACAATTCAGGTATAACATCCAAACAATGCAACTGCACACCATGAAATAACAATGACTATATAAAGAAACTGAGCACTTTGAACAAGTCAAATATGCACATTGCAATATACCAGTATTTACTTTTCTTTAATATCTATCTATCTATCTATCTATCTAGATATAGATATAGATATAGATATAGATATAGATATAGATATAGATATAGATATTAAAGAAAAGTAAATACTGGTATATTGCA
>ML685812.1:1570413-1585700 GCA_007922175.1 Pelusios castaneus
CACCTCATGCGTCATGGAACTTAACTAGGGAAGGGCATCATTGAAATGCTCCCTGAGTGCCTCCCTTATGCGAGCAGCTTCTCCTTGTGCCACCCTAATACTCCTAGTGGCTGGCTGCTCGAATGCTTCCTCGAGGCGCTGTGCCTCCGTAGCCCACGTAGGGGAAAACTTTTCTCCCCTACTTTCACAAATGTTATGGAGGACACAACATGACGCAATCACGGCAGGGATCTGGTCCTCCGCCAAGTCCAGCCTCCCATACAAACAGCGCCAGCGCCCTTTTAAACGGCCGAAGGCACACTCCACAGTCATTCTGCAGCGGCTCAATCGGTAATTGAACCGCTCCTTGCTGCGATCAAGGTTCCCAGTGTAGGGTTTCATGAGCCATGGCATCAGTGGGTATGCTGGGTCTCCGAGGATGACTATGGGCATCTCCACCTCCCCCACTGTTATTTTTTGATCAGGGAAAAAGGTGCCCCCTTGCAGCTTCCGGTACAGACCAGTGTTCCTGAAAATGCGGGCATCATGCACCTTTCCCGACCACCCAGCATTGATGTCCGTGAAACGACCCTTGTGATCCACGAGTGCTTGCAGCACCATGGAGAAGTAGCCCTTCCTGTTTATGTACTCCGTCGCGAGATGGTCTGGAGCCAAAATAGGGATGTGTGTGCCATCTATGGCTCCCCCGCAGTTAGGGAATCCCATGGCAGCAAAGCCGTCCACAATCTCTCGAACATTGCCCAATGTCACTGTCCTCCGTAGCAGGATGCGATTGATGGCTTGGCACACTTGTGAGAGGGCTAATCCGACGGTGGTCCTCCCGACTCCAAACTGGTTTGCAACGGACCGATAGCAGTCGGGAGTCGCCATCTTCCATACAGCAATCGCAACACGCTTCTCCACAGTTAGGGCTGACCTCATGTTGGTGTCTTTCCGTCGCAGGGCAGGGGCCAACTCTGAGCACAGTTCCAGAAAGGTTGCTTTCCGCATTCGAAAGTTCTGTACCCACTGCTCGTCATCCCACAGCTGCATAACAATGCGATCCCACCACTCGGTGCTCGTCTCTCGCGACCAGAAACGGCGTTGCACCGTGTGCAGATGATCGGTGAAGGAGCTGAGCAATGCGGTGCTGTTGCTCTGCATGGCATCGATCAGCCCCTGCTCCTCGGTGTCCTCATCTGACTCGGAGCTCATTGCATACTGAGCAACAAGCCGAGATGTATTCAGAATGTTGAAGGCGACAATGGAGATCATAGCAGGATCCATGCTGTCGCTGTAGCGATTGATTGCAAGTGGTGCGTTGCGTCACTGCAATGTTGAAAATAGGCGCGAGTTGCTATTGGCAACGAGGAAGACGCTAGGGGAACACAAAGCACCATGGGAAACTGAGAGTTTACCCATGGCGCTTTGCGTTCCTTTCCTTCATCCCATGATTCATAGCGCCGATTCAGGGAAAATGGAACGATGGGATAGGTGCCCAGAAGTCATTGCGCTCAACCGCGATAATGCGTGTAATTTTGTTGCGTTGCAGGGAGCAACGTGTGTACGTGTTGTCCCGCAATAAAGGTCACGTGAGTTTTGTAGCGCGATTGCCTTGTTGCGCTTTAATCTGATCGTGTGTACATAGCCTGAGATTCTTTGGTGTTGCAGAACAGTTACACAAAAGGAAGATTAAATGACCAGCACACCTCTCCAAATCATAGATAAGTCATACATGAGCATTTTAGGCTTGAGGTTTCTCAAACAGAAAGCTGAAGAATGAGGCAGGAACAAGGAATAGTGTGTATTAGCAACTAGATTTTATTGAGAGTCAAAGAGAGACAGAACTCCTAATAACATTATGTTTCTTGGTGACAGGACAGTGGTACTATAGCTGAAGTTTCCTTTTTTCAAGGAAAAGGGACCGGTGTACGTTCTGTAAATAAAAACAAAAATAACACCAGAAAACGCCCTGGTGCCACATAACCGATTTCTCCTCCAAATGGAAGACTGACCTGCAAAGCTCTGAAATCTGGTATCTCTTGACATGCACTTGCATGCAGGGGAAAATATGGATGATGTCTGTAAAGTGTTAATTATTTTTATGGACTCAGTCTCATAGACTTTAAGGTCAGAAGGGACCATTGTGATCAACTAATCTGAGCTCCTGCACATTGCAGGCCATATAACCTCACCCACTCACTCCTGTAATAAACCCATAACCTCAGGCTGAGTTACCAAAGTCCTCAAATCAGGATTTCAAGACCTCAAGTTACAAGGAATTAATCCGTTACACCAATTTAAAACTGCAAGTAACGTGTGCCCCATGCTGCAGAAGAAGTTGACGCCTCCCCCCATTTTTATCATCATTGCCAATAAAATGGAGAAAATCTGCTTTAGAAAGAGCTGAGCAATTTTTTTTCACCAAACATATTTCCTCTAGAAATGTGCTATTTCAATTGATCCAAAACTGTTCACAAATCTGCATTAAGTACACCACTTTCAATGGTATTGAAAAATTGAAATATTTTTAAAATGGCAAAATGTAATGCATCATTTCAACCTGTCTTGAAATTTTTCATTTAAAATTTAGGTATCTGAATGAAAGCAAAAGAGGTCTAAAATGAAAAAAGAGAAAAAGTAACAGAGATTACATGGAAAAGGCAACATGCTTCATAGTTAGCTAACATTCACTGCAATGAAGTGTTACCTGCCTGTGGTCTAAGAAACAGAATTGGAGTAGTGGTGGATCTGCCCTCTCCCTATAGGCCATCATATTGGAACATGAAGTCATGTAAGACTCATCTGTGGCATGCAAATAGCTCTTGATAAAGTTTCCAATCAATCCTGATGTGGAGTACGCATAGGGACACTACTCAAATAACTGTGTATTAGACCTTGTCTTGAACAAATAAAGAGGAACTGATTACAGAACTGATTTCAGAGCTTAGATACAAGTATTCATGACTTGATTGCATTTAGAATGTGCAATCAAAGTAAAGTTCAAACCAATAAATATATATAAAAGGGTCAATTTCACCAAGCCAGAAAACAATGATGAGCCAAAGCAGCTGCAGAGAAGAATTTAATAAAAAAATGAGAATGATGATTGGGAATTGTTTAACAACTCTTTACTAAAAGCCCCAAAAGCCACAATCAAGACAATAGGCAGTACTAGTTAAAAAAGAGAGAAAAAATTTTAGAGGGAAAGTAAAGACAACTAAAAATATATTAAAAATATAATGAATGAAAGGGGAATTTGATAGTAATAAATAATAATAATAATAATAAATCGGAAGCTGGGAATTGTAGTAAATTGGTAAGTGAAGCAAAGAGACACAAACAGACAACTGTGACCAGCAGAGATAAGGCCAATATGAAGGAATTTTTAAAGTATATTAAAAAAAATTGTATTGGTCCATTACTAGATGGAAACGGTAGAATTATCAATAGTGCTGCAAAAAAGGCAGAAGCCCTAATAAATATTTCTGCTCTGTATTTGGGGAAAAATAGATGATGTAGTCATCACATACAGAATCATAGAACTGGAAGAAACATTGGCTATGTCTACACTTGTAATTTTAAGTCGACTTAGTGGGTCCACACTTAAAATTAAAGTCGACTTAAACGGGAACTTACAAAGTTGACCTAGAGCGTCCACACTGGACATCTAGGTCGACTTCTAGGGGCTAGGGGGACCTTGGGCAGGTCCACATATACAATGGGGCAAAGGGGGACAGGGACCCCGGCAGGGCATGTGGGCAGGGTGTGACGCTGTCTGGATTTAGGGAAGCATTTATGATATTATTTTCTATTAATATCTCATAAATGCTATAATCCATAGGAACTATGTTGTTTGGTATCAATAGAAAGGTAATAATTTGCTGGGAATGATTATATAGCTTATGTATAGGAATTGTATTTGTATTAGAAGTTAGGAATTTGGTGTTATATCTATACTTTAACTTGTGTGATTCTGTGAAAATGCCCCAGACAGGAGGCTGTCTACAACCATTGTCTCCTTAATGGCTCATCAGGTTTCTCCCTGGGCCCATTGTATTTGGGAGCTTCCTTAACATTAAGGACACAATGGTTGTAGAGGCTCCCCGGCAGGGAGGGCATTGGTGTAGTCCTGGGGTAGCCCTAAGTCAACTTAGGGCTACCCCATGTCTACACTGGCTTAATTCGACTTTAAAAAGTCGAGTTAAGCTTTAAGTCTAATTAAATCTAGGTTTAATAAAGTCGACTTAATTTTCCTTAAGTTGACTTAAGCAAGCTGCTTAAGTCGACTTAAGAAAACTGTAGTGTAGATGGAGGGTAAATTAAGTCGACTTAAGCAAGCTTAAGTCGACTTAATTTACAAGTGTAGACACAGCCATTGAGAGGTCTTCTAATCCAGATCCCTGCACTCAAGGCAGGCCAAGCATTATCTAGACCATCCTTGACAGGTGTCTGCCCAATCTGCTCTTAAACACATCCATTAAAAGATTCCACAACCTCCCTAGGCAATTTACTCCAGTGCTTGGCTAGCTGGATAGTTAAGAAATTTTTCCTAATGTCCAATTTAGACCACCCTTCCTGCAATTTGAGTCCATTGCCTCTTCTCTTGTCCTATCCTAAAATGATGCTGACAACACTCTTTCAGTATCATTAATATAATGGAAGGATGTTAAACTACTCTACTCTAGCTACTCTACTCTACTAGCTACTCTAGTTAGGCATTTTAAAACCAAAAGGCCCAGATAAATTGCATCCAAAAGTTCTAAAAGAGCAAGTTGAGGAACTCACTAGACTGTTTAGCTGATTTTCAATAAATCTTGGAATATTAGGAAAATTTGAGAAGACTGGAAGAAAGCTAATGTTGTGCCAATATTGAAAAAAAAAGGGATGACCCAGATAATCAATGGTCTGTTGGTCTGAGATTGATATAGAATGGGGCATCTGATACAGGACTCAATTAATGAATAATTAAAAAGAATAATACAATTAATGACATATAACATGGATTAATAGCAACGAGATACTGTTTAACTTGATATCTTTCTGTTGAGATTACAAATTTGATTGATCAAAGTAATAGCACTAATGTAATATGCTTACACTTCTGTAAGGTGCTAAACTTAGCAACACATTGCATTTTGATTAAAAAACTGGAATGATATAAAATTAACATGCCACACATTACATGCATTAAAAGCTGGCTTACTGAGTCATCTCAAAATGCAGTTTTAAATAAGGAATCAGCATCAAGGTGATATGTTTTTAGTGGGATCCCACAAGGATTGGTTCTTGGCTCCACACTACTGACCTGGCAGAAAACAAAATCATCACTAAAAGTTTGTAGGAAGAGGACAGGTCCAATAGAGTTGTTCCGATCATTTGGTAAGCTGGGTGCAAGCAAACAATATGTATTTTAATGCAGCTAAATGTGAATGTATATATCTAAGAACAAAACATGTAGGCCATACTGACAGGATGCGACTCTATCCTGAGAAGCAGGTTTCTGAACAAGATTTAGAGGTAATGATAATCAGGTGAACAGAAGTCCCAGTGAAATGCCATGGCCAAAACGGATAATGCGATCTTTGGATGCATCAATAGGGGAAATGTGGCAGAAAAATAGAGGTTATTTGACTACTGTATTTGGCACTGGTGAATCTGCTGCTGAAAAACAGTATCCAGTTCTGATGTCCACAATTCAGAGATGGTGATAAACTGAAGACAGTTCAAAGAGCCAGGAGAATAATTAGAGGATTAGAAAATATGCGTTATAGTGATAGACTCAAGAAGCTCAATCTATTTTGCTTAACCAAGTGAAGGTTAAGGGATGACTTGACTACAGTCTATAAAAACAAATATTTAATAATGGGCTTTTTATTCTAGCAGAGAGGTATATCACAATCCAATGGTGGAAAGCTGAAGCTAGACTAATTCAGACTGAAATTAAGACATACATTTTTAATTGTAAGAATAGTTAACCATTGGAACAATTTACAGAGTAAGAGATGGATTCCTTATCACTGGCAATTTTTAAGTCAAGATTGGATTTTTTCCCTGTAAAATACAAAATCTAGGAATTATTCTGAAGCAGTTCTGTGGCCTGGGTTGTACAGGAGCTCTGACTAGATAATCATCATGTTCCATTCTACTCTTAGAATCCATGAAAAGGAACCAGCTCTTTAACTCAGACGCAATAACAGATTCAAATCTTACATGCAATTTAGCCATTAGAGGGAGACAAATGGTACATGGTCTTAACGAGTATCACAAATACAAGTGTAGAAAAATAGATTTTTTGTTCATGGATAGTTGCCAAAAAATTGAAAAAAATAGATTACTTTCAGGTTGAATCAAATATTTGGTGAAACTGACATGAATCTGCCAAATGTTCGGATGCTGCTATATATGTGTTTCTTTCAGCAAAAGCATTTTGGCCAAAAATTTTGTCCAGCTCAAAGCATCAAAGATGTTTTCAAATGAGTGAGGTAGTTTCTGTATTTTTCTTTAACCTTCTGTAAATCTAAGGATGTAATATAAATAAAATATGTTTAATACTATTCCAAATGTTGCATGAAAAAGAGTGAATCAGTCATATAACAAGTTACAGAAATAAGCTTATCAGGTTTTGACATTTATTCTCAGAAAAGATAAGAACAAATCCCAAGTAAGTGTATACTTAAAGGGAAATAGTATCCTTAACTTAAAAAGAACCATAACATCTGAGTGAGGCATAATTATTTAAAAAAAATATGTTTTAGCCCCTCCAATCTATGATCACTTTCTGTGTCAAAGGAAAGAAAGAACCAGACCTAAAGAAGAGCTCTGTATAAGCTTGAATGCTCGTTTCTTTCACCAACAGAAGTTGGCTCAGTAAAAGATACTACCTCACCCACCTTGTCTCTCTAAAAGGAAAGAAAGAAATTGTTTTTTACAGAATATCCTTTACATAAATCTGATTGTATAAAGGGTAAAATTGTGCTCCCTGAAACATGAAGAACAACACTAAAGTTGAAATCCACCATGCAGATTGAAGAGAATTTTGTTCGAAGGATCAGATGCTTGCACCAAAGCCTGAAGGTACCTGGCAATCCGGGAGATACAGCTGCCTTACCCTTAGCTCTGAAGCAGCATCAGAGCTCCTATATGACCTCTACTGCAGAATCAAATACTCCCACTGGCCACCCTAGCTCTGGATCTGAGGAAGAGAATTGAAGTTCTTGAGCTGCATGGATGCATCCCTCCTGAGATTTCCCGCCTCCCCACATGGGCAAAATCCATCTTCTTTGCTCAAATCCCCACTGAGTAATGCTCCACAAAGTGCAAGAGTTACAAATCTCCCAAGATCCTATCCTATCCTCCCTCATGAGCTATAAACTGTATCGATTCCTCTGTTGTTTTAGAGACTTCTGTGTTTGCAGAGAGGGACTGGGACAAGAACCATGCCTAACTATTCTTCATCATGCAATCTCTAGAAAATGAGTTCTGTATGATAAACTGACAGCTGTAACTCACTTTGGCAAAGAGAAATTTTTGGGAGGATTTTTTTTTGGGGGGAGGGGTTCGGGGAGGTGTAAACTACAGTGGTAACATGACTGTGAATAAGTGTAGTCCCATTATGAAATCTTGTGACAGGGTAGAGTAGCACAGTTACTCAATAAATCATAGAAGTTAGAGATAGAAAAGTACATTAGCCCACTTAGTCCATCCTCGCAGCAGAAAATAGTGGACCTAGCAAAGCATATGGAAATGAGTTATTGTAATTGCATTTCCCAATAGGGCTATTTCAGCATGTCCCCAGGAAGAAGTAGTTTTGGAAGACTGTTATGCTGTTTAATTTAGGCTTTGAAATGATGAACAGTGACTAAGGAAATAGCAGTAATAGAACATGTTTGAAAATACCTAGAAATTGAAGCAAACACTTATTTCTCTATTCTGGTTGGCAATCTTTATCTCCACACTAAAATAGTTACCATTTCTAAATTGAGCCTTCAAGAAGCTCTAAGGCCCAGCAGGTTTGTTTATGTTTTCTTAAAGAAGTAAACCATGCAGATGCTGTAACATTTAAACATTTTCCAAGTAAATCCAAGAGGCTTTTTTGTATACTTCGAATCCATTTGAAAAGATACAAATCTCAATAATTAAAGGTCCATATAAATATTAATAAGATATTTTATACTATATAGAAAAAAAGTAATACTTCCAGAAGGTCTGCTTTAGTAAGTAATCTAATATCTGTGAGATTTCCAAGAAATGTTATGAAGTCTAATAATTATCATCGTGCCAGATGCTGGACTGTGCAGGCATAGGTGGGTTGAATGTGCCATCAAGTTAGACATACTTGCCAATATTAAACAGACTGTGACTGCTATCTGTACATTTGTGTCTCCCTAGGGAATTTTTAAACATTTCTTAATTAGCTTTTGTGTCCAAATCATTTTTCTTGATACACCTTTAGTTTGCCTGGTTTTGTTGAATTCAGATAGGCTTCTGTATTTTGTGTATTCATTATAAGAGTATTAAAATCTTTGTACTATATAAAACTAAAAATTACAAATTCCTTAGAGGGAATTCAAAGTTGGTTAAAAAATGAAATATCATTTAATGGTGCTGCATTCATTTATTGCTTTAATTTTGGAAAAAAATCCTGTGGAAACATGGCATTACTCCGAAAATTCAAAGATTGGGACCTCTGGGGCAATGAAGGGGTGGTTTTGGATCTGCTGTAAGCTAATTGTGTGAGATAATAGAATGGTATTTTGCTATCTGTAGGAAGCTTCAATCAGTGGGTTTTACACATCAGAAAACCTAGATCCGAATCAAGTAGCTTTGGATTTCCTGGTCAAAGTTAATAAAACTTTTTTTTGATCAGAGAACTGTGCTTTTCTTTTTTGCTTACTAAAAAGGAAACAAATCACTTAGGTGACTTCTATTAATGGAGATTCTGGGACAAATATAAAGACAATATCTAAAGACAAGAGGATGTATAAGCTAAACACTGTTGTTAAGCATCTAAATAAGTCTGGAGGAGTCTAAACTGCAATGGCATAAACCATCTTCCACCCTACCCAACATGTAAGTTATACCAACTTAGGCTCCTTGGAGACTCACCTCTGAATTTGGTCTTCCAATTTGTATATATTTTCATTACATCTTGTCATTTTTCAATTGACTCCATTTAAGGCAATAAAATCTTCAATGCTGCAAAGTAGGTTTATCCACGTTATTTAGTATTGGCATTCAGATTTAAAGATAGTTGAAACATAGCAGTGCAATTTTGCACAAATTAAAGTAACCAGACAATAGCCATTTACGTTTACTGATATTAATAGTGTGCTTAACAAAGAACAATATTCATCCTTCTTTTACAAGCGATGATGTTTACTAATGGTGTCTCATTGCCTCACACAGCAGGGCTTCTCATCCTATTCTGGCATAATGACTAAGCCAGCATAGTTTTTTTAGACTGTATATTATCATTATTCATTACAGTACTGCACTGAAGCTTCACTGGGAAGCAATAAAGAACAAAATGTATATTTTAAAGACCCTCATTTCCCCCTAAATGCTTGAATTAAGCTGCAGTCTGCGGCGTTCGGAGAACTGAGTTATGTTCTAAAGCAATACTTCTGCAGGAGTACATCACGCCTGGAGATTGGGCTCTGATTAGCCTCTGCGTTTTCTAATACAGACTATTGATTTTCTGCTACTATAGCTGCCATTGGATTTTGTATTCTGGCATGGGAGTTCTATCTTTTGCATGAGAGATTGATGAATGGTTGTCTGAGTGGCTCCAAGCACATATTTATTTCCTCTTCAATAAGAGCAACAGTCAATATCATTTAGACAGAGAAAAACATCATTACAACACAACAAGCCTATGGAATGCTTTCAGGTTTTTTTTATTGCTGATTCTACCTAAATTGTGGACCTTCAGGTATAAACTTAAGATCATCATTTTTATTGCTGCTGCATTTCAATGACTAGGTATTGTCCAAAATAGGAACTTTAGGCCTACTAAAGATGGTAAAACAGAAATTCAGAGAGGGACAAAATGAGATGTATAGTACCTATGAAACTCTATGGGTTCCAAAGCATTTGGACTTTTGCACCAGATATGATTCTCTTATAGACTGGAATGTCCCCACTGCAATCAACAGAGTAACTGATAGCAGAATTTGACCATCTGTATAAAAATCTGTGGTAGACTTAAGATTTTGAAGATTCCATACCAATGAAGAAACAACATTCATATTTAGCTGGATAGGGAAGTACGTTTATCATCCTTCCCCAAACCAGAAAGGCTTAAAGTGTTCTTTAATCAAAATACTTTTAAAAAAAATTATCTTGAGAGTCATATATAGCCTGATAGATTCAATGAATGTTGGATCAAGCCCAGAGTTGAATATATTTTGTAACAATCATTCTCAATTATAATAACATGTACAGCATTCCAAAGCATGAAGTTATGGCATAACTTCACATAACAGAAAAGTAATTTTGGGTTTGAGTTGAAGGTGTGTCTATAACTGTAGATTTGTTTCTATATATGGTCACATTTAAGATGTCACTTAGTGCAATGATGTGGGTCAAATAAATAATAAAACTCCACTGATAAACTTTAAGAAAGGTGAATTGCATGGCTCTAACAAATCATAACAGTTCTTGAAAGCCCTGCCTTTGCTTTGACTGAAGTCAATGGCTAAACTGGTACTGACTTCAGTGGTGCAAGTTCCGTTTGTCTTTCCTTCGGTCACTTTCCATGTGACTGGGGTGGGAAGAGAAGGTGCCATACAGTCATAGTCACTATGGCAGATCTACACCACCCAGAGATCCCAGAATACTGTGATAACTCAAAAGCAGCCAGATGTACTAGTTTTCCTGCTGCTTTGCCTTCTAGTAATGTGGCTGACTTCATACTAATAAAATTATATTTTCAAGCAAGGTGTTCAAAAATTATTAAAGGGCTAGATTGTGACTGGCCCATAAATGAATATGTATGCAGGGAACAGTCATCAAATACCATCCAATCAAACCTCACATGGCCTGTAAAAGGGCACTACATAACTGTAGTTGGGGCATAGATTGCTCTCCCCCTAAATGTGTACAGCTCCCTAAAAGGAGGTAGAGCCATGGGTTTCCTTAAATATATCCACTGACCAGGAGAATAATCTGCATCTCATGAAGGGGTGTAGCAGTAAGTACACCTGCTCTACTAACTGGGGAGCTCCTCCTCAAGGCAGAATTCTCCGAGTTTTCTTGTGCAGAGTAGCTCTGTTCTATCCCAAACACTCGTCTGTACCTACATGGCACATGTGGGCCCTAACAACTTATTCACTGACTCCTAGATATTATGGTAATGGATGCATAAGAAATTCAAACAGACCAACAAATTTACATACCTGCCAAGACCTACATTCTAGGCTCTGCTTCCTGTGTGGAACTGGATAATAACTAGAACTGGGTGAATAATTCAAACCTTTCTGTGAATATTCATTTAAATGTCTAAATGAATCTTCTCCAGCTGTGTTGTGTCTGTATAGCAGTCACTGGAATCAGTGAACACTGACTCAATAATATGACAGGAGTTTTAACCATTTTTAATGTTAACCAAGTGTAAGTCATCAAGACCAGGAAATCAAGACTAATCTATCACCAGCAACATTAATAATGCCCTTTTTGTGTTCACTGCCCATGAACACTTCAAGAAATACTTTTCCTTGCAGGAACATTTGACTTCACACCAATTTTTAAGCATGTATTACAGAACATTAGCCACTTAGTTTTGATTAGTAATGGGAGGTTACTCACCTTGGTGCAGTAACTGAACTTCTTCGAGATGAGAGTCCCTCCAACGACTACTACTGTTAAATTTCCTGGCTAGTGGCTCGGCGCGCGCCAGCGCACCTCAGGTGGAGCACCCACGGGGACTCCTCTTGAGGGAGAATAATAAGTTTTTATGTGGGCAGCCTGAGTTATGCACATCTAGTCAAGGAAAAGAAGTTACTTCATCTGACCTATCTGTCCTCTCACAATGGTTTATATGTTGCACTATTCAGTGTTAGCATGGATTTCAGAATCAGGTCCTTTATTATTTGGGATCTAAGAGCTAGAGAGTGCCATGTACGCATAAGCCATAATATAGAGCAGTTTGGTGGTACCCTGCCTAAGCAGGAGTTCAGGAAGGAGTATGCTCCAGTGAAGCAAAGGTCATAGGAAAGCTCTGAGGCATACACAGGTTGCACCTCAGCAGATATAGCCTGTTGGTTCAGCATAGTTTTTTCTTCCCCTATCTCCTGCATGGACATAGTTATGTGGGATACTGCACCGAGGGAAGTGAGTAGCAGAACCATGGACTCACCTCCTGCTCATTCTTCTCTGCTCTTTTTGGGACAGATAAACTGCTGAAGTCCCTAATTTGCAGGGACTGCAGTTGTGCCTAAACCTTGTACAAGCTGCGCAGGTGATTGGGAAAGGCTCTGCTTCACCCCACTCCCCCACAATCCACTTTGTGAACCTGTTGAGGACTGGGCAGAATTTGGCCCAGGAGCGGTTTCTCAATGTTTTTAAAGTAAAATCTCTGTTCCCTTTCACAGTCTGTATTTGTTTTCTTTTGGAGAACTCTACTCTATGCACATCACTGTAACATTTCAAAACCAGTCTGTTAGAGGAAATATTTGACATGATGCGAACCTTACAGAGCCCTTTGATATGTCATTTTACATCAGTGAACATCAATGATATTTCAGGAAATGTGACTTTTATAATCCTCAAAACCCCAGCCAGAGATGCATCAAACATATCATGGATGACCTGCTTTTTTTTTTTTGGGTCTGTTTGTTTGTTTTAAAAGATGTTATGAGGATGTTTTTAAACTCTTTTTTCTGACAGAGATTCCTTTTCAGGTGTGTAGCAGCATTTGTGGGCAGTTAGCTAATACATATGATCCTTACTGGCAACCTCAAAAACTATCTGCTAGCATTGTTACTCACACCACTCCTTTTGGGCATCAAATATTCTTAGATGATAGCAAAAAAAGCAATTAAGTTGGGACAAAAGATTAATAAATAATCAAATCAATAACACAGAATCATAGGGTGCATCCATACTTGTAAATTAAGTCGACTTAAGCTTACTTAAATTGACTTAATTTACTCTGCGTCTACACTACACTTTCCTTAAGTCGACTTAAGCAAGCTGCTTAAGTCGACTTAAGGAAAATTAAGTCAAATTTATAAAACCTCCTTTTAAGTCAACTTTTGGCTTAAGTCGACTTTCTAAAGTCAACTTAAGCCAGTGTAGACCTGGAGTAGCCCTAAGTCAACTCTAAGTCAACTTAGGGCTCTCCAGGACTCCCCCACTGCCCTCCCTGCCAGAGTGGGTGGCACAGGGAGAGCCTGGCATGCCCCCCACAGGGCAGGGCAGAGCCCTTCCCACCTTGCCCCTATGCCCTGCCAGTGTCCCTGTCCCCCTTTGTCCCATTGTACCCAGGGTGCTCCCCCTGCCACTGTACCCCCCCTGCCACTGTGGACCAGTCCCAGGTCCACTTAGCCCCTACAAGTTGACCTAGGAGTCCAGTGTGGACACTCTAGGTCAACTTTATAGAGTCCCCCCAAAGTCGACTTAAAATTTAAGTGTGGAGATGCTAAGTCGGCTTAAATTAACAAGTGTAGACATAGCCATAAAGATAATAGATAATCAAAGCAAATATTTAAATGATAGTAAAAAGCAATTAATTGGGGATAATAAATAATAGTGGGGAGTCAGTATGGAAAGAGTGGGTACAGCACTGGTATGGGATTCAGGAGACCCTGTTGCTACTTCTGGCTCAATCACTGGGTTGCTAGGTGACCTTTCTGTTACTCAGTTTCCCCATTTATTAATTGGGGATAATACACTAACCTCTTTTGTAAAGTGCTTTGAGAGCTACCGATAAACAGTACAGTATAGGAAGTAGACATAACTATAATTGTTAATATAATAAATGTTGTTGGAACAAAAATGTATTTACACAGAGTTATAACAAAGCAGAAAATATAACCTATTTAAAATATCCTGATCAGCCTTTTGTGTATATGAGTTTTAGGATTATTGATGACCAAATCCTCAGCTGCTGTAAATCCCTTAATTTTGTTGAAGACAACAGAATTATGTTAGTTTACCTTAGCTAAGGATCTGGCCCTGGATGCCCAAAATTCTACGAAAAGCCTTATTGAACTGACTTTTTTCCTAATAGAATAATTGATTAGACATAAAGATGAGACAGTACAGAAACAATTAACATTAAGCCCAGATGGACTGCCACAATTTTATGGGTTTCCCAGGAAGAATATTTGTAGGAATGGTGTCATAGTAGCCACCATCAGTGTCAGTATTTATATTAACAATGATTTACCCTTGAGTTTGTCCTAAATACTCATACGTGGTAAATTCTTCACTGTGACTTTACCAAAGATTTATCACTTGGTATGCTACCAATGGATTCTTCATTATGACAGTGTTATTCTATTTGTTATGTAATGAGTGACAACACATAAAAGATAAGAAGAATGGCATCCATGTTCCCTTATTTCCTGTTCAATAATGATGGTCAATATAATTTATCAATATGCAGTGGTGAAACTGACAAATCAATTCACCTATTTTAAAATTACTGAACACTGCCTACTAACCTAGGATGGAAGTATAGCTGTGCTCCTTAGATTTCCTAAGCATTTTTTCTTTCTTATGAAGCAATACATTTGCCCTGGAAAGATTAATGGATTATATTTTGGTACGTAACAAAAAGAACTCTCACAGAGAGACAGTTTGAAACTCATCAGACATAATAAAATGTAATTAGTATCTCAGATTTCTAAAATATAAAGCTTCAATGCATAATTTTTAAAAGGACAGCAAGTTCTTACAAAAATCTCAGTATAAAGCCTTTGTCAACTTTCAATATACTTAATTTTAAGATTGCTTCAAGCTCACATGTTGAGATTTTCATTTACAAAGTCCTTGATTCATTGAATAATAAAAGTTGAAAAAGACCTATCAGAGCATCTTCCCTAGACCAATCATTCCCTAGAATATATACTCTACTGCCGTATACTTTGTACTGCGATGTCTACCCAGGCAAAGTGCTTTTGACTTGGCTCCAGATCAGTAGAGTTTTATACCACTTTGCAGTGGCATACATGACTATACTCAGTGCAAGGTAGTAGAGAATCAGGCCGGATTGTCTCAAGACTATATAGGGGCAGAACCCTAGTGGGTGTAAATCACTGTAGTTCCAGTAAAAAATTAGACCCATTATGTAACAATTTTAA
>ML685812.1:1608918-1637935 GCA_007922175.1 Pelusios castaneus
TAGATAGATAGATAGATAGATAGATAGATAGATAGATAGATAGATAGATAGATAGATATTTACAACGCTCCTCCCTTTCAATCCCTCCACATATGAATATATTTTCAATATAGTTTCATAATAACCAGTGGGATCAAATGAAAATCCAGTTGAAAGATTTCAGACAGAACATTTCCTAATCAGGGAAGTATATTGCAGACTTATTTATTATTCTTCTAGAATAAAGGCTTGATATTCAGATGTGCTGAGCACCTGAGTTCTCATTGACTAGAGTTGGAGTCATGAGGTTACATGCCAACTCTGGAATTCAGGCACCAATTCTTTAATTCAGTGATCCAAGGCAAAATCGGAGGTGACTTAATGAGCCAAAGCAGCTGTAAATGATATCCTTGGCGATCTAGAAAAAGGTGTAAATCACACCAATTTAGTCTCAGCTACACTCTCTTAGACTCATCCACTTCTCAGCGTGTAGCACAACACTGCCTTGCACATCACCTGTGAATGTAGGCCGCTCCCTACAGTGCTGCAGGAACAGGTGTAAGGGCTGGCCTACTTTAATTTACAACACTCCTCCTTTTCAGTCCCTCTGCATACAAATTCCAAGACTCCAATTTAGACTCAAGTAGATACAGCAGCTGGCCAAATTCAGAGGTAATGTGAAAGGTGATGGCAATTACATTACACAATTAAGGGGTTATAAATCATATAATAAGTGCCAGATTGTGTCTAGGGACTGGGTGAGAATGCAAGTTGAGTATAGGGCAAGGAGACACCCCATTATACCTCCAGTGCAGCATGCAGGCACAATCACACTTCTCTCTCTGAGTGGACTATCCCAAAGAGTGCTTCAAGGATGTGAGGCCATAACCCCATTCTGCACCAGCCAGTAAAATAGGCATAGTCCCATGGTAGGAGAGGTGTTCTTCTCCAAAGTGCCATCTGATCTAAAAAAAATCACCTGCAATTTGAGTGCAGACAACAGAGTCCTGTGGCACTTTTATGAAACAATTTGAGTGCAGTTAGTGCAATTATTTTGTTTGGGATGGAATTTTCCATGCTTTTCAGATCCCTTCTCTAGCTTTGATTATTGAGGAAATGGGTTCTCATTTAGCTTCTCAGGCTTGGGGAATATACCACTGGATAATACAGGAAGGTTAAGATGTTCTCACTTTGGAAATGTGCCCTTAATAAAAATAAGATATTCAGAAAGTAACCTGGGTGAGAATTTTGGTGTTTTCTTCTTAATTTGAGGTGGCTTGAGAGATTGTAAGGGACCAAACTGAGGGTTCTGGAGATGTGTCCTCTTTTCATTCACAGAACAAATAGAGCCTGGATCGCAGCAGTGCAAGTTTCCTCATGCTGACCCAGGAACATGCCTCAACTTTTCCCAGAGTGCCTATGTGTAATGGAAAGAAGATAGTCCCCATTCTCCAGGCTATTTTACACTGGCCCACTCAGAGCTTCCAGCCAAGAATAGTATGTGTTGCGATAGTGCCTTTTGGTTAATTGGAAATGCAACAATAGAAACTGAACTGAGAACACTAAATTATTTCTTATATGCCAGTCACCAAAGAAGTTTTCAATCACTGTCACACTAGACCAGATTCAAACTGGTGGCCTGCATGTGAAAGGTTTCATATGCTATTAAAAATCCCCCACAAGCCATTCAATTCACTGATGAGCAACATGCTTAAAAATAACTAAATCAATACAAAAGCTTATATGTAAGGAAATAAAAATAAAAATTGTGAAACATTGTTTCAGGCACAGTCCATTCCCACTCCTTTTGATCTAATATTCCATTTTCTAACAGCTTAATGGCTCTAAAACAGTTCAGAGGGACAAAGCAATGAAACAAAGGGAATAGGTATTACTTGCTTTTATTCTGTTCTGCAAATCAGGAATTCTATAATTGCATGCCAGATGCAAAATAATTAGCCTTATGTCGACTTGTAAGCTGGAAGTAATGACAACCTGAAGCTTTTCAATTATACAAAGAAGGCAGACATATCAATTCATTTCATATTCAGAGAATCAGATCTTGTGCTTGAATGAATATTATTGTGGCATATTCATATGGCCTGAAAAAACACACCTTCAAATAGCAGTATAATACATGGTCTGTAGAAGTCTATTAATGAAAATGATTCATTCTTGGGTGGGGAGAAGGGGTGGGGAAATGATGCTATAAATGAGCTTCAGAGTCCAAGCAAAGCAATTATCAGAGGAAAGAAAACCACGGCTTGTTCTCTCTGCTTCAGAATCAATTCTGTTTCATATATTGTTTGTTATCATTCTCTAGCTAGGACCTTAAGTCTTCATAAAGAAACGTTAAGGTTCAGGAATATGAACTGATTCCCATGTTTTCATCATGAAAGATCTCCTAAGGCTCTGTTATTTATTTTGTTCTCTCCCTCTCCATATCCAGCTCAAGATAGACACTTCCTCTCTTACTTGGTCTCTAAAATGTTTATGTGAGTTTCAGATCTTTTATTGTTACACCAACACTAAACAAACAATAAACGTTATGCCTAACCATCTGTAAGTCCATAAGGACTTTCCTGAAGGTCACATTAAGACATCTTTTTCAACACATCAATAATGCTAGAGACAGAGTCAAGGGAGATGAGAAAGCAATTCCTTCTGCAGGTCAGGTTGGAAGTGATTGGCAAGGCAATAGACACAGGCTCAGAGTGGCTGCCTGAACCCGCCTGCAGATAGCAGGATGAGTTGAGTTGTTTTGTTTTTTTCTTTCCCCTTTCCAATCCTGTCACTCAATGAACCTTTATAAATGTAACCATTAGGGGAAGAAAAGAAAAAAAAGCTTAAGCTAAAAATATCCTTCTTCAAAGCAAAGCAAACTAGCATGTAACATAAGTAATGTTATCTGTTTAAAGAAATTAAGTCTGATAATTCAATTAAAAATAAATCAGATAACATATGCCAGACTGATTCCAAGGAATCAAGACTCAGGAGTTTCCAATTATGAGTTGCCAACTGGGATGGCAAACATAAATCTTATGGAGTGTTAAATTATTTTCAAAAAGTGCAGACATCATTGCTTTTCAAGTGTACATATTGAAAGAAAACATTTGTTGCATCTTTAACATGGTTATCTAAAGTGTCTTATTACAGAAGGGTTATAACAGCTGGCGTTTTGCACTTTAGAAAGAGATCAGATGACTGGGATGGGAAGAGGGGGGCATCTGATTCCTTATCTTGGTATTAGACTGTAAACATCAACTGAGAGTTTAATCCCTCAAATAAATGAAAGCAGAAAAACCTTTAAGAGGTGCAAACAATTTTTATATTTCTCATCAATAGAGATTACCTGATTTGCCTATCAGAATCAAATTGGAGCAATTTAGTAGATAGCTGATAAACATCACTGAATTTTGCATGATTTTATATATATATATATATATATATTGGGAACAATAGAACTCATTTCACCCTCTAACAGAGAACATTTGAATGCAGGATAACATACAGATTCCAAAGGGGTAGCCACATGAGTTTAGTTCAGCAAAACAAATAAGTAGTCTTGTGGCACTTTTAAAGAATAAGAAATTGATGATCATACAGAGGATACATGGTGTTTTAGATGGGCTTGGGACTGGTTCTAAAATGTAGTCTGGATTAGCACAAAACATAGTGGTTTTCAATGAATAGCAAAGAGACAGCTACCTCATGGCTGAGGTACATTTAATGATCAGCCAGTAAGGAGCCTTCCAAGCTAGAAGAAACAGCCTAATGAATATTTGGAGGCGAAATGGGGGCAGGACGGCATCTTTTTCTGGGATTGATAAGAAACTAGTAAATATAATGGTTTTCAGTATCTTTTTTTCTCAGTACTGAATTATATATAGATCAACCCTAGAACATACTGTTTGGCCATGAAAAATACTGGAACAGATGAAAACACAAACAGTCCATTATTTTTATTAATAATCACAATTAATAATCACTTTGCACTTTCTATAGTGCTTTGTTATATATACAAATTTTCATACAAACATTATCTAATTCAAAATCCTTAAAAATTCAACATCTTTAGGGTGGCATTGTGCTACAGGGGTCAGTCAGCTACTACCACATGAAGTCCATTATATCCCAAATCTAGCCTTTTCTACTCTGTATTTCTCAGTCTTGCTAAGTGCTTTCAGTTGCTTGTTTCCTCCCACTATGCACACTCCCTAACTCACAAATAGAACCTAAAATCACCATCCTAGCTCTTTTTACCAGGAATGACCCTTCCCTTGCAAACATTCATATTTTCATGCAAACATGCATTTCCACATGTGAATAAACATGTTTATATGAATGTAAATTCCCCTCTTGAACATGTGTAAACAAAAGCTCTCTTATATGAATATTTGCCCAAGGAATGAAATTCACCCCAATGCAGAAGACCATGCAGTAATTGAAGTCCTACTTCCTCAAAATAGGCCTCCTTGCACAGGCTCTCTTTCTAAAGGCAAATTTCATTCAAAGTGAATAAAAAGGGAATGTGAACACAATGAATTCAAATTCATTTTTTAATCTGAAGAAATGGTCTTGGATTCCCTTCCCCACATCCAGCTATTCCTAGTGCCATTAGCTACATGGAAAATTTTCTGTAACAAAAGTTAGTTGTAGGTTTGACAGAAGACCACATATGCTGTACATCAAAAGATCTTTCAGAATCCTCACAACTGTGAAAGAATAACTATAACCTTGCCAGGCTCTCAAAACCAGAGACATAATCCAAGAAGATACCTTCTATGAAATACCAAATTTCTGTTTTTCATAGATGTCAATCTAATTAAAGGGAGGAACAGACAGTCATGAAGAAAATTTTGCCTGAAAAGAGTACAGCAAAACAGTCCCCGTTCTCTCTAGCCAAACTTACAGTCTGTTATGCTGGAAAAAAGTGAAGTCTTTTGGATGATCGCTTGTGCATAATCTTCTAGCTGAAGCATAGGATGAAATAAAGAGAGAGACAGACTTAATTGATACAAGTTGGGTTACTGAACTCCTTTCACTTTAAACTGGCATAATGACTAACATTTGCAGTGTTGTTACTCCTGACTTACACCGAAGTAAATGACAGGAGAATTATGTTTACCATTTTTATTTTTACCTTATTTAGTTCTAACACTCATCCACTTGTTGTGGTACTTTGTCTCCCTTTAGAGTTGCCAGGGACACATAAAGAAGTTGATGAGCCTGCTACAGTGTTGGCTAACAGAGTGGGCTCTTTTAGTTCAGGCAGTAGAGGCTTATGGTACAAGATCCAGAGAACACAGGGTCATAGTTTGAATACCAGTCATCCCTTAAATAGCAGTCAACTTAAATCACTGTCCAGGACACCCCTTGCAAGTTGCAGAACTTTTCATAATCATGGGGTGGTGGTTTGGAGACTCCTCTGAATGCCCATCAATCCCCAATTTGTGTTGTTTACACCGTCCTTCCCCCATTTGTAGCACACAAGGGTTCTCCAAACAACAAATAAAGAGATGGGGGAATCAAAGGAAAAAGGCAAAACATGTGGGATGTCTTTTGTCATTTTGGTCACCCTTTTGGGGTTTCGCTTATCAGCCGGTATAGTGTTTTAATCAGGATTAGACTCTGCCTCCAGCCTCTCCTTTTGGGTCACCCCACTTTATATCTGGTCTATGCAATCTCGGGAGTGGCAAGGTCTGCCACTCTCTTCCTCCTTCCTGATTTGTCTCTAGGGCCAGCTGACTCTGCGGGTAGAATTGTCATCTTCCTGTTAACTGTCCTTCCTGGGACAGACCTTCCCTTTCTAGTATTACCTCCTCCAGGCAGAGCAAGCTCTATAGGTGCACCTGATTAGTGCTGTCTGAGACCTGAAGAGCTTGATTAACTCCTCTCTTCTAAAGTGAATATGTGACTGCCTCATACATGAGTAAACTGAAAATTAGAGTCAAAATTTCAAGACATCTTTTCTGAATTGGTCAGCTCATGAGCAAGATAGCTTTGGGAATTAAGCCATCCTTGGGATGTGGACCTGATTCATTGGGCATAGAGAAAAAGAGGGGCCACTGATTCCTGTCTGCATTAAACTTTGTCACTAAACTGCCACTCATCTGAGGCATGAAAGAGGAGAATGTTGCAAGTATATATGGTATGAGAGACATAGTGTGAGACTTACAAAGACTCCCAATATTCATCTTACATCTAATATGTATGATTGCACTTCTGATAAATTCTTTAGGAAAATCATGGCTCTAATCTGATTAATTAGCCAAACTGCCTGTTTAAGTGGTTATATTTTTATCTGTACCTTTGTAGTACTGTGTGCTAGGAGGTTGGGAAGCCATTTCAAACCTTGTAAAATCAGTCCAGAGTAAAGTGGGATAAATCTAAATAATTTCTAACAATTCTTTTTTATAAGACACATGACAGTATTTGTGATAACTCATTTGTGCATTTCTCATCACTAAAAAAGTCTCCAAACATCTTTTTATAATTTTTAAAAACCCCTCTTCTCAATATATTCTTTTAGCACATAAAAACACTAAAGCATCTCTCGCATGATCACTAACGACTCAGGCAGAATGGGGAAAAGGAACTCCTTCAGTTGCAGGTGTATTATTTAGCTTACCATCTGAGAGAACTTGCCAGAGGTCTTTTTTTTTTTTTTTTTTTTTTTAAATCAGACTTGAAGAATGTAACCTACATACCCATTCTATCTTAGCCTTATATAAAAGTTACTGAAACACTTGAAACTTCTTCATTATCTCCTGATTTGGAAATGGATATAGAAACTAGTATCTCCCCAGATAAAGGGGGAAAATGTTCTCTCAAGGAAAGGCAAATCAGACTTCTTCTCCAGATATGGCCAGTACTCCAGGACATCTCACTATAAAAGTCCCATTAGGATCACATTTTACTACAGGTCCACATCACTTTGGCTATTGGATCTTAAATTTAGCATCCACTCTTCATCCTGCCTTCTTTGTATTTACCATTTTAATTCTTCCTTTCAGCTTTCCCATATAATTAATAGAGATGCTCACTGCCCTATGCTTCCTTAGAGAATGCACTCACATTTCTTTACTTGTTTCTTTGTCCTTTAGTTGAAACAACACTTTTTTGACCAAACTCAAATTTTAACTTGATTTTTTCTATATGCATTTACGGAAGTCACCATTTCAAAGTCAGCATTTATCCAATTGCCACAAAGTGATAGCTGCATTATAATAAATATGGGTAAAGGTTGACTTGTAAATGATCACCACTACATTGTTGTTTCTGCAAATCCATG
Organism: Pelusios castaneus; assembly: GCA_007922175.1. NCBI lineage: Eukaryota > Metazoa > Chordata > Testudines > Pelomedusidae > Pelusios > Pelusios castaneus. The sequence continues at coordinate 1,616,192 of ML685812.1, forward strand.
TACTGCCCAACATGTATTTCTTATGTACCCAAAACTCCTACTGATGTCAACAGTTTCATGTGAGTAAGAAAAGCAGGGAATCTGCATACTGTTGCAGTGTACTTGAAGAATAACAAATGAAAAAGATATAGTCTGAGAGATGAACAAGCGATATTTTGAACAAGCAATATTTTAATGAGATAACATCAAAAAGATAAGGATTTCTCATTATAGAGACACTAACAACAGAGACACCAATTTACTCTATAGTTTATTGCAGAGATTTATAATCACACTTCTTTAGGATAATTTTGTCTATCACTTGCAGCTGAAAAGAACTGATTAACCATGCCCCCCCACCCTCTATTTAAGTTACAATTTACCATCTTACAAAAGCTTGAGCAATACATCAACCAAATAGAATCTGAAACATGAGAGTTCTGAATTCGTCTTGAGCAATAGTTGCTAATGTAAGATGCAGTAAGGATCCATCCTTCATCACTTTGGCATCCTACTGAGAGTTCTGTATGGCCTAAAACTAATCAGTGCTGGAGGCAGAAGCAGAGCTAGAAACCTGAGATAATCAAAAATAGAACTAGTCCCTCTATAACCTGTATAAAGATTATAAACTTGGCCCAGCAAGTGTCCCACTGATGATCAAGGACTAAATTCTTTAGCAATGGAAATTCAGCTATAAATTATAGTAAATTACTGATTATAACCTCACTGTAAGGTTTACCACTATGGACTTATGCATCAAATGGCGAAATGGATTTTCAGTAAATAACATTGAGAAATTGGGTACACATTTGACATCATCATCACCAGCAGTTTTGTACTACATTTAACAACAAATAAAGAAGCACACGAGCACTGGAAAGACAGATTGGAATACTGAAAACTGTAAGTAATCCATGTAAGGGATAATAATATTACCCAAGCAACAACCTGGAGAGCTATGTGATATCATTCATATATTGGTAGCCTTCCAAGTGTCCTGCTACCCCTTCTACTAATTTTTAGTTATTAGATTCATTTTCTTTTCAGTAGAGATGAGGCCGATGAATAACTAATTTCAGCATTCTGCAGACTTCATGCACTGTATTTAAAAACCAAATCCTTTTGGCTGAAAAGGCTACCCCAGTATGCAATGAAACAAAGCATCTAAATCTGAGTTTGACAAAAAGATAGATGGGAAACAGGACTTCTTCATATACTCAAGTGTTTCATATAATGAGCTACTATAAGAAGGAAAATTAAATAAAAAAGTAATTCAATTTTGCATAAATATTACATTTTTAGCACTTGCATTCATCTTAATGGAAATCTTTAAAGGGGAAAAGCCCTTCTCAGCTCAATTAATTGTTATGAAAAACTAATGAAAGTCAGAACCTCAGCAATCATTATTTAGGGAGAAAAATGAATGTATCTATTTCAATCTTTGTTTACAGATGTGTGTGTGTGTATATATATATATTAGTAAGACATCTCGGGAAAACCATAATAAGGGGAAATCACAATATTACAGTCTTAAGAGTGCCATTTTCTTTGGTGTAAAGTTATGAAGAACACCATGAGAAGAAAACATTATATTTCCCATTAGGCGCAATTGTAAAGATCTTATTTGTGACATATTCAAAGGAAAATAAACAAAACAAAACCACTCAACAAAAAACTCCAAAAAATTTAGTAAGGAGAGAAGACTGCAGGTAGATTGCACAATAGATTAAATATTTTGCATTTTATCCAATTATCCAATATTATAATCTCAACAAAACAGGACAAAACACATTTTCAGTGGAGGATTGGCTCAGGACATGAGCATTCTTTTCCTGAATATTCATAGAATTATAGAATCATAGAAACTGGAAGGGACCATGAGAGGTCATCGAGTCCAGTCCCCTGCACTCATGGCAGGATCAAGTACCCTCTTAAACCATCCCTGACAGATGCTTGTCTAACCTGCTCTTAGAAACTTCCAATGATAGAGATTCCACAACCTGCCTAGGCAACTTATTCCAGTGGTTAATCACCCTGACAGTTAGGATTTTTTTTCTAATGTCCAACCTAAGCCTCCCTTGCCGTAATTTAAGCCCATTGTTTCTTGTCCTATCATCGGCAGTTAAGGAGAACAACTTTTCTCCCTCCTCCTCATAACAACCTTTTAGGTAGTTAAAAACTGTTATCATGTCCCCTCTGAGTCTCTTCTTTTCCAGACTAAACAAACCCAGCTCTTTCAGTCTTCCCTCAAAAGTCAAGTGTTCCAGACCTTTAATCATTCTTGTTGCTCTTCTCTGGACTTTCTCCAATTTGTCCATATTTTTCCTGACATGAGGTGCTCAGAACTGGACACAGTACTCCAGTTGAGGCCTAATCAGCACGGAGTAGAGCGGAAGAATTACTTCTCGTGTCTTACATAAAATATTCCTGTTAATACATCCCAAAATGGTGTTTTCTTTTTTTGCAACAGTGTTACTCTGTTGACTCATATTTAGCTTGTGGACCTCTATGACATATTAGGCTTGTGGTCCACTATGACACCCAGATCCCTCTCCGCACTGAAGTATTTATGTGTTGTTTTTCAGGCTGGCGTTAAAAACATTGGGCCATATTCTCAACTGATATAAATTTGCATAGACCATTTAAGACCAAAGAATTCTGATGACTTACTCCATCTGAAGATCTGGCATATTGTTTCCCTTTCCGTCTGTAATTTGAGAAGCCTTACCATTGTTTGCTTTTATCTATTGTTGAGTGGAAGAGAGAGGGATTTATTTGTTTACTTTTGGATTTTGTTTTGTTTTACAGTCTTTTTTATGGCAATTTTGTGTACGTTTCTCAGCTTGTAACAAGGGTGGCTCCAAACGTTCTATCCTCAAGATCTATGAACAGACCTTGCCAAGTAAAAATGCACACTGGCGTATGGAAATATCTATTTATGTACATAATTTTGATTTTTGCACATGCAGTTCTATGTATGCATAACACTTCTAGAAGGGAATTAAAGAAGGTGAAAAGCTGTATGATGATAAAGGGAAACTTTTAGTTCTGAAAAGATCTATCAGGGACTTGGAAGGGGTCAATTTGTTGCACAGTGACCCCAATTGTACATGTATTTTTATAAACACATTTACAGCTTTACAGAGTCCTAGATGGGCTCATTTTTATAAACTGGTATAAATAATAAATAAATAACAGCAAAATTATACTATCATTCATGATAGCATTCGTGACATGAACAAATGATGATAAAGTGATGCTGATGCTCCAACCCTCTTTTTAAAAAATCTTTATAAAACACTTTAGTGTATAAGCATGTTTAATAGATAATGTAAACTTAAAAAAAATGGTACTATGAAAGTTGTTCTACACACTGGATAATGAGTAAAAAAGTGGAGAAATCAGTGCACAAGAGCAAAATCAGAGTACTATGTAACTGTCAATGTGTGGCATTTGAGTGTGAAATTTTATCGAAAGTGAAATTATTTGTTCAAAAGAAGGCAGAGATCATGGTTGAATTTCTGCTTAGTTACATGTTCAAAACTGCTAATGGAAAATAATCATCAATTTTTTTCATACTGTGCAAATATTAATGAATTAAAGAACTGATTACACTATTAATATCAGGTAACATACATCAAGGCAGGAAAGTTGTTAATCATCTATAAGAGAACCACTAAAATGCTTGGATTAGCATGGGGAATTTAAAGAAGCGTCCCCTTTCTTTTTGAAAATTTGGCCCGTAAAATTTTGCACTTCCTATGTTAAGTTAACAATCATACATTGCAACCACGTGTGTACTAACATCTAGATTAAGTTGTGAAAGATACATAGTGATAGCAAATGATCATTCCACTGGCTTCAAAGAGGGTGTTTACCCACTACCACATGACAGTATGCAACTTAAGAGCCTTCCTGAACTTATCATTTATATCAAATCTCCAAACAGAAACAAAAGAAGTTATTCACCTTGTGCATTAGCTGCAGTTCTCTGAGATATTTCTCTACTTCAGATGAGTTCCAAGCAGTTTTTGCAGAGGGAGCTCTAGAACTGAGTCCATAGTTGAAGATAGCGCTGCAGTACTTAGAGCCATATTGGATCTGACAGCATGGATGAAAGTGCAGTGCTTCAAAAATGTAAGTACTCAAACCCACATAGCAGCCCCACATATCTCAGACACTTATATGTTCTTAGGCAATGTTGAAAATGTTGCTTGTTCCTTGGAAGAGGATGAACTCTTGTTGTCTCAGAAGTGGCAATACATTCAGCTACCCATCTTGATAATCTCTGAGCAGAAATCATGGGGTATGTCTACACTAGAAAAAGTTATATCAACTTTGTTAAGTCGACTTAATAAGGTCGACTTTAAGTCGACTTAATAAAGTGGCTCCTTTTAAGTCAACTTTATTAAGTCGACTTAACATTGGACATAGGTATCCACACTGGCATTAAGTCAACTTAATAAAGTCGCCTTGAGAGTTACTTCCCATCCACACCGTCCTTAAGTCGACCTAAGGAGGTGTAGTTATTTAGTCAACTTAAGGAATTTCTTAAGTTGACTTAATGAAAGCCCAGTGTGGACATGGAGTAAGTCGACTTATGGGTCCTTAAGTCAACCTAAATTCCTAGTGTAGACATACCCATGGATCATAGAATCATAGAATAATAGGGTTGGAAGGGACCTCACGAGGTCATCTAGTCCAACCCCCTGCTAAAAAGCAGGACCACTCCCACTAAATCACCCCAGCCAGGGTTCTGTCTAACCGAGCCTTAAAAATCTCCAAAGATGGAGATTCTACCATCTCCCTAGATAGCCCATTCCAATGCTTCACCACCCTCCTAGTGAGAAAGTTTTTCCTAATATCCAACCTTGACCTCCGCAGCTATAATTTGAAACCATTGCTCCTTGTTCTGTCCTCTGTAACCCTCGAGAACAGCCTAGCTCCCTCCTCTTTGGAGCAACCCTTCAAGTAGTTGAAGGTTGCTATCAAATCTCCCCTCAGTCTTCTCTTCTGTAGACTAAATAAGCCTAGTTCCTTCAGTCTTTCCTCATAAGTCATGTGCCCCAGCCCCCTAATCATTTTTGTTGCCCTCCGCTGGACTCTTTCTAATTTGTCCACATCCTTTCTGTAGTGGGGAGCCCAAAACTGGGCACAGTATTCCAGATGCGGCCTGACCAGTGTCTAATAGAGGGGAATTATCACATCCCTCGATCTGCTGACAATACTCCTACTGATGCAGCCTAATATGCCATTGGCCTTTTTGGCAACAAGGGCACACTGTTGGCTCATATTCATCTTCCCGTCCACCATAACCCTCAGGTCCTTTTATACAGCGCTGCTACTTAGCCGATCGGTCCGCGGCCTGTAGCAGTGCATGGGATTTTTCCGTCCTAAGTGCAGGACTTTGCACTTGTCCTTGTTGAACCTCATGAGGTTGCTTTTGGCCCAAAGTTCCAATTTGTCCAAGTCTCCCTTAATCCTGTCCCTGCCCTCCAGCGTGTCTACCATTCCCCCCAGCTTGGTGCCAGCCGCGAACTTACTGAGCGTGTAATCTATCCCATCGTCGAGATCATTAATGAAGATGTTGAACAGAACCGGCCCCAGGACCAACCCCATGGGCACTCCACTCATTACCGGTTGCCAACTAGACATCGAGCCATTGATTCCTCCCCGCTGAGCCCGGTGATCTAACCAGTTTTCGATCCACCTTACGGTCCACTCGACCAACCCATACTTCCTTAACTTGCCGATGAGAATGCTGTGGGAAACCGTATCAAAAGCCTTGCTAAAGTCGAGGTATACCACGTCAATGGCTCTTCCCGCATCCACAAATCCAGTCATCTCATCATAGAAGGAAATGAGGTTGGTCAGGCATGATTTGCCCTTGGTGAATCCATGTTGACTGTTCCTGATCACTCTATTTTCCTCCAAGTGTTTCAGGATGGATTCCTTGAGGACCTGCTCCATGATTTTCCCAGGGATTGAGGTGAGGCTGACCGGTCTGTAGTTCCCTGGATCCTCCTTTTTCCCTTTCTTAAAGATAGGTACTATATTTGCCTTTTTCCAATCCTCCGGGACCACCCCCATTCGCCACGAGTTCTCAAAGATAATGGCCAGCGGTTCTGCAATCACTTCCCCCAACTCCCTCAGCACCCTCGGATGCAGTTCATCTGGCCCCATGGACTTGTGCACATCCAATTTCTTTAAGTGTTCCCTAACCTGACTTTCCATCACCGAGGGCAGCTCTTCTCTCCATTCCGCGTTACCCTATGTAGTAGCCTGGGAGCTGGCCCTCCCTGTGAAGACTGAAGTAAAAAAAGCATTGAGTACTTCAGCCTTTTCCACATCATCCTCCACGAGGATGGCTGCCCCATTCAGTAAGGGACCTACACCACCTCTGATCCTTTTCTTGTTGCTGATATACTTATAGAACCCCTTTCTGTTATCCTTCACATCTCTTGGATCTATCCATGAAGGAGATGAACAGCCCAGGTGACCTCCAGAATTGGTTGGCCCTATCTAAGTAGAAGGCCAGAGCTCTTCTAACATTCAGTCTGTGAAAAGAGATCTCTTATAGAAAGTTGTGTGGCTTCAGAGGAACAAAAATAGTAGATGAAAAGATTGGTAAGGGGAAACTAAGAGATAAATTTAGGTGAGAATTTAAGATGGGTTATAAAGACTAAGGAGAGTCTTTCTGAGCAAGAGAGTTGTAGGGACTACAGGATATTGACAGAAAGATCCTTATTGTCTATTCATGAAGTTGTCCTGAACTGTACGTATCATAGCTGTATTTAAATGCTATATTTCCATATAAATGTATTTTCTGTTGGACATTTGAAAAAAATCCCCTTAAATCAGCTCTCCATGTCTTTCTCATCCTCCTGTCTCTTTATATGTATGGTTAGTGTGATCCAGTGACTATGAGTCAGGAGCTTCAAGTTCCAATCTAAAAGTCTGCAAGTGATTTGCTAAATAACCTTGGACAAGTTTCAGCATTCACTTCTTTCCCAAATCTGTAGAATAGGGACAATAATGTTAGCCCTTCATATCTCAGAGGAGTTCTGCAAGAATGTTTGTATGGCACTGTGACAATAGAAAATGTTAAGCAGATGCAAGCGAGCAAGTTACTAAGTCATGCATCTTTGCTGTATCAGTCATTTGACACTTTTGCATTGGAAACAAGAACAAACAAAGACACGGAGAAAAATAAGGCAGAAGGTAATCCAAAAGGCTCTCCTATTTCTTGCCCAGTTCAAATATTTCTTCTGCCAAAATAGCAGTTGCAACTGTGCTCCTACATGTAGATGAAAGACCTGAAACACCAAGCAGCACAACATCCCGGGGAGAATTGACAGAAGCTTTGACTGAAAACATGGTTAGCCAGCAGGAAGTCCTTCAAATCCATGGATGCCAAACTGGATAAATTTAACTTTAAAGAAAGATACATGTAACCGAGATGCCTTTCGGAAGGCGAGTTCTCTGATAGATGACAAGCCTGCCGGCCACTTGGAATGAGTCTCTATACAAACAACAGGCCTGCTGGCCCTCAGGCAGGGCAGGGCAGATAGCAGTCTCTAGCTCCAGGGAGAGTGAGTCTCTATACAAACAGACTTGCCAGCCCTCAGGCAAAGTGGGCAGGTAGCAGTCTCTAGCCCTGGGGAGGGCCACTCCCTGTACAAACAACCAGTCTGCTGGCCCTCAGGCAGGGCAGGGCCGGTAGCAGAGTCTCAATACTACAGTCAGGATTGAGTCACGGGGTCACATAGGGAAGGAACAGCACTTGCAAACCTTAATGGTTAGGGCAGAACGGTTCAAGCACTCCAGGTAGTGACGGGGTGCCTCTGGGAAGTGTGGGGGAGCAGTGTTCCCACCGAAACACATTGCCCCAGTTCAATTATTCCAGGGCCTGCCAACTGGGCACCAGACTAGGGGTACCTAGTTCGGAGCTCTTACAGGATACTGGGATATTCTGACATCAAGAAATTCCCGAACCCATCAGCTTGTCCCGGCGTGGCAGGGCTGGTAATATCTCACTCAGGTCCTCTGCAGAGGGCAGCTCCTCTAGGTCACAGGGCTCTGCCGGCAGCTCAGGTCCACAGGGCTCTGGGTTGTTCCTCCAAGTCCTCAGCCGAGGGCAGTTCCTCCAGGTCACAGTGGCCAGTCGACATCGCCGGCTCCCAGGGCTCCAGGTTGGGGCACTGGGTGTCTGGCCCCCCAGCAGAGGGTTGCTTGCTCCGGTCCCAGGGACTTGCTGTTTCCTCTGGCCGGCCAGCCGGTCAGGCACCAGCCACTCGGGGCAATCCTCCAGGCCCCAGGCTGCAGGGAGCCCTGGACAGGCCTTCTTATGAGGCTGGCGAGGCTCCCGGCCCAGGGAGCAGGCAGAGAGGTCTTCCTTCTGTGCCTGCTGGGGAGTGACTCAGGGAGAGTGTTCCTCTTTATACCCCACTTCCCTGTTCCACCCCCTTGCTTCCTGTCAGGTGGAGATTGGGCTTTTGGTCCCATCTCCTTGCAGGGGATTGGTTCACCCTCTCTGTCTGTCTCAGAGGGCGACCATATTCCTTGCCCCTTACAATACAATAGAAACATATGTAGCTGTAGGTGAGGGAGAAAATAAAAAAGGTAATCCCATATGATCCAAATGAGATAGTAAATGGAACAAAGAAAATACTTTTTACTGATAATTATAAAAAGTAGTCAGGATGGTCCAGTGGGGTAGACTACTAGCTTGACACTTGAGAGACTTAGGTTTAATTCCCCACTCTGCATTAGTCTTCCTCTGTGACCTAGGACAAGTAACTTGTTCTCTCTGTACCTCAGTTCTCCATTAGTGAACTGTGCATAACTGTACTTGTGTATCACAGGTGGTATTGTGGAGATAAATGTACTAAATATTGAGAAGTGGTCAGAAACTATGGGAATAAGGAGCATAGATAGAAACAAAAACCAGTTTGGTGGAAAAAAATTGAATTTCCACAATAGGTTAGGGGAAAAATGTGAGGATGGTAGGCTTTCCAGAGAAGATATATAGAATCATAGAATAATAGGGTTGGAAGGGACCTCACGAGGTCATCTAGTCCAACCCCCTGCTAAAAAGCAGGACCACTCCCACTAAATCACCCCAGCCAGGGTTTTGTCTAACCGGGCCTTAAAAATCTCCAAAGATGAAGATTCTACCACCTCCGTAGGTAGCCCATTCCAATGCTTCACCACCCTCCTAGTGAGAAAGTTTTTCCTAATATCCAACCTCGACCTCCCCAGCTGTAATTTGAAACCATTGCTCCTTGTTCTGTCCTCTGTTACCATTGAGAACAGCCTAGCTCCCTCCTCTTTGGAGCACCCCTTCAAGTAGTTGAAGGTTTCTATCAAATCTCCCTTCAGTCTTCTCTTCTGTAGACTAAATAAGCCTAGTTCCTTCATTCTCGCCTCAAAAGTCATGTGCCCCAGCCCCCTAATCATTTTTGTTGCCCTCCGCTGGACTCTTTCTAATTTGTCCACATCCTTTCTGTAGTGCGTGTCTGTTGCAGCTGTCCCCCTGCTGCATTTTCTTTCCCTTTGTTTTGTTGTTTTGTGTGGCCACCCCTCCCGGGCTGCTAGGGGCCATTGCCCAGCCCAGGGAGGCGGCCTTTAGCTCCTTGCCTTAGACCCTGGCTCGGTGTAGGGTGGACAATGTCCAGGAGTGCAAGACTTAAATGGCCTGTTAAGCTTAAGGGCATGAGTCATACCTGTGGCTCAGATCTTTGCCCAGACTTGTTCTGTGCTTACCTTCAGTTTTCCCTGCCCTCTCTCTTCCCCTGTAGCAGAGGGAGCTAATCAGAGTTACTGGCGGGAAGCTGCCTGAGTTTGCCTTTAAAACCAGACATTTTTGAGTCAGACATCAGAAAGGTTCCTGCTCTTCCACCTGGTCTGATCAGCTAGGGGTCTTTGGGGGCCCTTTCTCTGCTCTCGTTTAATTTTTGAGCATACCCCCATTTTTAAACTCCCCTCCCACGAACACCGAATTTTCCTGTGAGATCTCCTGACGATTGAAAACGAACTGAGCCTCCTCTGCATCCTCTGATGCTGCTGCTGTGCCTGCCTCTATTCCTGCTGCTGTCCTGGGAATTGGTAAGGCTCTCCTCTTGCAAATTCTCCCTGTTCTAGCTGCTGGCCTTGCTTCCCCAGCAGACAGACTTAAGTTAACCCCTTGGTCTGTGCCTGAAACTGTTTCTAACTCCGCAGTTCCCTTGCTGCTTAAAGAAAAGCCTGTGCCGCTGCTAAGCTCTGCCTCTGTGTGCTCTGTCCCGGGGCCCCCTGCTTTCAGCTGTTTCCACTGCTGCAGCCACCATCCCCTAACTCCCTCAGGAGCTGTATCCTGGGCTCACACCACTCTGCCTCTGGGACTGCTCCCCCTGGTCAATAGGACCAGTGTAGTATAAGGCGTGCCATTAGGTTTTGTTTCATTAGTTTGTTTAGGTTTAGTTTTGTTAAGTTGTATTTTATTAGCTTTTATAAATTGTAGTCCTGTTAGAATTGAATTTTATGTCTGTGTTTAGTGGTAGTTAAGTGGGATACTTGTTTGCCATTGCCTGTTATATTGTGTGGCCATAGTTAAGCTAGATTAAAGATAATTGTTTTGCTGTATTGCTCCTCTCCTTTTTCTTTTTTCTTTTTTCTGTTGTTCATTATTAGCATAAGTTGTATAGTTACTGTTAAGTTGTTAAATAAGTGCCTCTGTGTCTTCATCTCTCCCCGAACACCCCAAGTCCTCTGCTGCTGTTTCCACCTCTCCCTGAACTTCCAAAGCCCCTTGCTGCCTTTCTTCTTTGATTCCTCTGGGTTTAGCCTGCAGGCTTCTGAAGACTGCTCTGAGCCTCGCCCTGCAGGGCTTCAGTGCCTCTTGCTGCATCCCTTGCAGCTGTACTCTTCCCTCTTCCTCTGCCACTGATTACTCACCCCACCCCACCCCTGTTCCTTAACCCAGCCTCTAGTCACACCCTTACAGACTGCCTGCCACTGTACTCTTCCTCTGCCACTGATTACTCACCCCACCCCCACCCTTGTTCCTTAACCCAGCCTCTAGGTACACTTTTACAGACTGACTGCCACTGCAGTCCTACAAACCAAGTTATCAATTCTCATCTGTACTATTACATTGTGTAAATTCACTAATCACCCCTATTGTGCAATTTTACTGCCATTTGTATCTCATTCATATTCATAAAACCCCATTGGTTACCACTGCCTTTACTGTACCTCTACACCTCTACCACTGTGACATATTGCTTTTTTTTTTGTAGAATTGCTAGCCACCAATTGTGACTCGCTGTGACACCTCTTCATTTTCACACTGTTTAATAAGAGAAACGCCCTCCCCAACTGCCTACTGTGACAAACCCCATACACCCCATTATTGCCTACTGTGATACACCCCATTGTTAAATTTTACTGTTTTACATTTTTTCAATAAGGATTGATTTGTACCCCACTGTTGCAGTAATTGCCCCCCAAGATCCACTACCTGCTGGCAGGGACAGTGGGGAGCCCAAAACTGGAAACAGTATTCCAGATGTGGCCTGACCAGTGTCAAATAGAGGGGAATTATCACATCCCTCGATCTGCTGGCAATACTCCTCCTGATGCAGTCTAATATGCCATTGGCCTTTTTGGCAAGAAGGGCACACTGTTGGCTCATATTCATCTTCCCGTCCACCATAACCTCCAGGTCCTTTTCTACAGTGCTGCTACTTAGCCGATCGGTCCCCAGCCTGTAGCAGTGCATGGGATTTTTGCGTCCTAAGTGCAGGACTTTGCACTTGTCTTTGTTGAACCTCATGAGGTTTCTTTCGGCCTAGTGTTCCAATTTGTCCAAGTCTCCCTGCATCCTGTCCCTGCCCTCCAGAGTATCTACGATTTCCCCCAGCTTAGTGTCATCCGCGAACTTACTAAGCACGCAGTCTATCCCATCATTCAGATCATTAATGAAGATGTTGAACAGAACCAGCCCCAGGACCGACCCCTGGGGCACTCCACTCATTACCGGTTGCCAACTAGACATCGAGCCATTGATTCCTACCCGCTGAGCCCGGTGATCTAGCCAGTTTTCGATCCACCTTACGGTCCACTCGACCAACCCATACTTCCTTAACTTGCCGACGAGAATGCTGTGGGAAACCATATCAAAAGCCTTGCTAAAGTGGAGGTATACCACGTCAACGGCACTTCCGGCATCCACAAATCTAGTCATCTCATCATAGAAGGAAATCAGGTTGGTCAGGCACGATTTGCGCTTGGTGAATCCATGTTGACTGTTCCTGATCACTCTATTTTCCTCCAACTGTTTCAGGATGGATTCTTTGAGGACCTGCTCTATGATTTTCCCAGGGATTGAGGTGAGGCTGACCGGTCTGTAGTTCCCTGGATCCTCTTTTTTCCCTTTCTTTAAGATAGGTACTATATTTGCCTTCTTCCAATCCTCCGGGACCTCCCCCATTCACCACGAGTTCTCAAAGTTAATGGCCAGTGGTTCTGCAATCACTTCAGCCAACTCCCTCAGCACCCTCGGATGCAGTTCATCCGGCCCCATGGACTTGTGCACATCCAGTTTCTTTAAGTGTTCCCTAACCTGACTTTCCATCACCGAGGGCAGCTCTTCTCTCCATTCCGTGTTACCCCATGTAGTAGCCTGGGAACTGGCCCTACCTGTGAAGACTGAAGTAAAAAAAGCATTGAGTACTTCAGCCTTTTCCACATCTTCTACCACGAGGATGCCTGCCCCATTCGGTAAGGAACCTTCACCATCCCTGATCCTTTTCTTGTTGCTAATATACTTATAGAACCCCTTTCTGTTATCCTTCACATCTCTTGCTAGCTGCAACTCCAATTGCCCTTTGGCCTTTCTGATTTTATCCCTGCAGTCCCGAGCAATATCTTTATACGCCTCCCTTGTCATCTGTCCAAGCTTCCACTTCTTGTAAGCTTCCCTTTTATGTTTCAGCTCACCGCAGAGTTCTCTGCTACGCCACGCTGGGCGCCGTCCACATTTGCTGTTCTTTCTGCACATCGGAATGTTATCTTCCTGTGCCTTTAACAGGATTTCTTTAAAATACAGCCAGCTGTCTTGGACTCCTTTCCCCTTCAGATCAGCCTCCCAAGGGATAAAATATGTCAAACTTAGATATTTATGTTGTTAAATAAACGGTAAATGTAAATTACATTTATGTTGTTAAATAAATGTTAAATATATGATAAATGTTGTTAAATACCATAGATCCCAAGCCTTAAAAAACATTCCCAGTGAATAGTCTTGTGGTAAATGGAAGTAGAGTAGGAAGTAGAAATCTTGGCTCTGCACTAATTTTCTGTGTGACCTGAAGCAAATCACTTTAACCTTCTATGCCTAACGGCTGCCTTTTAAAGACAGGGATAATAATGCTTCTTATCCAATAGGACTATAGCAAAGCAAAATTCATGAATGAATGTGAGATGATGAGATATGACAGTGATGAGTGAGCACCACACAGGAGCTTATAAATAAAATAACTATATTGTGATAATCAGTCTATGATAGCCATGACCAGTACAGGATATTACAGACAGCCCAGGAAAAGTAAAACCTGAAATAAGACACAATGGAAAGATGATCCAAAAATTCCATTTTTCCCTGATGTCACTGAGATCACCCAGATGAAGAAGCAAGAACAAGTCCATGTGAATAAAAATCTACAGGAAAAAAGGGTCTCTGTTAGACCTAGCAAAATGTAGAGCCAAACTTTCAGAAAATGAGGATCAACTTGTGCCCTCCAAAGAGTGTTCATAAGTAGGTGTGCATGTATCTATGTATGTAAAACCTCTTTGAACCTGAAAATTTAGTAGCTTCATGTGCTAAAAACTACTCACAGTTAATTCCCCTCTAAGCTTTATCAAGGAATAAAATTTTCAAAAGGATCTAAATGATTTAGTAGCCTAAATTTCTTTTTCACAAATGACTTGGATACTTAGCTGGACTGCTTATAATGCAGTCAGGAGGACTGCAGCTTCCATAGACATCCCTGAACTAGCTATAATCTAGATTGTATGAGTGCCAGAGCAGTGAGGCTGTAGCAGCACAGGCTTCAGCTCAACCAGTAATACTTCATAGAAGCTTGTAAAGCTAGCTTAGGTATGTCCACTGAAGCTGCAGTCACACCCTGTGATTGTCGTAGTAAAGGTGTGCCTCAGTTCTCATTGGAAGTCAGTGGCTATGTCTACACTGGCAGTTTAAGTCGACTTAAGGAGGCTTAAGTCGACTTAAACAAAGCCGCGTCCACACTAGGCTTTCATTAAATCGATTTAAGAAATTCCTTAAGTCAACTTAATGAAAGCTTAAGTCGACATAATAAGAACCACCGGGTAGGTCAACTTAAGCCTGCTTAGGTCGACCTAACCCTTCTTTAGGTTGACCTAAGCCCAATGTGGATGTTTAAGTCCACTTTGTTAAATCAACCTAAAGGCAATTAGGTCAACTTAACAAAATGGACTTAGTCCACATCCATGGACAGCACTTTGTTAAGTTGACTTAATAAGGTCTATTTTAAGTCGACTTAAAATTGACCTTATTAAGTCGACTTAGCAGAGTCGACCTAACTTTTTGTAGTGTAGACATAGCCAGTACGTTTTAGTCTCCTAAGGGGCAGATTTTCAAAGGCACAAATGGCATTAAGGCATCTGACTTCCACTTAAAATTAATGAGAATCAGCTGCATAAATTATATTTGTGATTTTGAAAATTTCCCCCGAAGTCTCTTTTGAAAATGTGACTTAGGCTGCTAAGGAGCAGATTTTCAAAAGATCTATAGGATTTTCAGTGGGATTTTCAAAAGTACCCAAATAAGTTACATGTCCAACTGTCATTAAAATTAGCCTTAAAATCCAACTAGATGCCTAGCTGCATATTTAGGTACCTAAATTCTTTAAAAACTCAAGCTTATGTCACTTACGTTTGTTTGATAATTTTACCCAAGATCTATCAGTAAAATTTAGTTGTTCCCTTGCTTCCTTTTACTCAGTGGTTTTCATACTTAGGGTCAGGACCCAGTACTGGGTTGCAGACTCTCAAGCACTGGGTCGCAGCACCCCCTGCTGCCGCCTCCAAAAAACTGGAATGTATTGCTCAAAGATGTAACTGTTGAGTTGTGGGCATAAATGATTTTTTTCAACTGTGTCCTGAACAACAAAAAAAAAGGTTTGAAAACCACTGCTCTACTGCAACAAGTGAACAGTTATCAATGAGAAATACATTTTATATTAGTCACCTTAAAATACTTCGGGATAGATTTTACTAGAGCTATGTTAGTGTGAGTTTGTCATTCTTATTTCATCATGTCACAAAGAGTACATGGGATTTTAAACTATCAAAAATAACTACTAAAATAAAAGGTTTCTTTTAAAGTCGCATAAGTTTAATCCTATTTCTCCAAGTGATCTATACATTAGGCAGCAATATTGTTCTATGCAGCTGAACTTCCGTCCAGCCAGCACATCTTTATTTGAACTTTACCTTTCACAGACAGCTGCAGAGATCAGTGCTTTGCCAAGATATAAAAATCCTTTCAAAAAAGACGTTAAGGAATCATAATTAGTCTTAATACATCTGAGCCATCACTTTTAGCTCTCTTTGCCAGCAACTTTTCTTTAATAGATGATTTTTAAGAGGCAATATAAAATAATTGCATAGAAGAAAAAAGCTTGGTCCATTGTGCACAAGAAATTGCTGATTTCGTGACTTTATTCCCTCAATGTTGAGAATACAGTAGGAAGATTACAAATGCCATTAAATTAACATTTCTTTTAGTGATCCTTGTGGGACCAAGATGAGGACACAGGCCTAGAGGGTTTTGCAAATATGTGTTTCTCTCTAGTTGGATCCACCATTACAGACAGCTGGCCCTGTATTCTATTGGCAGGCATATGGAAGACAACCTTGTTTTGAGCAACCATGAGCTAATTCAATTCAAACTAAACTGAAGGACAAACAAAAACAGATCTATGAATAAGGTCTTTGATTTCAAAAGTGCTAACTTTAAAAAATTTAGGGAATTAATAAGTGAAATAGACTGGACTGAAAAAAACTCATGGATCTAAAGGAAGAGGAGGCTTGGAATTATTTCAAGTCAAAGTTGCAGAAGTCTGCCTCCCAACGAAGCGGGAAAAATCATAGGCAAGAGTTAAAGACCAAGCTTAATGGGCATCTCAGACAAATGTTTAAGAGAAAGTGGTAATCTACAAGAAGTGGAAGATGGGAGGGATCAGCAACGAAAGCTATTCCTAGGAGGTCAGAACATGTAGAGATAAACTGAGAAATGCCAAAAGTCAAGTAGAATTGGACTTTGCAAAAGGAATTAAAATCAATAGTAAAAAGTTCTGCAACCATAGAAATAGGAAGAAAAGAAAGAAAGAATAATTGGGACCACTAAGCACTGAAGGGGGGGAGGGCGGGGCGGGGGAAGGAGGCGGCGGAGGAGGTTAAAGATAATCTAGACCTGGCCAAATATCTGAACAAATAGTTTGCCTCATGGACAGCAAGAAACATCACTTTCAATATAAGGTTTAGAGATTCAGTTATATTTTTAAAATAGATTATAAAGCTAATGAAGAGCTTGAGGATAGTGGTAGAGCGGCTAATGGGAATGAGAATATGAAGGTAGAAATTACCACATCCAACATAGAAGTCAAACTTGAACAACTTAGTGGGAATAAATCAAGAGCCCAGAAAATCTCCATCCAAGAATATTAAAGGAAATGGCACATGAACTTGCAAGCGCATTAGCAAGAATTTTTAATCAATCTGTAAACTCAAGGGTTCTACGGTATGACTGGAGAATTGCTAACATGGTTGCTATTTTTAAGAGAAGTGATCTGGATAATTAAATCCTGTTGGTTTGACCTCAATAGTATGCAATGTCTTGGGTGAAGAAATGAAAGAGAAAATAATTAAGGACATCAGGTTTAACAGTATTTAGGATAAAATACAGCGTGACTTTACAAAAGGTAGATCATACCAAGCTAACCAGAACTCCTTCTTTGAGAAGTTAATAGATTTTTTAGACAAAGGGAATGCAGTGGATCTTGATTTGAGAATGTCACATGATATGGTTCCACGTGGGGAATTACTATTTAAATTGGAAAAAGATGGGGATTAATATGAAAATAGAAAAGCGGATAAGGAATTGGTAAAAGGCGAGACTACAATGGGTCATCATGAAAGGTGAACTATCAGGCTGGATGGAGGTTACTAGTGGAGTTCCTCAGGGATTGGTCTTGGAACTGATCTTATTTTATCTTTTTATTACTAACCTTGGCACAAAAAGTGGGAGTGTGCTAATAAAGTTTACGGAAGACACAAAGTTGGGAGGTATTGCCAATACAGAGAAGGATGAGGATATCATACAAGAAGATCTGGCTGACCTCGTAAACTGGACTAATAGAAATAGCATGTAATTTAATAGCATAAAGTGCAAGGTCATGAATTTAAGGACTAATGAGAATTTTTGCTATACACTGGGGATACATCAATTGGAAGTTACAAAGAAGGAAAAGACCTTCAATGTATTGGCTGACCACAGGATGACTATGAGCCACTAATGTGATGAGGTCATGAAAAAAGGATTTGAAATTAGACCCTCCAGTGACTCACACACTCACCCCTCTGCATGCTTACTTTTTGCTGACCACTGTTTGTTGTTTAATAATAAAAAGACTGATTCAAACGTGTAGTCCATTGGTCTTCAACCTCTCACCAGCAGATGGCACAAAGCCAGGGCCATCCCTGGGGGGGGTGTGAACGGGGCGATTGCCCCAGGCCCCGCAGTTACACAGGCCCCGCGCCCCCCCCCCCCCACGGCCACACTCTTACCTGCTCTGCGGGCTGAGAGCACTAAGCTCTGGGCTACCCCTCCCCGCCCCCGGGGCAGAGCAAGTGGCCGGGGCCCACCTCTGGGCCAGGCTGCTGCGACCTGCCCCATGAGGTCAGGACCAGCCCTCACCCTCGGAAGCGGCCTCGGGTCCCCGGCTGGGGCACCGGCCACAGCAGCCTGGGGTCCCGGCTGCAGCCAGCTCCCTCCACCGGCAGCCCCCGCTTTCGGGGCCGGGCCCAGAGCTGGCTCCCCGCCGGCGGCCTCAGCCTCCCCACCCGAGCTGGCTCCCTGGGGGAGTGGAGCGGCCCGCCTGCCCTCCAGCACGGAGGGGGGGTTGGGCCCCACCTAGGCCAGTTGGCCCTGGGACCCGCTCCCCCCACGGGACAGCACTGCACAAAGCTCATAGGTTTCAATAGCAACTGTCCTTCAGAAGTAGATCACAATCTGCTGGTTGGGGACCACTGGTATAGTCAATATTTATTCATGTGTTCACAAGATATGTTCCCCTGCAGCTGCAGGACTCTGCAGAGTTCAGCAGCACAGTGCCACGGGTATGTATGCATGGTGCAGTTATAGGTTTTCCTTGTCAAAATGCTGCCTTAAGTGCCTCCCTTATACGAATGGCTCCCTGTTGTGCCCCCTTATGCCCCAGGCATCTGGCTGCTCATACACATGTGCAAGGCGATCCGCCTCCACAGGCCACAAAGGGGAAACTTCTCACCCTTACTTTCACAAAGATTGTGGAGGACACAGCAGGCAGCTATAACACCAGGAACATTGATCTCATTTAAGTCCAGACTGCCATATAAACACCTCCAGTAGGCCTTTAGATGCCCAAAGGCACACTCATCAGTCATTCTGCATTTAATCAGCCTGTTATTGAACTGCTCCTTGCTGGTATCCAGGTTGCCTATGTAAGGTTTCATGAGCCATGGCATCAATGGGTAGGTGGGTCTCCTAGAACCACTATCGGCATCTCCACACCCCCTACCTTAATTTTTTCATCTGGGAAGAAGGTGCCTCCTTGTAACTTCCGGTACAGCCCTGTGTTCCTGAAGATACATGCATCACGTATCTTTCCTGACCAACCAGAATTGATATGTGTGAAATGGCCCTGTGATCCACCAGTGCCTGCAGTACCATGGAGAAATAGCCCTTTCTATTTATGTACTCTGTCAAGAGATACTCCAGAGTCAGAATTGGGATATGTGTGCCATCTATTGCCCCACTACAGTTAGGGAATCCCATGGCTGCAAATCCATCCACTATCTCACGTACATTGCCCAGAGTCAGAGTCCTTTGCAGCAGAGTGCAGTTGATGGCCCTGAACACTTTGTAATAATGCAACCCCAATGGTCCACCTGCTGACTCCAAACTGATTAGCAACTGACTGGTAGCAGTCTGGATTTGCCAGCTTCCACACTACGATTATAACACACTTCTTCAGGGGAAGGGCAGTCGTGATGTGCAAGTGACAATGGAGAGTAGTGCAGGATCCATGTTGGAATGTGGATGCACAGGAAATAGTGGGGAAACATCAAAAAAGGGCGCGAGTTGCTAATAGCAATACTGAATGACAGCAAGGAAACAACTGCCCCATGGGACACTGAAATTTCACCCAAGGTGCTCTGCGCTCCTCTCTTTCATCCCAGAAATCCTAGGGTTGGAAGCTGATGAGTGGGATAACTGCCCACAAAGCACTACTCTCACTGGTGGTCAAACAAAGTACAGTGTGGACACTCCTTTGCAATACCACGTATGCTGCGTGGATGCCCGCAAGTGCTATATTTGCAGTGCTTTTCTTTTATCGCAAAAACTGATTTGGAAAAATTCTCTAGTGTAGACCTGGCCTTAGTTTGTAGCAGTATTATTGAGCGTGTTATTGTGTTATCTGTTGTTCCATACTCTTTGGATCAAAACAACTTGGTTGATTTACTGAAAAAATCTGAGCGGACCTTGTGACTTACCCTCCTCTGCATTTATATATTCCCTTTCATACTGTCATTTCCATTTCAGGAGCCTGATGAAGTGGGATTTTACCCACAAAAGTTCATGAGATAAATTTGTTAGTCCTTAAAAGTGTCACAGGACTCTTTGTTTGTTCTGTTATTGTAATGTTATTGTAATGTTATTGTAATGTATTGTAATGTTCCCTGTGGGGGAAAGAACACCTCAACAGCCCAACACTGTGGCATTTAATTTCAAAAGGGGGAACTATACAAAAATGAGGGGGATAGTTAAACAAAAGCTAAAAAGTAGAGTGACTAAAGTGAAATCTCTGAAAACTGCATGGGCGCTTTTTAAAGACACCATAATAGAGGCCCAACTTCACTGTATACCCCAAATTAAGAAACACTGTAAAAAAACCAAAAAAGAGCCACCATGGCTCACCAACCATGTAAAAGAAGCACTGAGAGGTAAAAAGACTTCCTTTAAAAAGTGGAAGTCAAATCCTAGTGAGGCAAACAGAAAGGTGCACAAACAGTGCCAGCTTAAGTGCAAGAGTGTAATAAGAAGAGCCAAAGAGGAGTTTGAAGAACGGCTAGCCAAAAACTCCAAAGGTAATAACAAATTGTTTTTTAAGTATATCAGAAGCAGGAAGCCTGCCAAACAACCAGTCGGGCCCCTTGATGATGATAATACAAAAGGAGCGCTTAAAGATGATAGAGTCATTGCAGAGAAACTAAATGGATTCTTTGCTTTGGTTTTTACGGCTGAAGATGTTAGTGAGATTCCCAAACCTGAGCCGGCTTTTGTAGGTGACAGATCTGAGGAACTGTCACAGATTGAAGTGTCACTAGAGGAAGTTTTGGAATTAATTGATAAACTCAACATTAACAAGTCACCGGGACCAGATGGCATTCACCCAAGAGTTCTGAAAGAACTCAAATGTGAAGTCGCGGAACTGTTAACTAAGATTTGTAACCTGTCCCTTAAAATGGCTTCGGTACCCAAAGACTGGAAGTCGGCTAATGTAACGCCAATATTTAAAAAGGGCCCTAGAGGGGATCCCAGCAATTACAGACCGGTAAGTCTAACGTCGGTACCGGGCAAATTAGTTGAAACAATAGTTAAGAATAAAATTGTCAGTCACATAGAAAAACATAAACTGTTGAGCAATAGCCAACATGGTTTCTGTAAGGGGAAATCGTGTCTTACTAATCTATTAGAGTTCTTTGAAGGGGTTAACAAACATGTGGACAGGGGGGATCCAGTGGACATAGTGTACTTAGATTTCCAGAAAGCATTTGACAAGGTCCCTCACCAAAGGCTGTTACGTAAGTTAAGTTGTCATGGGATAAAAGGGAAGGTCCTTTCATGGATTGAGAACTGGTTAAAAGACAGGGAACAAAGGGTAGGAGTAAATGGTAAATTCTCAGATTGGAAAAGGGTAGCTAGTGGTGTTCCCCAAGGGTCGGTCCTAGGACCAGTCCTATTCAATTTATTCATAAATGATCTGGAGAAAGGGGTAAATAGTGAGGTAGCTAAGTTTGCAGACGATACTAAACTACTCAAGATAGTCAAGACCAAAGCAGATTGTGAAGAACTTCAAAAAGATCTCACAAAACTAAGTGATTGGGCATCCAAATGGCAAATGAAATTTAATGTGGATAAGTGTAAAGTAATGCACATTGGAAAAAATAACCCCAACTATACCTATAATATGATGGGGGCTAATTTGGCTACAACGAGTCAAGAAAAAGATCTTGGAGTCATTGTGGATAGTTCTCTGAAGATGTCCATACAGTGTGCGGAGGCGGTCAAAAAAGCAAACAGGATGTTAGGGATCATTAAAAAGGGGATAGAAAATAAGACTGCAAATGTATTATTGCCCTTATATAAATCCATGGTACGCCCACATCTCGAATACTGTGTACAGATGTGGTCTCCTC
>ML685812.1:1637945-1755638 GCA_007922175.1 Pelusios castaneus
TACTCCCATAATACAAGAACCAGGGGTCACCAAATGAAACTGATAGGTAGCAGGTTCAAAACAAATAAAAGGAAGTTCTTCTTCACACAACGCACAGTCAACTTGTGGAACTCCTTACCTGAGGAGGTTGTGAAGGCTGGGACTATAACAATATTTAAAAGGGAACTGGATAAGTTCATGGTGGCTAAGTCCATAAATGGCTATTAGCCAGAAAGGGGTTAAGAATGGTGTCCCTAGCCTCTGTTTATCAGAGGATGGAGACGGATGGCAGGAGAGTGATCACTTGATCATTGCCTGTTAGGTTCACTCCCTCTGGGGCACCTGGGCACTGGCCACTGTCGGTAGACAGATACTGGGCTAGATGGACCTCTGGTCTGACCCAGTACGGCCTTTCTTATGTTCTTATGTTCTTAATGTTGCTGCCTACATATGTATAAGGGAATAGTATGTTGTAATAAGTTTGGTATTCTAATACAACATTGTATTAAGGCTTCATGCATATGCATGCAGAGTTTCTCTCTCCCTCTGTGTTATATTGTACATTATGACATTGTGTGCTTACCATGCCATGCCACAACTAAATAGTCCTCATGAATTTTCAATATCTCATAATATACTCCAACAGGCCCTAGACAAAGATCTAATACTAAATACCTTAAAATGCTTAAGAATCCCCCAGTAGACTTTTCATTTGAAATTGTTTTATTGGGGTCTTAGTCCACATTCTCCTTCTGCTTTAGATCTTGAATCAAGTCTTTCCACAGGGAACTTTAAATCTAATTCCTAACAGTTCCTTTGGTCCTTTCTTTGTATTTGACTATAATTCCCTTAGATTCGTTATCATTAGAGGCCAAATTTTTCAGAAAATGAGAAACCAGTGCTTACTGGCATTTGTTCAGTTAAAATCTACTATTTAACCAAGATAATATAACTTGATTGTATTAAAATCAAACTACTTTCCCTTCCCTGTTCTCTGAAGCAGTCCCAGAAACTTAATCTATTACTTTCCGCACCTTTTTCTTGAAAGCCAGTTGAATATCAGTCATAACATCCAGTTGCCTCATTTCAGTCTGCAGTAATATTTATATGACAACTGGAGATGTACTTGTGCTTGAGAGTGAAAATGCTCATGTGAAACAAAGATAGTGAATGAAGAAAGAGGAGACACTCCATATAAATTGAACATGCTTGCTGATTTCTTATGGTAGTAGTTAAACTAAGTGATATAAAAATTATCTCAAGGGCAAATATCTCTTCTGTGAAGCTATTGGAACAAAGGACTGTTCTTGCTTCCTCAATACTCAGGGTGCCTGTTAAACTAATAGCTCTATAAAATAAAATGATCGTGTGTGAACAGTTGGTGTGTTTAGAGAAAGCTATGCCCTGCAGAGTACACATTGTTTTCACACCACACTGAAGCTTTCAGTGTATGAAGTACTTCCATGTGTTTCGTTCCTTTCCTCCAACATGACATAGCTTTCAAGAAAGAAACTGTCAAACTCTGACAGCAATAGACACATAATTATAAAGATAAATAGATTAGGATGATTATCACAAAGTAAGAGTTTTGAAAAGAAAAAAAGGAAAATTCTAGAGGCTGTTTATTAAAATTAACATAATGATCTCTAAAAATTAATAAACCAATACAACTTTGCGCCAAGAAACTCACTTCCTTTTTTACTGTTTGCACTTTAGTATTATCCATGAGGCTCTGTGATTTATTTCTGGCAGCAATTTGAAACCAATCCAATTTTGTTTTATTGCTTTAAGATGCTTACATTATGTCTTGATTAAGAGTGAAGCTTTTCTATCATGTATTACACATTTATGGTGTTAGAGTTTTAGCTTTGGCAGGCCTAGACTGTAGTCTTTCATCTTGCAGCTCGTTCCTAAGGTAACCCCTTTCATAAGGTGTGGCCCAAGCCTCCTCCTTGGTGCTTCCCACTGTGAGCAGCTTCTTCCTGCATAGGACCTATGTGGCTTATTTATTTATTTTGGTGACACCTGGTGCTTCCAACCAAAGTGTCTCCTCCCTGTGCCTGAAACACAAGGAATGCTGTCCCTTGCTGTCAAGACATCTAAAAGCAATAAGTAAGATCAACACAAACCTCAGCAAAGAAATGACACACCCAACAAGAAAAACAAAGAGGAAATATGCTGGGAGCAGGAAAACAGGATTTGGGGAAGAAAAGGGTTAGTGCTTAACTAATAAGAACTAATACAGGAATACTCAAGAGGCCAAACTCTTCCTAACTCTCAGCCCCCTCCCTGCCACCTTCGCAGGTAGATGATATGTTAAGGATGAGGCCAGAGACAAGTGCGAGTGAATTTGGTCAATCAGACCAACAAAGAGTTCCCCTTTATTGTGGCTTTGCCTGGGAGTGAGGTAATGTCCTCCCCTGGCTCCCTGATCTGGAGTCCTATGGAAGTCTTAAGCTGGCTCTTTGTAGCCAGTGCTGAGTCAGATATTTACCATTCTGGATGCTGGTCTCTGCAAGGTGAGATGATGAACACACTAGATCCCGAAGTAGATCAGAGACGTCCTGTGTGCGGGGTGGGAGTTAATCAGAGGCTCCCTGAATTGCTTCTCTCTCAGCTCCCAAACTCAAAACTGAAACTAAAACTAGTCTTAGTCTATTAGTCAGGCTGTCTGATTACGTCTACACTTGTAACGTTAAGTCAACTCTGTTAAGTCGACTTAACAGTAGACATAGCTGTCCACACTGGCTTTAAGTCGACTTAATAAGGTCAACTTAGCGCTATTCCCCGTCCGCACTGGCTTTAAGTCGACTTAATAAGGTCAATTTAGCGCTATTCCCCACCCACACTGACTTTAAGTTAACTTAAGAAGTCGACTTAAGGCTTAAGTCAACCTTCAGAGGTGGTGTTATTAAGTCGGCTTAAGGAAGTGCTTAGGTCGACTTAATAAAAGCCCAGTGTGGACACGACTTTGTGTAGGTCGATTTAAGCATCCTTAAGTCAACCTAAATTGCCAGTGTAAATGTACCCTCATTGAGCACTAACGGAGCTGAGCTTGCCTGGTTCATCACTGACCCAGCAAACTGCTTGTTCAGATCATCTTACACAGAAGCTTCCCTACTGGCCTCAGCAGGAATTTCAAGTGCATTCCATCCCCACTCCTGACTCCAAGCCTGCTGGGAAATGGTATCAGGTAGCCATTATTGTTGTAATCCAGAGGGTAGACTCTCCTAGAGGCTCAGTCAAGCATCCAGAAGATGGCAAACTTCAATGGAGGTTAGACTAATAAGTGGTAAACACTTTTATTGCTTTCTTGAGTTTGTATGTAATTATTGATATAGTTCTTAAATGCTGTTTTTAATCTATTTTAGTGCATATTAGGGCTGCTGTAGAATATCTACTTACTATCAACTCAAGCCACATTACTTAGGTTCAATGTCTAATTTTAGTTTTTATTGCATACACTACATTTCTGTCCTTGCAAATATTTCCATGTGAATGTATTATTTTATTGTATTTTTTATCTAAAGAAACACTGTCAAATTAAAATTAGTATTAGAATCACCGTCTCTGAGGTGACATTTTCAAAAGTGCCTGAAGAAATTAGGTACTGTACTCTTTTTGACTTTCACAATGGAAGATAGGTGCAATTCTCCCATAGGTACTTTTGAAAATCCAACCCCAGATTAAATTAAAACAGCAAGAATGTTTTAGAACATTTGTAATAATTTATGTTATGTATTTGTTTACAGATTTATTTAATTGTCTGTCTCTTCAACAATCTTCTTGATGGCATGTCTTGAAATTGCATAATTACCATAGTTAATTTATCATATTTTTTTTAATTGGGACTTCTAGCACCAAGCCAGGTAAGCAAAAGCATGAAGCCCAGGTTTACTGGCTTTCACATAGAGCAAACATCTGAATTTGACTATGTGACATGCTCTACCCCATGTACACTCTTATGGTGTGATTGTGTATCATTTCATATTCACTCTTGTAGTGCAACTGTGTATTGTTCAATGCAAAGTATTGTCATGTACGGTGTTTCTGAAATGTTTATGACATACTGAACATTATTGTTATGGTAGTATGGTTCCTGCAATGTCACAAATATATAGATATGGAACTCTCTTATATGATATTCCCAAATGTGGGTTTCACATGGCTTCAATAGATCCAGGCAAACACAAAGCAAAGTGAGGATCCATGCTTTGCACAGGCATGCATACAGGAACAGTGGACTGGCCTAAGCCCTTGATAAGGCAACTCCCATTTGACTCACATGGAGGAAATCATGTCCATTGCTGGATATGACTGATCATGTGTTCCCAGGGGAGTGCCGAGGAAACATGTTAAAAGCAGAGACATTTTTGTCTCTGGAGCTCTCCTTTGAAATCCATCTATGAAGCAACAGCAAGCAACTGACAGATTGCTCACAGGGGAGGGTGGGGAGGCAGGTTGAAGGAGTCAACCAACCGGTGTGGTAAGACAATATCAAAGACTTAGAGACCACTAAACTGTTAAGTTTAATTTATAATACCCTTTTATTTCTTCCTGATCAATCTGATTCATATTATTCTGACTTAAAATCTTTCTGCACTTAATAAACTTGTTTGTTTAATTTAAAGCAGTGCATGTGGGTAGCGTGTGTACAGAGACTTCACTTAGAGTGACAGAGCTGGTGCAAATCAACTTATTTTTAAATTGACAGAGTAATGTAATGAGCTTGCGGGGTACAGTGTCCCACACTGAACTCTGTTAAATGGCAGTTCCTGGGGTTGCACCTGGGACTGTGGTATTCTCTGGGTGTCAATCCCAGAGAATGTCAATCCTTCATTAGGTCAGAGATTGATTATTCATGGAAGGCTCGGCATGGATCAACCCCGGAGCAGGTGGTTCATATGTCAAAGAAATTGGGGACCAGGAGTGAGGGATCAGGGTACACAATTACATACCAGTCCAGATTGCAGGGGGGAGGGGGGGAAATGTCAATGACTATTTCATCAGCCACACCACAACACCACTCATTGCAAGGATGTATTACAACAGTGCTTTCCAGAGAGGCTGTGTTGCATACTTTTAAAGTATTGAGAGAATCTCATCTACCTTGGCAGCTGTTGAGCATTCAACATTCTGTTATTACTTTAAACTTTTCTCAGAGAAGTGAAGTTCTGGAATAGTCTTCCAAAGGGAGTAGTGGGGACAAAAAATTTAGCTGGTTTCAAAAGCGAGTTTGATAAATTCATGGATGGCATGGTATAATGGGATAGCCTAGTTTGACAATTGATTATCTTTGGCTCATGGTGGTAGATGTGCCGATGGAACAATTGATGGGATGGATTCTAAGTTATTACAGAGAATTCTTTCTTGGGTGAATGACTGATGAGTCTTGCCTACATGCTCAGGGTTTAACTGATTGCCAGATTGGGGTCGGGAAAGAATTTTCCCCAGGATAGACTGGCAAAGACATTGAGGGTTCTTTTGCCTTCCTCTGTAGCATGACTAAATTGTTGGTGGATTCTCTGTACCTTAGAGTCTTTAAATCATGACTTAAGGACTTTACTAGCTTAGTCATAGGTTATACATTTATTGCAGGAGGAGGTGGACAAAATTCTTGTGGTCAGGTGATCTGATGGTGTGCAGGTGGTCAGACTACATGATCATATTGCTACCTTTTGACCTTAGAGTCTATGATTTTTAGTATAGAGACTTTAGCACAGAGACTTCACTTAGAATGATGGAGCTAGTGCATATCATCTTATTTGATAAATTGATGGACTAATGTAGTGAGCTTCCAGGGTGCAGTGGCCTGCACTGAATTCTGTAAGATGGCAGATAGTATTACTTTAGAAAGTGACTGTTGTCTAAAGAATGTGAATATCTCATATAAAGCATACCTCTTTTACAGTTAATAGTTTTATCTTTATTAAATGTGAGGCCAAGATTCAGTGCAAGGCTTTGAACTACAGCCATCAAAACGATCTCTTATCCCCTTACAAAACCAAAAAGCAAATAACCTTTTTCAATTCCTACAGGAACATTTCTATGAAGAACATCTCATTACAAGCCCACTTGGCATGTGCGTGCTGAGCAATTAAAGTGCCTCCTTCATTGTTTTAGTTTTGCAGAATACAATCAGCATGGAAGCCAACATATAGTGCCTTATAAATAAAATAAAGTTCTTGCAATAGAGGCCTACTGTCTTTGCATATAATCAACATGATCATCTACCTGGCAGATGGGTACTTAGCCACTTGGCTAAAGGTTACAGTACATTTACAAAAATGGCCAAGGGTTTGTTAAAGCCCTTTCATATAACTGATTTCCCATGATGTACTTCCACAATAACATAACTTTAAAGATGGTTTATTGGCTAATTGCAGAGATCAAAATTAATATCAAACTGACTAATTAACGGGCTGTTATAACAACACCTTTTTAAATTTGTTTCCAATTATTATACCTTGATTTTACTACCCTGAAAAAGTAATGACACTTCAGTGAACATAAAGCTTAACTGCACTGCTGCTCTGGATACTCTTCCAGATATTTAACAGCTTTTTAGCCATACGGTCATTGCATATACCATTAGAAAACAGCTTTTATCCACATCCAAATGAATTTACAGGGAAATAAAAAAAGGAATATGGGAGGGGCATTGTGAAGCTGAAGACAAATGTCTGGCTATCTTAGAAAATGTGCGATTGTTTATCAGTAAACCAGATACATTGAACTCAACTCATTTCTCATTGGGGAAGAATGTTCCTTTTTCTGAATACAGACTTTCATGTTTGAATGGACAATACATTAAGGTGGTGGTGTCAATAATGACTCCACAGTTAAGGCTGAGTTGAGTTTCACAGTTAAAGCAGGTATTCACCCCTTCAATACATATGAAAAATACAGCACATCTTCACAAAATTATGGCATTTACTCTAGAATGCAGAATGAATTTCTACAGAAGGATTACAGAAATCTGTTAGATTTCTTAAGGACTCATTTTTAACATTTAGTGTCAGACCTTTTATGTTTCTAATAATCATAGTAACAGAATAACAGACTCTTCAAACTTCACATAATAGATGAAACTCACCAAAGTCTTATGGATAGGCTACATTAGATTTGTTTTAAGGTTTAGTGATTGCCTCCATCCTAATAGCAGAGGGAGCCCCTTTTCATTCCCATGTGTGGCAATGGCTTCGGTTCCATTGGGAACAATGGGAGAAGACGGCCATTTTGAAAGGGAGCTATTGTTTGTGACTAATAAAAATTCAGTTATGACAAATAATAGCAAAAATGAACATTAATCCTAAATATCTTTTCAGAAGCTTCCTGCACCATAATTATTTAACTGGCAGGCCAGGAGGGAGAGGGTAAATGTTTTCATACGCAGGCAAATGTAGTATGGTGCAAGAGCCAGGAGACATTTAGGATGTGTATGTTTGTAGTCAGATATGTAGTCAGTAGGGCCTAGAGCTACAGTGAATTTGAAAGATGTGGGTGAAGGGTAATTGCATTGTATACTCTGGCTGTTTTGTACTGCTCTGGCAAAACACAGCTGCTGTAAAACTAGTTTAAATGGTCCACATGCTCTGCCCGCTTTATGCTGCTCCACAGTGGTGAATGTAGCCATAATTCAAATTTTTTAAAACATATTTAAGGATTATACTAGATATCTTTAAATCATTAGAAACATCATGTTGTCACTTTTTTTGGAGTTTCTTGTTTATTGCTAATGTGCTAAATGTTTTATTTAAAAAGAACCAAGGAAAATCCAAGACAAAAGTTACATTAAAATGGAGTTGGTTGAGATTACATATCAATAGTTTAGGGTAAGATACATTACAGAGGTTTTGTAATTGTGCCTGAACCAAATATTATAAACATAGGAAACTCACAGTTAAAGTTAAACTTAAAAGAAATCCAAATATTTTAAAGTATAGCTCTGCACAGGAAAGGCACTCAAGTAACTCTGCCCTCTTGCACTCTTTAAACTTTTTATTTAGTCAAGTCTCTCTGAAGTCTTGTACATAAGCTACATTTGAATAATTATTTTTAGGATTAGTGATAATTTATCCCTGTTATTCTTCACAACTGGATGTTTCTCCTTCAGTAGAAACTTTAAATCTGTCCTCTTTTGACATATGCAATAACCATAGCATTATGATTAATCTGGGTCCACAAACACTAAAATTCTAAAAACTAGACTGATTTTTAAACAAAGTTTGTAAAAACCCATTTCCCCCTACTCATGGTGTCAACCATAAGGCAGAATTAAGGTTTCTCTTTAAGGAGAAACCTTCAGTTGTGAGGAACAAAGAGGGGGGAAAGTACCATTAATCCCAAATTAAAGCATATAAATGTAGTTTATTCATGAGATTTCAGTCAGCTTTAATTCTTCAGAAATTTATATACAAGAATAGTCTGATAGGAAAGCCTTAAGGTTATTGAGTGTTTTAATTATGTATTTTCATACCAAATGTGTTTGGATTTCTTTTAGTTTAAACTTTAGTTATGATTTTAGGAGGAAGAGGCTAGAGCCAAAAGGGAATTTGGAGGTCAGGAGGAAGAGGGAAACTTCAGTGTACACTCTGGCTGTTTTGTACTGCCCTGGCAAAACATAGCTGCTGTAAAAGTAGTTTAAACAGCCCAAACAAGCATATAATTACAATTACATTCCAATCTGTAATGTAGTTTTCCTTAAATCAACTCCCTTAATTCCATTTTAAAGTACTTTATGTCTGGGATACACACAGACTTTTATTTGTCTCTGTACTATTACAGATAAAGTTTATTTTATATAGATGTAAAATTATATATGCATACACCTCTATCAAGAAAATGTTGGCTTACACGTCCATAATTTAAACATGTTAACAGAGAGAGGAGTGAATACACATATGCGTGTGCGCATACACATACATACACATGATAATTGTTGATAAACAAAAAGTATAACCTATACTTTTCCCATAAACCATCTCCACTAAGAATATTTTTATTAGTCGAAACCTCTGAATGGCTTCAAAATGACTTGCTAAAGAAATGTTTCCTTATTTTGTAACCAAAACTGTATTTTCTTCAAAAAGTAATAAGGACTGAAGACTGGGACAAAGAAAGATTCAAAGGACTGGGAAAGGTTAAAGACTTTACAACTCATCAAGGCCGGACCTAAATTCACAAAAGTGACTAATGATTTTTGGTATCTCAATTTTTAATGCCCAACTTGAGAAACTTTAATGGGACCAAATTTCCATGAGTTTGAGTTTTCTCCAGGAAACACAGATTCATGTCAACTGAAATATTTTGTAAATGCATGTCAAATTTGCCAAATCATTTCAGTAAAACACCTACTAAATATTTCACAGAAATTTTGGAAATGAAAAATGTTTCATTTTTTTACTCACAATATATTATGTCAAATTTTACTTGAATTTTCTTTTACCAAAAAGTAAAAGACCTCAAAAATGAAACTGAACTTTTAGTTTTAGGCTAAATTAGTGTTTTTCAGTTCACCAAAAACTATTTAAATAATCACTTTTGTTGGTCCAAAATATTTTTTTTTCTTCCAGGTCAATTATCAAAATAATAAAAAAAAATTATTCACATAGGTTTACTACTGACTTCTGAAAATATAGGCCAGTTTTACTATATACCATAAGAAATGGGGTATTCCCAACCTTCTAGTGGGACACGACACTTGCTACTTGCCTTGGAAAGGCCTAAGATAATTGGTCTTAAAAAAACCCACGCATTATTATTGATTACAAATTTAATTTAGATAACTTTTAGAATTTATCATTTCTGTCTCCCTATGACACCTGTGGAGTTGGATTTGAGGGATGAGCTCATATTGGTACTATAGGTGAAAGGACATAAAAACTAATTATTTTACAAATCTGTCTCTAAAATATGTTTATAATTATTTTAAAAATATATGCTGTATGCCAAATCTGATAGCTTGGTATAGTACAATGATTATATGAGCTATTAGGGATGACTTGCCTAGCTCTGGCATGACTTTGCCAAACTACAGTAATTTTTAAAATTTATGCTAAAAACTGTTTATAAAAGTACCGAACTATTACCTGTTCTCCCAATCTATTCTCAGCACTTCAAAGTTGTGTACTATGCACTGGTTTATAAATATATTAATGATCTGGAAATGGTGGTGAGAAACAATGGAGCAAACTTTGCAGATGGCACAAAGCTTTTAGGTAGTCAGGACCAGTGAGTTGTGTGATGAATTTTAGAGAGACCAAAACAAGTCATCACAATGGCAAATCAAAATATTTCAGTTTGAGGGAAAATTTAATCTATTCATACACCTTCCGAAGTTCTTGATTAATTATCAATTCAAAAAAGGGTCCTGGGCATAAATTTGGACAGCTCATGTGAAGCTTTATGACTGAAATCTGAAATAATGTTGATATTGCCCTTGTTATACAATTTCAAAAAATCGTGTAAAAAAGTATATCATGCAAGTTGTCAATGGAAAAGTTATGATTCACTAAATAAGATTTTCCTGTTTACATTCATTGTATCATCACTGTATATGAATATTGGCTATGTTTCTGTATGTCAAATATGTTTATTTCTTGGTAACACCCACAAAGTAGTTTATATCTAACTCATTGTGAATGGACTATTCAAGCTTGATAGCCCATTAAGGACACTTCATTCATTGAAGATATTCATCCCACCTACCAAGTCTTTCCTGTGGATGCTTTAGAAAGAATATGGGGAATGGCTGCTCCAGTGAGCAATCAAAGCATGTAAGGACAAGCAATATCCTCATGTGACCCTGAACTCCCTCTTAGGTCTAATGTTCCAGCAGCTGAAGCTGAGAGCTTTGTTTAAGACAGTAAATTTCCAGGAATATAGCAAAAGGTATAAAAGACCCCTTGAAATATCTCCACTTTGACTCTTTCCTGACTTAATTCTCTGGACTACTAAAAGGAGCATATTGAACTATGGACTTAGGATCTTCCAATCTTTTGGATGTTACCAGGAAGACTTTACAAGCTAGCAGTCTATACCATGACTGCTACAAACCTTATATATGGACTTTGCATCTATTTGTGTATATATGCTCTATTAACTATTAATTCTTCTTCTTTTCTTTTATTATTAAACCTTTAGTTTAGTTTCTGATGGATTGCCATTAGCATGATTACTGGGTCAGCTCGAAGTTATATATTGACCTCACTAAGTAGCTGAACTCAGAAAGACCCTCCATTTTAGGAATGGCCAAACTGCAGCTCTTTTATACTTAAAGTGTGGCTCACGGACAGCCACATTCTCTGTCTACCAGACTAGTGGGAAGCTCAGGGCTTTTGCCCTGTGGCAGGGAGGTAGGACTAGGGATGTCTACCCAGCAGGGAGAGTAGTCTCTTGGGTTCTGCCCTGTGGGGCACATCTGCTGGAGCTTAGGGTTTCAGCAGGAGTGGGAATAAGCCTCAGCAGGTACACCCAATGGGGTTTCTGAGTATTGCTGATCCTGCCCCTGAATAACTACTGATCTTAAAGTCCAGGTGTGGGTGGTGATGCAAGGGTAGAATGCCTAAGGAGACTGAATTTTAAAATTCTTGTTAACCAATGGGGTGGGAAAGAAGCTTATTCTTTATACTGACTTGATATGTAATGAAAGAATAACCACCAATTTGGGGTACATCTGCCTTATTTTTCAGCAGTTTGTCCTAAATAAATATTCTCGGCTGTCACTGAGGCACAGTGACAGCTCAATGAAGACCTCTGCATATTGTGCAGATGTGGTCAAAAAAGCTAATAAGATGTTAGTACTCATAAGGAATGGGATAGTGAATATAATAATACCTTTTATATAAATCAGTTAGTACAGCCACATCTGGAATATTGTCTGCAGTACTGGTCACTCCTATCAGAAATGTACTGAAGAACTAGGAGGATTCAAAGAAAAATAATGCAAATCAGACACCTTGAAAAAAATCTCATCTGAAAAGGGAGTGAAAAGATTGGAACTCTTTGCCTTAAAAAAGGAAACTAATAAGAGGGAAAAAATGATGGAAGCATATAAAATAATGAATGGACAGAGAGGCTAGATCAGGAATTTCTGTTCTCTATCTAATAATCCAAGAGCAAAGGGACATTGGGCTCAATTGGTAAGAAAAAGGTACACATTTTTTAAAAAGTGATTAAAAAAAAAAAAAAAGGAAAAGTTTTTCACATAACCACTAGACCGTGGAACTCATTGCCACAGGAAGTCGTTGAGGCTGAGATCTTTGGAAAAGATTCAAAAAGAGATTCGACAATTATATGGATAAAAGCTTGCCATGAACTAACAGCCTGCATGGTCAGTGATACAGAGCAGTGAAGTCCCGTACACTACGCACATACTGTAGCAGAGACCAATGCAGATCATTAGTGCATGGTAAGCTGGTGTACTATAGATTCACAGCCTACTTGCCGCACATTAACTTGTTAGGTAGACAGGCCCTCATGGTACAGGGCGGGGCCTAATGTGGGGAACAGATTTATCTCACATCTGCTATTGGCAACTGACAGCAATTTGGCACTGGGCCACAAGCCTGAGCCAGCAGTGTAATTCTGAAGTTCCAGTAAAGCAATTAAGCACATGCTTAACTAAAAGCAATGGATTAGTTCCATTGATACTAGTGAGACTAGTCACATGTTTAAATTTCAGCATGTATTTAAATGTGTTTCTGGATCATGGGCTATACACGCAGTGTTTTAACTGGTAAACCAGGTCAAGTAAAGTTAGAATCATCTCCCTCAATTTTGGATTTTTTTTTTTTTAAAACTCTACCATCTCTGAGTTCCTAAAATACAGAAAGAACTACTCTTCTCTCTCCTGCCTATTTTTGCTGGCTTTCATTTCTTGGATGAAACTGAGACTGAAATTGACAAAACATAACCACGAAGCTATTTCTGTAGAATTTCCATCTGAGAGCAAGTGTACTAGAAATTTCAGAAGAAGGACTGCTTGTGAAAGAAGACCATTCCAGATTTTCAGGCAGAAATAATCCAGGCAGAGCAAACAAACAAAAATGTGGGTGGTTGTTTATTCAAATCAAACCTCAACTCCTAATCTTCCTGAATTTCTTCTATCAATAGTTAAATTTGGATTCATTGTTCTCTGGAATCTCAGCTGAGCCCAGACTATTTCCCATACAACTCCAAGGATTTTACAAAGCTAGCCTTCATTCGCTGAGGCAGCAACTTTCTTTATTCCAGGGCCCTTTGTGAAGCTTGGAACTTATACCAATCAGGCAAAACAGAAAACTTTACACAAGCTTATTGGTTTGCAGTGCTGTGTATTAGGTATATCAAAGCAAGCATGATCTTTGTGGTAGTTTTTCTAGAAAATTGTTCATTTTATAAGTGAATAATACATTCAGTTGAGCTATCCTCAAAATATTTTTAGATTAAAGTGCCTGTCATAATTCTTGACTGTACTCAATGAACTACAATAATTAATGAATAAGTTGGTTGCTTTTAATGTTCCACAGTTTAGTGATATACAACTTACAGCTTTTCAGCATCTTTTACAGTTATGAGCAAGCACTTGATATATTACTTCTTTGGTAAGAATATAATAGCCAAAGAACAATTACTTGCTATGCGAGGATGGCATTTTATCAATGGAACTTCCATTAAGTTTGCCTTCCATCTTGTTAATGCCATTTTTTTTTTTTTTTTTTTTAAAGACCTTGACATCATAATGTGTAACTGCAGAAGACAATCTCTGAACTATTTTAAGTGCCAGAGAAACAAATACATTTCTAGCTGTTCCAAATTAACATTCAAAACTTTTTCTCCATCCTAATAACTTGATACACTCTATAGGAAACAAGCAGATATATGTCAGATAAGATCACAAAACCACAGTGCCAAAATGGATAAGTTTCACTAATTGTAAAGTTATTTCATCCTCTTGTATATAAAATGCTCCTTGGAGCTAGGACTATCCTTACTGCTGCCTTGTACAGCATCAAGATTAGCATTGCTGCTTAACAATTCTTTTCCCAACTTTGCCACTGAATTGAACAAGTCACTTGGGCCCAGATTCTCCAGAGTTATTTAAGCACCTATTCTTACTTTGGAGCTTCAGGCAAAAGTGCATGTGATTTGCAATTATTATAACCATTTCTATTCTGAATCTTAAGGATAAATGGTAAGGTTAACATGGGGCAGAAGTTCCAAGGACCAGAAGGAAAGGGAATCCTTGATAAAGCAAGTTTCATTTCATGTTCTTCCTGATAAGAGATTTGTAAAGCAGTGCCCATCTACAGAAACAAGTCTCAAGAACAGAGCACTGCCTAAAGTAATCTGTGTTCAGAGGCTACATCAAAAGTTGTTGAAGCATGTAGACATTTCTGTGGTCAGCCAACAAATACAAGTAGAGCAAGTATGAACTTCAAGTAATCTGTAGGCCCAGAGTCAAGGGGCCACAGAGCTCCCGTAGGTCAGTAACTTCCTTGTAGTTGCAAGCTAACTACAAAAACAAAAAAGACTCTTGACACATGGGAAGTCTTGATTCTTGCTAGATCAATCTTTTGGATCATTTCAACATTTAGCAGGTGCAAATATCTTTGCTTGCCATTGAAGGCAAGTAAAACAAAAAGGTAAGATTTCTTTTGGTTAAGATGAATATGGAAGAAAGGAATGGGGTACTGTGAAAAACAGTTTCTTTGCAAAAGCTAGACCTAGCTCTTGGAAGAAAAATGTAAGTGTACATGCCAATACAGACA
Source organism: Pelusios castaneus (assembly GCA_007922175.1). Lineage (NCBI taxonomy): Eukaryota > Metazoa > Chordata > Testudines > Pelomedusidae > Pelusios > Pelusios castaneus. The sequence continues at coordinate 1,652,678 of ML685812.1, forward strand.
GCAAATGCATTTTCATTTTTTGACTTGGAAATCTAGCCTCTGTTTTTGAAAATCTGGCCCCAAATCTATTAAATTAGGTAAATGAGAGAGGCTCTGCTCAGCTTTCTGAGTGTCACACTTCACACTGTATAAGAAATCCCAAACTCTTTGGTAAGAATTGAAAGATACATTACAATTCATAAAGTATAAAATATTTATAATACTGCTTTATCAAAGTTTCTGAAAAGCCTCAGCCTTTCTATAGCTATGGTGATCTCAGGAATAAAACTGCAGGAGTGGGATGAAATATACCTCCTCGCAACAGAAGATTCTTCCAAGCTAGTAGGGAAAATGAAGGAATAACTCTTGTTTGTATCAGCACAGAACATCATGATCTACTAGAGTGATCCAATATTTCTATCCCCACAGTTACTCAGTTTATTCATATGCAATTTGAATGATTGGAAACAGTGGAAATACGACATCAGAAAGCTGTTCAATATATTTTGAATTAGACTACATAATGCAGAAATGGACGGTCTCTTGTGTCCCATTCCCAGCACTTTTTCAGATTTCCTGCATGATCTTTGGCAAGTCAATTACTCTCTGCCTCAGTTCCCTGTCTATAAAATAGGAATGATGAAACTCCTTTCTTTTCCATTTGTCTGTTGAAATCTTAAGATTTTCTAGCAGGGACTGTATTTTAGTGTCCATGTACAGCACATTAGGACAATGCAGACTTGATCAAAGTCAGGGCCTCTAGATGCTTCTGAAATATTACCATTACTACTACTGACAACCATCACAAAAAAAAAGAACAAAAGCATTAGAAAGATACCATACTGCATGCACACTGAAAAATCTTAGAAATCCCAATACAAATTACTACACATATCTTCCAGTCCCACATGAGCACAAGATGAACTAGAATGCCTGATAGGTCTTTTCTATCTGCAACATAAATGAGAAATCCAGGGGTTTTTAGCCTTATGCTTTTGTACTATACAACACAAGTGAAATACCCTGGAACTCTAGATTTGACTTCCTTGTGCATATTGCAAACACTTGCTTCCTACAAAAAAAAAAAAAAAACTTGATACACAACCACAGTGAGCTATGCTCTAGAAAAGTCCTGTCTCCTCTCCTACCCCACCTTGAAGGAAACACTACAACTGACCTCTCAAAATTAAAATGCATACACACATGCCCCAATATTGCCAGTAAGAATGATTGAGTTTCTCCTCTCTAGCACCACCATGTTGATGATTGATCCATCACTGCAGTGATCTCTCATCCCATAATTCAGTCCTCCAGACAGATCTTGGTTTAGGCCTACTTCTTTCAGTGGAACAAAGTCCAACAAGTAAAAGGTCCGAATATCTTTGCAAGAGCACCTTTGGCCCTACTATCCACACACCCTTTCGGCTCAGGGTTTTCCCACTGTCATTATCCTCACATATTAATGGAACACTTCATATCATTGTCAGTGGTGGCAGAAAGGAGAATCTAGGCTCTCCAGCCCTCTGTGTTCTAGTCCAGGGACCTTATAATAAAACACACAAGGTCAGTCTATTCAAACCAAGGCCTGCTACCCTCCTGGACTGGCCTTCTAACATTCCACTCCCTCTTTTTCCAGGCTTTCTCCTCACAATTTCTCAGCTTCCTCCTTCTCTCAGGGCCTGAAATCATAGGACACTCCCTTGCAATCCCCTAACAAACTCCCAAACCATAAAAATATAAACATAAACCCACTTCCATTATGTTTAGACTTGATTTTATGTACATCTCAACTTTCCCCTGTTCTGTCCCTCAATTCTCCCTAGTCACCCTGGAAGTCACATATCTGCCGTTTTATCAGGGCTCCACCATAGTCTGCGCCATCTGAAGGCCCATTCTGCCTTGCTTCTGGCTACTTGTCAACCTTCTCCACTCAGGTAAGGATTCCAGGACTTACACTCCACCTAGCCTTCCTCCTTGACCCTTCTGGTCTGCAGCTGCTCTCATCCCACAGATTAACTACAGTTTATTCCTCTTCTCCCTCCAGTGCCTTTCTGTTCTTGACTTCCTGCCTTTAAACTGACCATCCAGCTCTTCTCACAGCTGGGACTCCTTTTAATTAAGCTTGGCCCACCTACCAGGAGCAATCAGGTAGCCTAACTGGCTTCCTAAGACCACATTAACCCATCCAGAACTTTTGTGGGATTCACACCTCATCACACTCCCCTTTGAGAGATTGGAACCCTGCCATCATCTTAAATCCCAATACCCCCATCTCAGAAAATAAGTCACTGGAAGTTTTATTAATTTTCTGTCTCCTCTGATGGCTGTGAAGAGCAAAACTCCAGAGTACTGATACTTTCACTGAGAGCTCTTTAAGAGTGGAATGTCCTATTGGTCTGCAGGAGACTGGAATTGTTGACTTTCACTGGAATTGGAGACTGGAATTGTTGACTTGTGAAAAATTAATGTCCCAATACTCTTCTGGGTGAAGTGGAGTTGAGTGCACCAGGTGAAGAATATCAGTTTTAGTGAACCAGACAAAGTAATATAGTTATGTATGGTCATTGCAGTGCCAAGGTTTCACTGAGTTGCTAAAGTGGCATAATTATATTTAGGTAAAAAAGATAACTGCTGTCTGTTCAATGAGTTCCAACAGACAATCTCTAAACTAGAACTGGTCAGAAATAACAATAATAAAAATCTTATGGAAAAAGTCAGAATTTTGCAGAAAAAAAAAACTTTTAAAATGACTTGAGCTTGCGATCAGGTGACTGCAACCAGGGGAGTTTGAAAGGAGGTGAAGGATATCCCCTTGCTGAAGGAAAGTGCAAGGTAGAGAGCGAAACCTTGGGGTGAGTGAACTGCTTGACTGTGAGTTTGTGTGTTTCAGGTGATTTCATTATTTCAGTTACTGCGTAAATTGGGATTGCATGTCTGGGGGCTGTTTGTGCCAATGTTCCTTGATCAGCCTCAATTAGTCTTGTGATCACCCTTCCCCTGTGTGCTTAACGAGGGGGCAAGGGCTGACCTAGGAGGAGAAGACCTTAAAAGCCAGAGGCTAAGTGACGAGGAGGAGCTTGCTACCGGGGACTGCAAACAGGGAAGTAGTTTGTGTGATTTGAGAGACCACTATGATTAAAAAGAGCTGCATCACTTGTGCCAGCATTTCTTCTGTCTCGTCCAGCTGGTTACAGTACCTGTAACCAGACAGACATTCTGACCATTGACATCTCCACCCAGATCCTGGTGTGGATTTGCAGAGATTGTGGCCTGCATTTCCAACTCATAGAAAACTAGACTAGGGGGGATCATCCAGTGTGAAAGGTGCTGTCTGGTGTAATCTCTCAAGAGCCAGATGAAAGTGCTACATCCATACACATGAGGAATTCCTTGAGAGCATTCATGAAGAGTCACTGAAGGCGGAGGAAGCTATCCAGCTATGGAGGACTGCTATTGTCATACCACGGGGGGAGGAGGAGATGGCTCGGTCACAGGGAGGACACTGGCAGCTGGTTGCTTCTGGCAGCAGGCAGTGCTCCACCCCTGCTCCCATCTCACCCACTGTAGTGATGAAGAACCGTTATGCAGCCCTAACAATGAGGGATGAAGTGGAAGAGGAGAAGTCATGCACCCCGAAGGCTGGGAGAATCACAACTACCAAACCCAGGAGGAAATGTAGGGTAGTAGTGGTCTCTCTTCTGAGGGGGATGGAGGCACCCATTTGTCACCCTGACTTGGCATCCCAGGAGGTATGCAGCCTGCCAGGGGCCCATATCTGAGATGTTACAGAGGGATTGTCAAGAGGCATCTGGCCCTCTGACTACTAGCCCATGCTAATCATCCATGTGGGCACTAATGATACTGTGAGATGTGACCCTCAGCAGATCTAAGGTGACTACAGGTCCCTGGGAGTATGGGTGAAGGAGTCTGGTTCACAGGTGGTGTTCTCAATAATCCTTCCCATCAAGGGTAGGGGCCTGGGCAGAGACATATGAATCCTGGATGTGAATACCTGGCTGCAAAGATGGTGTTGTCAGGAGGGCTTTAAATTCCTTGACCATGGGATGCTGTTCTAGGAAGAAGGACTACTAGGCAGAGATGGAGTCCACCTATCGAGGAAGCAGAAGAGCATATTTGGACATAGACTGGCTAATCTAGTAAAGAAGGTTTTAAACCAGGTTTGATGGGGGAAGGTGACCAAAGTCAAAACCAGGGAGACCTGGGGGAAGGGTTGGAACTTGGAAGGCGCCTGGGCTGTAACATCAGGAATAAAAGAGAGACTAGTCAGAACGGGGGAGGAAAATCAAATCAGCATCTTAAGTATCTGTATACTAATGTGAGATGTATGGTGAATAAGCAAGAAGAACTCAAAATGCTAGTAGCTAAACACAACTATGACATAGTTGGCATCACAGAGACTTGGTGGGATAATACACATTATTATTAATATATTAATAATTAATATTAATTATATATTATATTACTATAATATTAATATATTAATATGAATATTAATATAGCACAGTACAGCTTGCTTAGGAAGGATAGGCAAGGAAAAAAGGGAGGTGGTGTTGCCTTGTATATTAAAAATGTGTATACTTGGACTGAAGTGGAGATGGAAATAGGAGACAGATTCATTGAAAGTCTCTGGGTAAAAATAAAAGGAGTAAAAAGCAAGGGTGATGTCATGATGGGGTCTACTACAGGCCACCTTACCAGGAAGAAAAGGTGGATGAGACTTTTTTCAAACAATTAACATCATCCAAAGCACAGGATTTGGTGGTGAGGGGGGACTTCAATTACCCAGACATCTATTGGGAAAACAGCATTGCAAGGCACAGGTTATCGAACAAATTCTTGGAATGTATTGGAGACAATTTATTTCAAAAGGTGGAGAAAGCTATTAGGGGAGAAGCCGATCTTGACTTGATTTTGACAAACAGAGAGGAACTGGTTGAGAATTTGAAAGTGGAAGGTAACTTAGGTGAAAGTAAAAAACGAGACTCCTGTGGCATCTTAAAGACTAATAAATATCTCCAGGCATAAGCTTTCATGGGCTCCAACCCACTTTGTCAGATGCACGAAACGGAAACAACAGTAGAGAGATGTATATACTCTTTCTCAGCACTTGCCATTATTATGCTACTACTCCTGGCATGTGTATATATACACCTCTCTACTGTTGTTTCCATTTCGTGCATCTGACAAAGTGGGTTGGAGCCCATGAAAGCTTATGCCTGAAGAAATTTGTTAGTTTTTAAGGTGCCACAGGAGTCTCGCTTTTTGCTGTATACACACTAACATGGCTACCCCTCTGGAATTTAGGTGAAAGTGATCATGAAATGGTAGAGTTCATGATTCTAAGGAATGGTAGGAGAGAAAATACCAAACTAAGGATGATGGATTTTAAGAAGGTGAACTTTAGCACACTCAGAGAGTTGGTGAGAGGGATCCCCTGGGAAGCATGTCTAAGAGGAAAAACAACTGAAGACAGTTGGCAGTTTTTCAAAGAGACATTGTTAAGGGCAAAAGAGCGAACTATTCCAATGCGTAGGAAGGATAAGAAGTATGGCAAGAGACCATCCTTGCTTAACCAGGAGATTTTCAATAATCTAAAAATAAAGAAAGAGTCCTACAAAAAGTGGAAACTAGGTCAAATCACAAAGGATGACTATCAACAAATAACACAGTTGTGTAGGGGAAAAATCAGAAAGGCCAAGGCACAAGCTGAGATCAAACTAGCTGAAGGCATAAAGGGTAACAAAAAAACATTTTAAAATACATTAGAAACAAGAGGAAGACCAAGGACAGTATAGGACCATTACTCAACAAAGAGGGGAAAAAACAGTAACAGAAAATGTGGAAATGGCAGAGGAACTAAATGATTTCTTTGTTTTGGTCTCCACCAAAAAGGTTGGTGGTGATTGGATGCTGGATGTAAGGGAGGACAGTAAAAATGGGATAGGATCATAAACTAAAATAGGGAAAGAACAAGTTAAAAATTACTTGGACAAGTTAGATGTCTTCATGGCACCAGGGCCTGATGATATGCATTGTAGAATCCTCAAGGAGGTGACTCAGGAGATATCTGAGCCACTGGCTCTTATCTTTGAAAAATCATGGAAGACTGGAGAGGTCCCAGAGGAGTGGAAAAGAGTAAATATAGCACCCATTGATGAAAAAGGAAATAAGGACAACCCAGGTAATTATAGACCAGTCAGTTTAACCTCTGTACCAGTAAAAAAAAAATGGAGCAAATAATTAAGGAATCAATAAGCAAACATCTAGAAGAGAATAAGGTGTTAAATGATAGTCACCATGGATTTGTCAAGAACAAATCATGTCATACCAACCTGATAATGGGGTAACAAGCCTTGTGGATAGAGGGGAAGTGGTAGATGTGGTATATCTAGACTTCAGTAAGGCTTTTGATATGTTCTCGTATCACCTTCTCATTAACAAAACTAGAGAAGTACAATCTGGATGGAGCTACTATAAGATAGGTGCAAAACTGGTTGGATAACCGCTGCCAGAGAGTAGTTATCAACGGTTCACAGTCATGCCGGAAAAGCATAAGAAGTGGGGTATCGCAGGGACCGGTTCTGTTCAATATTTCATCAGTGATTTAGATGGTGGCATACAGAGTACACTTATAAAGTTTGCCAATGATACCAAGCTGGGAGGGGTTGCAAGTGCTTTGGAGGATAGGATCACAATTCAAAATGATTTGGATAAACTAGTGAAATGGTCTGAAGTTAATAGGATGAAATTCAATAAAGACAAGTGCAAAGCACTGCACTTAGGAAAGAACAATCCATTGCTCACATACAAAATGGGCAATGACTGCCTAGGAAGGAGTGCTGCGGAATGGGATCTGGGTGTTATAGTGGAGCTAAATATGAGTCAACCGTGTAACACTGTTGCAAAAAAAAAAGCAAACACTATTCTGGGATGTATTAACAGGAGTATTGTAAGTAAGAAATGAGAAGTAATTCTTCCTCTCTACTCTGCCATGATTAGGTATCAAATGGAGTATTGCGTCCAGTTCTTGGACCTCATTTCAGGAAAGATGTGAACAAATTGGAGAAGAGAAGAGCAACAATGATTAAAGATCTGGAACAGTTGACATATGAGGGAAGATTAAAAAAATTGGGTTTCTTTAGTCTGGAAAAGAGGAGACTCAGCAGTGACATAACAGTTTTCAAGTACCTAAAAGGTTCTTAGGAGGAGGAAGAAGAAAAAGTATTCTTCTTAACTGCCAATGATAGGACAAGAAGCAATGGGATTAAATTATGGCAAGGGAGGTTTATGTTGGACATTAGGAAAAACTAATCACCCTAACTGTTAGGGTGATAAACCACTGGAATAAGTTGCCTATGCAAGATGTGGAATCTCTATCATTGGACGTTTTTAAGAGCAGGTTAGACAAGCACCTCCTCAGGGATGGTTTAAGAGGGTACTTGGTCCTGCCATGAGTTCAGGGAACTGGACTCGATGACCCCTCATGTTCCCTTCCAGTTTCTATGATTCTATGTTGACTAAACACCAAAAAAGGTTATTTGGAAACACCCACAGTACCTCACGGGAGTTGTTCTTTGGGTGCTTCATGCACCTATTTTCTTCCTCCATAGGTAGACTATATTTCCTATGATGCACTATGTTCTCCTCACTCCCATGCTAGACCACTACAATGCACCCTTGGTGTCTCTGTCCATGATGGATCATGAAATATGTAGGCCAGATGGGGAACTCAGCCAATAAAAAAAGAATAGGGGTATGAGACAGAACAGCAGCATTTCTGAATAGAAAAATTTCAAATTTTAGTGGAAAACTGAAAACCTGGTTTCAGATGTGGCGTTTTTTGTTTTGTTTTGTTTTTACAAAAATAAAAAATGTTCATAGAAAGTAAACACTTTTTGTGGAAACAAAATCCAATGATCCTTGAAAAACAAATTCCAAAGGGGTAGCCGTGTTAGTCTATTGTAGAAAGACAACAGAGTCTTGTGGCACTTTTAAAGACTAACAGATTTATTAATCGCAAATCTGTTAGCCTTGAAAAACAGTTTACATTGAATTTTTTTTCAACCAGCCCTTCCCTGAACTCTGTGTAAATGAGAAGAGGAGTGAAACAAGAGCTTAATGGGTGAAAGAAGAGAGAAGCCTTCATTTCAACATGCTTTCATGTATCTTTAGAAAATCCCTCTTCCTGGATTTTTCATCCACAGTTGTTGCTGCCTCTCTTGACACATGTATGATCTCCAGCCATTGGGAGCTATTATGTGGCTATTCTGTGCTGGAAATATATTCGAGTCTATTAGCGGGGAAACAAAATATATATTATCACAAGTAGCTGAAATGTGATGCCCTTGCCAAATTAAAAAGAAACACACAGCATAGAAACAATCAGCTGCTTTTGTAAATCCTGTATGCCTTGTAAAGTCAAGATCTTAATAGCAGTTACTAAATCATAATCCGCTCCAAGACATTCTCACAAAAGACTCAATCATACTCCTGTTTAGTCAATCACAAAACTCCAGATGACTTCAAGGAAAACAGAATAATCAGGCCGTAATGTTTCTTTAGCAGTGTGACCACATTATTTTTCATAGATTCTTGTTAAATCTATTCCTTTGTTTTATACATTGATGTATTCTATCTGAGTGACTAGTGATCAATCTAAATTTGCAGCATAAGAAAAAGTGCACATCTTAGCTTCTGATAATGCTTTTCCATTAGATTACTTTAGCTTCTGATTAATACTTTCATATTACACTATGTCAGCAAAAATAGAAGTTGGAGTATTGAAATCAACATGGTATATAAGATGCAAAGATCCAATTAAGCAGAGGGGAGAGAAAATAAGAACATTTCCAGAATGTGTACGTGCTGAAAGGGTTCCCCATGACTACATAAGGTTAAAATCAATGTTATCATCTATGGTGAATCTTGCTAGTGCACATCCAGTACCTCTGAGCCCATCCTGCTGTGCCAATTTGGACTTTCAAAATGGAGAGTAAAAGGCCAGAGGGACATCTGGAATGTGGGAAGTATGGGAAGAAGGTTACACAGCAGAGTAGGAACACAGGCGTTCTGCAACATCAGTATTCAGACCCATTAGTGATCCCCATTATCTATGAGAATATCCTCAGTTTAGAAGTAAACAGATCCTTTTATTAATTTCCAGTGCTGCACTGTTCAGCTTGGACTTGAGCTTGAAGTTGTCATTTCTTTCCCAGGCCATTACTTGTAGGAATAAGTTTCTGTAGGTCAAAATAAACCCTAAGTAAGCCTCTCTGCAATATCATTTTTTTTTTTAAGATTATGTCATCTGCGGCATCTACATACAACCCAAATATATTCAGGGGCTGTGCCCACATGCAGCTAATTGAAAATTAGTAAATAATTCTGTTTCCTGATAGTTAAGAGGGAACTGAATCCACTCATTCTCACTTAGTTGTGTTGGCTTTTATGGGCTATTTAGAGTAAAAAGGGATCATTCCACCCCTCACAATGCAAGGAAATATGACAGTGGCACATCTGTTGAATAGGAAGGTGCCATTGTCTAGTAGTCACTTCTGAGAGCTGAACTTCACAGAGCTTTACAGGAATAACATTGTTAACTATAGGTATCTCTATAGGAATGTTTTATTGCATTGTTTAGTTTGCCATCAAGAAACTTTGGACAAATTTACTTTGTGTAACCTCAAGTGGGGGTTCTGTCTTACTAACCATCATCTGTATGCTCTGCACATTCTTACCGAGATTCAAATTCATCAGGAAAAGGAACAGCTTTTGGAAGAAAAGATGACTAGAGGACTTGACTAATCCTACTCTCAGCCTGCAGCCTTCCCAGTCATCCATGTTAAATAGGAAAGCTCTTCTTGGTCTTGTATGGATTAAAGAAAGTCAAATTTAATTATAATTTTGAAATGTCAATTCCCACCCCCAAATTACTTGCAAGTCTTTTCTGCTCATATGCATGACTGTATGTACTCCAGATATCTTGAATGGGTTATGGTGGCCCAAAAAGTTAGTATAACAGTCTATGAGATAGATATGCTATTAAGACATAACTTTCATTTCCAAGTGGAAATATAAAATGAGTTGTAGTCATTCTATTTAAGCTAAATAATAAAGCAACGATAAAGTAGTATTATATTTTCAATGCCATTAAGAGTCTACAAAATGTCCCACAGATATTCTGAATAGCTTGAAAAGTCAAATTTTGTCTACTAAATGTGGACACTGAAGTAAATCTGATCTCTTTTGGGGAAAGAAAAGAAAAATAGTCAATGAGAATCATTCACAAGAAAAAAAATGAAACAGAGACTCTTTTCTCTTTTCTGGGAGGTGGTCTTCCTGATCATTCCACCCAAATAGCTCACTGAACTATAGTCAGAGAACATTAGAGAGGATTGTAACTCCCTACTGTGACATTACCCAGCATACAGTGTAGACTGTTGAACAGCTATATTTCCTCAATTCTTCAACCTCAGATTCCTTTTACATTACTTTGCTGTAAGAGTTGTAACTACTCCTGGTCTGCTCTCACACAGCAGCTAGCATGTAAATTACTCCCAGCTGAATGATATGAGTGCTTAGGGAGCCATTCTTGAATTATGTTACAGAGTGACATCGGCAAATTCCCAGTCCCAGACTTGTTCCCAGAATGTGCATCTTGGACAGCCCACCTCTTTCCTTCTGGACAATACAAGATCACAGAAAGTCTATTTTATTAATAGAAAGTGATGTGATATGCAAAAATCCTGTTATCTCAAGTGGCAGTTCCCGAACACTTCAGTCCAAAACAATAAAACAAGTTTATTAACTACAGAAAGATAGATTTTAATGATTACAAGTAATGAGGCATAAAAGTCAGAATGGATTACAAAGAAATAAAAGCTAAAACACAAACTAATACCTAATGTAACAGGCTAAGTGAATTCAAAACAAAGGTTTTATTCACCACATACTTTTATAATTTTACTGGCTGAATTTTTCAGCCAGGATATCTCCCCAGTCGAAAGCGATTTCCTCTGTTCTTTGAGTATTTTTAAAGTCATAAGTAGGGATGGAGGAAGAGAAAATCTGGAGAGTTTACCCTCCTTTCTTAGTAATTCACTTTTTCAAGAATCATCTCCACCTGGTGTTCAGGCAACTGAAATCTGTGGAATTTCCATGGCCAAGATGTACAATTCTTATTCATATCCTTCTTCCTTCCAAAGAATGGCCAGTTAACAAAGTTAATAAATCTGATGCGTGGCTCAGGTGTTGGCTAGCCTTTTGTCTCTGGGTAACTGGTCTGAAGCTCCAGAGCGGTAGCCATGTTAGTCTAATTCAGCAAAATAAACAAGGAGATCTGTGACACTTTTAAGATTAACACCTTTATTTATTGGATGAGCTTTAGCAGGTAGATGAAGTGGGATTCTACTCACAAAAGCTTATCCGATAAATAAATGTGTTAGTCTTTAAAAGTATCATAGGACTACTTGTTCAGTTTGAAACTGTTTCCCCAGTCTTGGAACATAACTTATATTGTAGAATTTTATACCATTGCATGCAATGTTACCACATATATTTTACCATAACTATAATGTTTAGCAGACTATGAGTTTTGAAATGATACAGCACAACACAACATTTTTTCCAAACATTTTTATAGTCTTGCAAAAAAAAAAAAAAAAAGACCCTAATGCTATGGACTGTCACATCACATCTGTCCTCTGTCTTTACTCTGGAAGTTTATTTTCCTTGGACCACAATGATTTAATAATGGTTCTGTCCTGAACAAGAGCCACTCAACAAGAAGATTATTGTTGGAAGTTTGCTGCCAGACATTAGAGGAGAATATAGCAGAGCTGTCATTGAAATCAAAAGTTTTACTTATTCTCAGCCAGACATAGTGAGGAAGTATCCAGTAGCATCAACTCTCGTAGAATTTTCTATTACCTTCCACAAAACCGGGAGGCTTGACAGTAAGTTATAATTAGTAAGCAATCTAGTATGAATAGGTAAAGGTGAATATCTGGAGAGGTTGGGATGGACATCTGCATATTTAATACATTTGGCACCCTAGATCCTGAAGAACTTACCCAAATCTTACTGAAGTCAATGAGGTATTTTGATTTACATCTATGGGCCAAGGTCCTGATTTTTACTGTACTTTTTTACCTTGAGTTAGCTGTTTGACATTTAATTTGAGGTATTTTATCCACACTTTAAAGGCTCATGTGGACACTCCCCACTTGTTTGAAGCAGGCTACAAAGGCTTGTTCTTAAACCCAGACTGATTCTTCTGAGGTAGTGCAAGAAAGGAATCATGATCCCTAAGGGATATAGATATTTGAAAGAGAGATTTTCCTTATTTGCAAACATCTGGAGATCTGGAGGATCCAGTTTTTCCTTCAGTTAATGGAGGAATTAAGGAGTGGGACTGGCAGAAGATTTAGTAGCCTTCCAACTAAAGATGTGTGTTCTGAGACTACTTAAGGCCTGTGGGATGGGGTCTCCCCCTGAGGATTTGCAGGTATAGCGATCCCCTCCAGCAAACCCAGGGGCTTTTCAAAAAGTAAGAAAATTCCCCCACAAACAAACAATGCTTTTCAAAAGAGAATTTAAGGTTGCAGGCACACATCAATAAGTTGTCTGTATATGATCTTTTAAGAATGATGCATATAATCAAAGAAAATAAGGAAATTCAAAGTTAGATTTAAAGTTATAAGAAATTCAAACTTCAAATAGTACAGATATTCACAGTAACTTTTTTAATATTTAATTTTAATTTTGCTTTCCTTAATTTCATCACTCTACTTTTAGTTATAACCTTGTCTATAATTAATATGCAGCCTTTATATAGATCTTTTTAGAATTATTAGTATATCTCAAAGACCTTCAAAAAGGCAATAAGCATCTTTTATGCCCATTTTACAGGTTGGGAACTGAGGCACAGAGCAATGAAATGAATTGACCAAGATCACCCAACAGGCCAATGGTAGAGCAGGGAATAGAACCCTACTCTTCTGAGGCCCAATCCAGAGTTCTCTCCACTATACCAGTCGTTTTCAAACTTTGGGTTGGGACCCAGTCCTAGGTCATGGCGCCCCCTGCTTCTGCTGCCGCAAGACTGGAATGTATTGTTCAAAGGGGTAATTCTTGGGTCATGGGCATAAATGATTTTTTTTCAGCTGGGTCCCAAGAATAAAAGTTTGAAAGCTACTGCACTATACGACACTGCCCGGAAGTTCACTTTGAAGGCGTAATAGTTAAGGAAGGGCTTATCCTGCCAATAATCTGCCCTAAAAAGAAAAATATTCAATATAGATAGAGCATTTTGAACATAGACTTCAGTGCTTAATGAAAGTCTTGTCCCATTCGAAGCTAAGATGGAAAAAGCACTACTGGAGAGCAGCTCCATATGTCCCCTAGATCCACAGGCTGCCTTCTGTGGTTGAGTGCTAAATAGAAAGGTTTAAGGTATCCAGGAGAGATGCCTTTGACAATTTATATAACATTTCTCAGAAACCCACTTATCTGAAGCAGATAACACAAAATTTTCAGCATTTATCTCATCTTCAGAATGTGAGGTGTTTAATATTGCCTATCTTATCTGAAGGTTCATAAATCCGCAATTTTATATGCCAATGCCCGTTATAATGCAATCGTCTCTCAAGTATCCTCCTTCACACATGGCCTCTTTCAATCCCACCCCACTCCTCAAAAATAGACTAATATGATCAAAGGAGTTACTGCTTATGCCAGCCATCTGTTAACCTCCGTAGACTGGTCCTTCATTTATGACCAGGTATGGCAAGCAATAAAGTGATCCATCAATTCCTTTCTTCACAATCTTTCAAGTCATCCATTTATAATTTTTATTCCCATATTGTTCTCTGCAGAATTCTCTTAGGGCATGTTCCTAAAGGTAAGAGTTAGGAACCTGATGTGGATGCTAATGTTTGGAAGGTATAACAAAATGCTGGAAAGGATTTTCCCAGTGCTATCTCATTAACCAGATGACCTCCAGGTATTGTCGGCACAGCCTATCTGGGGTGATTGATCACCAGAGAACAGAGGTTAGTAACTATCCTCTAGGTATTAATGTACAGCATCCTCACTTATACCCTTCTTAGACATTTCCAGTAAGGGACTGATTGATTATATAGCTTCAATGGGAACTTGTCAAACTCTTAATCAAGGGAACCTATATTACTGCAAGTAAATCAATGACAGTTTCAGGAAAGGAGACCACCCTTCTGGCACATGAAAGAACGTTCTTTTTATTCTGCACTTCTATAAATGTTTTGAAAACTTTCTCATAGCTGAAGACGGAAATACAGTGGTAGCACAGTGTTAAAGTACCTACAGGTTTATTTCCGAGGGTGCCAAATGTATCAACTACTTTGACATTGGTTTTTTTAACCCATGGCTATTCATTACTTGAATTATTTACCTTAAGTTGGCTGGCTAACTATAAACCAAACATTGTTTCAGTCATGTGGCCCCACTAACTTAAGAAACAAGAAAAATAAATAAATAAGATGGTGAGTGATAGAAAATAAGGCTAGGTCTTTCAAAGCGGCCTATAGAAATTCAGTACCCAAATCCCACTGAATTTTATTGGGGAGCCTCATTCAAAAGTCTCATATTGAAAGTGGAGCAGTGAGAACAAAAATAATTTTATTAATTGCATTGTGGATTTGCTCCTCTCCAGTATTGTACAAGGTCCACTGAAATCCAAAGGCTTATGATGCTTTGTCAGGTAGGAGTGGCAACACTCCTACTTTATGAATCCATCCTGCCCAATTCCAAAAAGCCTCAAGTTCCCATTCTAGAACACAAAAATTAAGAATGCTAGCATCACCTAGGAAGATCTTAGAACCTCACAGAATCAGGCCCTTTCATTGAAAGGAGAAGATCCTCAGCTAATGGAAGTCAGAATAACTTTCCTGACTTCTGTGCAGCTCTGCCAATTTATGTCAGCTGAGGATCTAGCTCTATGTTCCTAATTAAGATAATTAAACTCCTCAGTAAAGAGGTTTCTTATTGTCTGTAACATTTCATGTATGCATAGGAAGATATTACTATTTCTCCTAAGTGAACAATTTGTTATAAAACACAGTGAAGAAAAGACCATCTTCTCTGGATGCAATTAGATGGACATATACTGAATTTATGTACTGACATCTGGTTATTATGGGATGGATTCCTTAATGCATATAATATTAATAATAATTTTAGACACACACTGGTATATCTCTTTCTCACTGATCACAACTGTACAAATGTCTGAGTTCAGGGGCTGTACTAATTTTCTTTGCTTTAGAGTATATTATTTGCCAACCAGAAGTTTGCTTTCACAAATCAAACATGACGGAAAAGAAGGAAACAGTTCAGTTACACAGTAAACTGGACTCTCCACTTTAGAAAGCTCTTGATTTTTTCAAAACCCAGGACCCATCCTTCAAGGACATAAAACCAACTATTGAAGCAGAATGATGCTTTTCATTGTGAGGAAAATTTCATAGCAAAAATAGCCTTTGAATAAGTCACAAAACATTAGCAGAACAATTAGTCTGACAATTTTCAAGGACAGCTCAGAAGGACTTACTTTAGAGACTGGCTTTTATTCTTAGACATAGTATGAAAAGGTACAGAATCACCTATAAGGTATAGCATTTATTTCCCCTTTATTAAAACTGAAATCAGCCATATACTGTTCAGGTAAAAGCTTTCATACCTACAGTATATTATATTTATAATGATCATCCTGCAGCTCTCTATCCGCTGCATTCCACAAGATCTGACAGTAAAGGATCTTTAACACCAATATGCTCCCATATCATCCTTTGCATGCTGGTATTACCATGTCACTAATAAAAGCCAGTAGCCTTGCTTACCAGAAATAAAAGTAAAGTTATGTGAGATTATGACTACATTATACCATTTATACCATTAAATATTATACCATTTAACAACATATTTTAAAGTAATCACAAAAAGTGCACCAAAAAGGTTAATTACACAAATGAGTTTCCTGTAGTACAGACCCCTTGAAACAGAATTAATATGGTAGGTGTCAGGCTATTCCATCTGTGATTAACAAAGAGGTATCAGTTGCTTCCTAGTTCTGCAAAGAGGTAGCACTCCCATTCTGCCATGCATCATAGTAGCCCTTTTTCCTTTAGCCACGTATTTGTGTGTGTACCATTCTCTGTGGCTCTGGGATACCTTCCTTTTACACAAAGACACTTTATAACCACCTCCAAGCGGAACCATCTATCCATCTGTGCAAACCAGTACTTTTTTTTTTATATAATTAAAAAAACATGCCGGTACTCATATCTTGACAGTAAATTTGAAAAATGTGTCTCCCACCCCTCTTCTTCCAGCAGCATGCTCCTTTTCCCTGCTGACCCTGCCCCGCAGCTGGGCAGCAGGGCTGACAAGGGACAGAAGCCCCACACTCCTTTCCCCTGCTGAGCCTGCTCCCCCAACTGGCTAGCGTGGCCAGCAGAAAAGGTACCTGTACTCCATACCCCTGAACCATCACAAAAAAAAGTACTGATGCAAACAATTCTCCAGTATATGTGGGAATTCTCTTCAAGTGATTTTGTATTGCAGTGAGGAATTCTCATATAGATTAGACACACCCATAAAAAAGATCCATACTGGTGTAACTCTTCTGCAGTCAATGCAATTATACTAGTACCTACCCTGGCCCTCTAACAATAGCACTTTATAATTATAATTTGTGCTCATTGCCTTCTTTTAGGAGAACATAAGTACTAAAGATGTGGTCCCTAGATGTAAAGTTCAGATCTGGGGCTAGATCCGGATCCAAATCTTGTATGAAATTCAGATGCAGGACTTTTGTTTCGGCCCAACTCTAATCAGGTACACTAAGTCAAGAGTTAATAATAGGTAGCTTTAATAGAAAATGTTTAAGTATTAAGCAAAAGGTAATGAGTATGGACTACTGTATAGTTATATATCATCTATATAATTGTATCTTTTGAATCAATTAAATGAATTCAAAGCATATTATAGACTGGCAAGATATATTTACAATATAATTTTACATACTTTTAAGACCCTGATTCAGGAAGGTATTTTAGTACATGTGTAATATTAAGCATGTGAATAGTTCCATTGAGGTGATTCATTGCCATCATCAAGATTACTACTAGCACACTTAAAATCATGCATCTACTTAAGTAGCTTCCTGAGAAAGAGCTTAAATTATGATGAAAATGATATGACTTTTACTCGGGCATCAGGTGGAATAAATGGCATCGATCCTTCCCATTAGTAACACTTCAAACTCTATCATGGCCTTCTGTGCTTCCTGTTTTCCCCCATTAATAACAATTTGTTTGTACAGTTTTTCTGAGTTGGCAACATCAGAAGAACTGAAAACCTGGATATCAACAGAGCATACACCTGCTTTTGGTTTTTACTACAAGACAATTTATAGAAATTGGATACAGAAATTCCCTTGACTCAACCACATAAAAAAATTATTTGTTCAGTGAAGAGACTGAATCCAGTTTGATGCATTACATATTTCTTTGAACTGAGTGCTTCATTGGAGATCAGTGGTGTCAGATGTCTTCATTCATTCTGTCTAAATACAGAAACCAGTTTCTACACTGCGGTGTGGACAATTTTTCCTCACACTACCACAGCAAAGCAGTACTCTACAATGTGCAGCCACCCACAGAAAGATTTCCCTGTTATGAAGGGAGAAGCAGGCCTCTAGAGGTGTGAAGCTGGTGCAGTATGTGTCATCAGTGAAAACAGGCACGGCCAGGGTAGCTTGGCAAGTCTTGGCTGATGTACTGCTGCTGGGGACACTGGAACCTGATGCAAGTTAGAGAAGCCCTCAGACTGCTCTAACTTACACGGAGGGACCTAGCTTGAGCCCACCCCGTCTGGGTAGCACAAAGGTAGTTTAAAGACACCCTAACTTTGAAATGTATTTTGTGCAGATGAGGTCAGAGTCAAGGAGCAAGCAAGGGTGAATTATTTAATTTGTTTTCTTTTGGTGACGGTGTGATGCAACTTGGTATGCGAAATCATTTGCAAGTCATGCCAGTCAGACAGTAATACATATATTGCAGTTGGGTGAATCTGAAAGCCAGTGATTTTCCATGTATAAATGTATAGGGCTGATTTGCCTCCCACTTACACCAGCATAACTCACAACCTCACTGGAGTTCCTCCTGATCTCATTGGTATGTCACACCCTATCCCCATATTAAATGAAGGAGTAAAAGTGTCTGTGTGCACATAAGCAAAATGGAGGCTAATTTCTGATGGGTTTTTGTTTTCTGTCTTTTACAAACAAGGCTTCCTCAGGAAAATGTTAATTCAGCTCACACATTGAAGCAATGATGATTATCAAGGCTCATATTTAACTTAAATGATTTTATGCTGGACAAATCAGTTACAGATTGAAAAGATAATGAATCAGTGTTTTGAGCTGCTGCTTCTGTGTTTTCCTGTTAAGCTGATGGGTATTAGCTTTCACACCATTACCACCTATACTTTGTTACGTCAGGGTCTGCTATAAGCATGGACAGCAGGTCATATTTTTGATTCTCTACAATGCATAAAGTTTTCAGGGCTCATTGCTATTACTAAGAAAAAGAGATTCATAAAGTAAAACCATACAGATGAAGTTAATTTCTGACTGAGGAAATGATTTTATCAAACATCGTGCAGTAAAATGAACAATGAACTTAAGAAATTCAAGTGAACCATTACTCTTTTAAATAAATTTTAGAAGCCTGGTTTTTGTATTAGATGCTCTTTAAAATTGCTTCCTATGGTGGAAATTACTCAGTAAAAATGGCTTTGAGCAAACCAATGACCACTGGAAGAGACTCAAACATGACCAACCACTGGAGTATTCTTACTATTGTATTCAGAATAATGTTTGATTGCTCTAGGATATTCTAATATTAGAACTACATATCATCTCCTGTTCCCAAGAAATGATCTGAAATATTTGTTTAGGATTTGGTGAGTACCCATCTCAGAAATCCCTTTGTTTTTGAATTGTAACCTATTTTCTGTTATTGAATCAGTTTCTTCTCCTAACTAAGCCAATGGGAGGATCAAGTCATTTACTTTCTGATGTCTTCTGATTGGTGTAAGAGTTTGCACTCCTAACTAAAGTGAGAAAGATTTACTCTTGTTTTAGGCTTACTCAACAAAATACAAGTGGTACATTTTTCAAATACCAGGTGCCTGTTGTAATAATAGGGCCTACAAATTTAACAATTGTAAACTCAACTATAAGAAGTGCATGAACATTTATAAAATGTCAACAATCTATAACAATAAATGCTGATAGAAAAAAAGTGCAAAAGGAAAACAGAGACTGAATTAGTAAGAAAAAAAAAAACCTTATATACCTCAAGAAATGCATTATATTATGCCTGGTAAATAAGATGATTGTGGAACCAGAAATCAATGAACCAAAATTTGCGTGTCATAAATTAAGACTAATTGATGGACAATTTAATAAGAGGTGCACTATTCCACCCATTACTCCCTTTTGGGGTCCTTAAAAAAATAGTGGACACAGACACTGGCTAACTGAAAGATGGGAAACAGAAAGGAGTGATCTTTACCATCATGGCTGCCACAAACACTTCTTCTGGGATCCCAGTGTAATGATCTTGTGGGCTCATAAAAGAATAAGCCATTGAATGAGTAAAAAAATAGAACTTTAATAACCCAGACAGACATGACTCCAACGTGTGTAACTGGGAACAGCCAGGGCACATCTCCCATTTCACACATCACTGATCCATGTTAGGGAGTGTACCTAAATCACAATCTTCTGCAAGCATATCTCTACACACAGGAACCATTGACACTACTGGACGATCATCATCTGAATCCTAAGAGATGTCCTAACAAGAAAGAGCCAAAGATAGAGATCAGATGACATCACCACCTTTACCAGTTCCAACTAAATATCCCAAACAACTGCTGGGATGAGAAAATTTGTCTTTTCCCTTCATCTCCCTGTGTGTCCTTTTCCTTCTCCACCTTCTTTATTCTCTTTCCAATCCCTCTCCTTTTTCCTTCTGTCTAATAAGAGACTAGCTAAGATGGCCAACACTGAATATTTCATAAGCCATTACCAAACAGGCAGCCAAAAGCAACGCCCTAAATAGCCTGATGCTGGTATATGTTTGCCAGGTTTCAGAGGGTCCGTTAAGTTTGTGTGCTATGCCTGTGTTTCTCCACCAGTGAGATCAAATGAAAGTCAACACCAGAGGGAGAACCTTCATCTTCTATCCTTGCTGTTCTTATCTTCCCCCTCACGTGCACTTATCTCCTTTTGTCTTCTAGAAAACAGGAAAAGACTTTAACAACCATAAAACAACAGTTCCAGCCCCTTTCTACTTACTTTTTCTCTTTTATGTGAGAATATTGCCAAGCTGTCACTGACACCAAAAGCTTTATTTGTCCTCAGGATCCAGTACCATGAAATCCCATAGAATTTTAACTGTAACCATTTTTAATATAACCCAACAGATTGTCAAATGGGGGGAGGGGTAAAGAGTTTCTTTTAAAAACACTCTATAGCTAGGGGAAAAGGGAACAAGAAATGTTAAAATGGAAGCTTTACTTAATATTTTACATTTCAAATGTAAAACTTACGTTTTTCCTTCTTTTTAATAAAAATTTAAAAGATTATTAATAGTGTTTTCTATGATGCTAAGCAGGCTCAGGTTTCTGTATACCATATCCTAAACCTTGTTTAACACTGTGTAATGTAGAACAGTGACAGGGTCACGGTCATGTTAATACCTTTGACTTTATGGTCCAATATGTTCCACTTATATTAATCATAGAATCATAGGGCTTGAAGGGACCTCATGACGTCATCTAGTCCAACCCTCTGCTAAAAGCAGGACCACTCCCACTAAATCATCTCAGTCAGGCTTTTGTCTAACCGAACCTTAAATATCTCCAAAGACGGAGATTCCACCACCTCCCTAGGTAGCCCATTTCAATGCTTCACCACCCTCCTAGTGAGAAAGTTTTTTCTAATATCCAACCTCGACCTCCCCAGCTGTAATTTAAAACCATTGCTCCTTGTACTGTCCTCTGTTACCACCGAAAACAGCCTAGCTCCCTCCTCTTTGGAGCACCCCTTCAAGTAAATAAATAAATAAGCCTAGTTCCTTCAGTCTCTCCTCATAATTCATGTGCTCCAGCCCCCTAATCATTTTCGTTGCCCTACACTGGACTCTTCCTAATTTGTCCACATCCTTTCTGTAGTGGGGAGCCCAAAACTGGACACAGTATTCCAGATGCGGCCTCACCAGTGCCGAATAGAGGGGAATTATCACATCCCTCGCTCTGCTGGCAACACTCCTACTGATGCAACCCAATATGCCATTGGCCTTTTTGGCAACAAGAGCACACTGTTGACTCATATCCAGCTTCCATATCCACCATAACACCCAGATCCTTTTCTACAGTGCTGCTACCTAGCCGATCAGTCCCCAGCCTGTAGCAGTACATGGGATTTTTCCATCCTAAGTGCAGGACTTTGCATTTGTCCTTGTTGAACCTCATGAGGTTTCTTTTGGCCCAGTTTTCCAATTTGTCTAAGTCTCCCAGGATCCTGTC
This sequence comes from Pelusios castaneus, assembly GCA_007922175.1. Taxonomy (NCBI): domain Eukaryota; kingdom Metazoa; phylum Chordata; order Testudines; family Pelomedusidae; genus Pelusios; species Pelusios castaneus. The sequence continues at coordinate 1,674,314 of ML685812.1, forward strand.
CCTGCCCTCCAGTGTGCCTATAACATATAAATAAATAAATAAATAAATAAATAAATAAAATATGCAGTTTGATGCACCAGAAAGGAAAATATGAGGGTAATGTCACTTACATACTGAAAGGACAGTGCCAAATGGAACACAAAGAAGTTTTGGCATTTCCTTTTTTCATCTCACATGTAATTGACCCACGTAATGTCAACTTTCCCTGATTCTCAGAAAAACAAACAACAAACAAACAAACTTGTTTTTCCCCTCATTCAAGGTAAGTGCACACATAAAGGCCAGTTTGCGCTGGGTGAGCCAGTAACCTCACAAAGCCTTACAACCTAACATATCAGCAAGTGCATTAAATCATTGACTTCAAAAGCTAGGGCCTTGTCATCAGCACAGCAAGTGAAAATTGCTGAGCGAATGATCTCAGAGCTGCCTTCCTTTGTAATTTACCTTGTCACGGAGGATATTTTGGTTACCTTTCTCCCACACCCATTTCATTTTTACCAGTAATAAGTTCTGCAACACTAATGAGCAAAAGAAACGCAACCAGCAAAACAAAATAAACACAAATCTTCCCAGTAGACTCCATGTTGAATGTCTAAAAGGGTTTTCTCTCACACACTGGCACATTCACATACACATCCCACCACACCAGGTGTGTTAGACTGATAATCTAAATGTCATTCATTCTATGTTGGAGTTCAGCAAACCTTTGCTCTTTACCTACACATCAGTTCTGTAAAAGAAGTGTACTTAAAATGTTTAAACAACTTATCACATAAGTCAGTGAACAGACTAGAGCACCTGAGTGAAAACTAAGACCACTTACCGTTAAATTGAATGGAAAGTATTTTAACTTCTGATTTTATTCCTACCAGGAGTTTCTTTTTTGCTTCTGAATACAGTGTGGGCAAATATCAATACCTATTTTCCTTCCAGTTTTCAAGCAGAACTAGAGATGGAGTGTTTTGTGTCATATAATACTCTTTTGCTGCTATTTATTTGAAGGAAAATGTGAATATTGAATTAGCACTGAGAAACTTGAAAGGTTGGCACATAAGCCTGATCCCAAGTCTCAGTAAGTCCATTATAATATAGAGTCAATTAAGATGGAGGGAAATACCCATCCTCCTCAGTGAAGTTGCTATTCTAGACATGCAACAGGAATTGCAAAGAAACATTAGCAAAGTATCCCCAACACCTCTTAATTACAGCTGCAATGGTCGAAGCATCAAAACTGGGATGGAACCCATAATCTGACTAATTGAACTTTTTTTCTTAGCTGACCTAACCCTTGGCACCAAACAACCAATCCACATTATTTTTTTAGTTTAAAAATTAATGAACAAATTAATTAACTGTGAATGAGGGATGACCAGTAGGTGGCAGTTGCTCTGATAGTTGTGACTTTGTCAGAGGAAAGATAATAGGGGTGTGAGTTTATTTGAAAAACCTCAGGAAAACCCTCATTATAGAGAAGATCCTTGGACTGGATGAAAGACTGGAGATGACTTTCCCCTCCACTGTAAAAGAGATGGAATACAGAGAAAGACTATGAATGGAAAAAGATGGTAATACTTCCATTACTTAGAGTAGTGACATACATCCACTGGCATTACTGTTATTGTAGATCATACTACATATTAAAACTATTATCTCATGGGCTGTGGCTATACTCAGAATTAAGAATATAGTTGCCTGGTCTTGCAGACATATTTGGTCTAGCTCTTGTTGAGCTACAGCACTAAAATAGTAGTACAGCTGCACTAGAATGGATGGGGTGGGAGAGTGATACTCAGAGGCTGGACATCTGTGTACCTACACATGGGTTCCAGGCAAAGTACTTAGGATGGCTAACCTGTACCACCATTCATCACTGCCTGCGCTACAATGGCTATACTACTATTTTTGTCCATTAGCTGGACTGAGAGCAAGTGTGAGTATCTATACGCAAGTCGGGAAGCAGACATCTAGCTTCAAATGAAGACATAGTCCATGCGTCAGGTGACAATGGCAGTGAATAAGCATCTGCTAATAGTACCCTTTATATAGGTGTTAGTGTATGGGGAAGTCTCCTAGTAGGTGTCGTAATAACATAACTAATGTGTTTCAATATTACCTCTGAGAACCATCTTGGTTTCCTCAAGACAATAGCTACTGTGCAAGACCCACAGTCCCAGAAATCCTTGGCAATCTGCTATGATGATGGTTCTAAAAAACGATTCTGGATATTTCTTCTTCAGGCTTGAAGACTAAGTATTCATGAAAATCATTCTTTAGCTTTTCTGTTCATATAAGGATTACATGTTTTAAATTATTCTCTTTGGTTTTAGCTGTATATTCCCAGTAGCTGGAACCATGAAGCAAAACTCTTTGAATATTTAACCCACATACTATTAGAGGCACATCCCTCATAGAGACTAGAAACTCAAAATGTGGCAGCAGTCTTTAAAGTCTTAGAAAAATTAAGAACAAGAAATAATGCAAGGTGACTAATCAGCGTGACTCCCTGCCAGGTTAAAAGCTCGTAAATGAAACATTACAGATATTTAAATCACTGTACTTTATTAGATGTAGAGAACTCTTCTACCATTACAATAATAAAACACTGCTGAAGGTAAGTGTTCAGGTTTCCATGGTTAAAATGTACTATTAGGTTGATGAATAGAGAGTTTGTGTGTATCGCATGGGGCAGCAGTGGGCAAGTTTATGCTTGAAGATACCATTCTTAGTGGGTTTATTGCTACAGAGAAAACAATTACTAGAATACGAACTGCAGAGTTGATTGTCAAAAAAAATATTTTCGTAATTTGACAAAATAGATTGAAAGAAATGCTCAGTTGTAACAAAAGTGTCAACAGGTAAAATTCTACACATCTAGTATCTACTAAGAAAACCTCCTTGGAACACATTCCACCAGTCATTTTGTTGTGTGAGCAACCAAGCCGTAATATGAAGATTTACTGTCTCTTCAGGAGTAAGAAATGGAAAATCAGAGACAATATAGCAAAAATAAAGTTCACTTACTAACTGGAAGAGGGGGTGAAATAGGAAAAGCTGAAAAATGGTCACTTCAGAGCTGTAGCTGTTTAGTTCTTTTGTATTTAAAGGATCAGTCCCAAGAGGATAACACATCTATATGGAGAATTAGCAGGCACCAAGCAGTTAAAAAGTGCTCTTGGGGAAATGGCTCTTTTTGCATTGCTTATACGGTTTTATCACACTTCCCATCGGACATTTCACCATCTTTATTGGGACTCTTGTATACCCTTATCCAATGTATTGATTTTCTGTGATCTTTTTAGAGTATAAATACCATCCTGCTAAAAAATTCAGAGCTCCCAGTACTCAAACCAATGAAAAAAAATTGCTGAAACAATTTTCCCCATTGGACAGTGCAGTTTTGTTGAAATGAAAGTGTTTCTCAGAATTATGTTGATTTCACTGAATAAGTGTCAAAACAAATTGTTTCAAATTTCTCATTTTGTTTTCTTAATGTGGAAACAATTTGTTCTGACAAGGTTAAAATATTTCACTCTGACTGTTATATTAAAATACCAAAATATTATATTTATGCATTTTAATGAATATGTATTCTTTCAATATTATCAAAATTAAACATTTTAGTGTTTATGAATCTCAAATTTTCAGCCTTTTCATTCTTTGAAAAATTTAAAAATTTCAACTTTCTGTTGAAATGAAAACAAATTCTGAACCGTCACAGAATGGAAATTGTTCTTTGGCAATTTCCACAAATGAACAACAAACAAGTGCATCTGGGATGAAATTTTACCAAAGGTGCCTGGATTGTTTAAGAAAACTGCATGCTATTAAAAGTCTACTGGTTTTTTTGTTTTGTTTTGTTTTTGTTTTTTTTTAAAGTCTGCAATATACTGTGACACAGACTGCTGGTTGCAGCTGTTGCTGTCTCTTATTTACATACTCTGGAATGGTTCTGTCAGCCCCAAAGCTATATAGGAACCTTAAAATAATGAAATGCGAGTGTGATGTTTAACATATGCACTCTAATGTGAGATTGCAGGGATAATATCCTGACCCCAGTGGTAAATCATGATGTTGCCCCTTTTGTTACGTCCCTTTCTGGTAAACATTCATGGCACTTTCTTCTTCATTCCTCATTTAACAGCAAACCACCTCTCATTCCCCTGGTTTCCTTCATAAACACACATCAGTTCTACTGGAAAAATCTGGGTTTTTTTGCAAAAATGAACCCCTCCACCATTCAAGGTGCAAGAGTTCAGTGATGGTGGTCATTAAGAAGGTCAAAACTGTGAGTGACAGCCCTCAACTGAAGAGCCCTCTGCAAAGCCACCATTTTGCTTAAAGCACTGTCCTAGATATAGAAAAGCAAACACGGTCTTAGCTTGACCTCAATGACTCTACCTGTGGAGAGTTGAGAAGGCCTGAGACAAGGACATGCTGAGGGACGGTTACCTGCTCGGGTAGGAAGTAGCCTAGGGGCCCAGGTTGTGAACTAGATCCTAACCCGCAACAAGTAGCACCTTAATCTCACTGATTTTAGTGGAACTACTTGCGGAGAAAGGTTCTATTGAACATGAGTAATGGGTGGAGAGCATGGTAGAATCAGGCCCTGATACAGAATGAAAATAGATTAAAGTCAGGACAAGCCAGTCAGAAAACCTTCATTAAGGTTGTGATACCTGGAACCCAGGGTGGACTGTTGCTGATCTAGCCATCCGTAGTTTGTGGTTGGGGCGAATGTGGGCTGCATGAAGATGCAGAAAAGTTCATGTCAGTATATGCAGGCTCAGTTGATTTGGAAGTGCAGTGTTCACAATGAAAATACATGCACAAAGCATCAATGCCTTTAAGAGACAAGACACAAGTTAAACCAAAAAAATGTAGACTGATATTAGGTACAGGAAAATCTTCTGTGACAATGTGAACATTTTTCAGACACTAATGGGAACGATATTTAAGAATGCTGCTGGCTAGCTTTCTGTAAAGCATACGGCTAGCTTCTGAGAGTGCCCATTTGCCCATGCCCCCTTTGATTGAGTATGATTGACAAATTGACAGCTATTAATACATATGACACATTTATTAGTGAAGGACAGATTACCGTGTCTGCTCCTAACAAAACAAGCTTCAAACAAACCATGAACTTAAAGCTTAATAGATGGATGCAGCAGCAACAGCACTTGCATGGTCTATATGCATGCAGTTCTCATGAGTAGTTACAAAAAAGTTAGTTTTAAAGTAGGATCTAGATTTCCTAATCCCCTTCCCGGAAATCATCTTAGAATTAATCATGGCTGAGAGACATTTTAAAAGGATCTGTAACTGTGAAATAAGTATATTTGGTATTTAATTGACCCATGGAACGAAGGCTTTGTTAAAGCTGATTTCATAAGAAAAGCTGGTTTCTGAGGACTATGAAAAACAGATGGATTCTGGGAAGGAATTAAGTGTCTGCTGGTAGGGGGGTGATGGGTTGCTTCATTAATAAAATTTGAACAGCAGGATGCTGCTAATGAATAGGCACCCTATAACTTGCATACCAAATTTATTCCATCAAGCACACAAAAAGTGCAACCAAAAAAAAATAACCAGCTGAAATTTTATTGACAAATTGAGGAATTCTGCAAAGGGAAAACTTCCTAAAGAAAAGTGAATGGTCACTGTGTCAGGTACTTTAACAAAGCAGTACAAAAATCTTTGAATGTAATGTAGCTTTCCACAATGGGTGTTCTAGCTTTTATATTATATATCTTTTCAAGTTTAATTTTGCAGACTTAACCAAGTTCACTGATATCGTTTTAAAAGACATTTGAATACTTAAACTACAAAGACTTTCTTGAGGGAAGCATGACGGTATCATGCCAGCAAAGTGAAGATTTAGACCCCAGTTCAGCAAAATATTTATGCATATGTCAATCTTTTAGCCAGCACTTACATTCACCCCTATTTAGCAAAGCATTTAAGCATGTTTGAATGTCATTGATTTTTACAGAGACTTAAGCATGTGCTTAGCTGAATTGATGCACTAGTAATGATCACAGCTGGCACTTTTATATTACTGATGTTAAAGCACATTCCAGGCATTAAGTGGCCTCAAAACACACCTGTGAAGGAAGGAAATTGATACACAGGAGACTCTGCATTCACCTCTGTGGTGGAGCACAGCAGCTATTTAACAGCATACAGCTGAGTTAGATTTTAGCAAGACACCTGATGTAAACATCTCTACTCATAAAAAAGTGCCATTTCTACATCTGATCCAAATGACAATGCAGGTGTGACAGTTCTCCTCAACACTATTCCAGGGATAGATTCAGGGCTAACTGAAGGGAAAGTTCCGCGTATTTTATCTCACAGTACCTCCTGTAGTATACAAAAGTGCCCTGAGTGTTTTGCCTCTAAGTACTGGTGCAGTCTAAACCATTGCACCTTCTGTGATCTTACAGGTTTTTTTCCCATTTGCTGTAGTCTGACACACTAAAGTGTATTGAAGTTGATGGCAACATGACAGTTTACACCAGCTGAGGATATGCTCCATTATAGTTGCCTAAAGTTTTCCCCTTTTAATTTAAATGCAGAAAGTTAGAGACACTTCCAAATTCTCTTGGTGAATTCTGCTGTGCACAGCTTAAAGCTGCTTAGAAGCTGCCAGCTTGTGGAAAACTATGCAGGCTACCTCAGCTGCACACAGGTCACGGAGCCTGCACTATTCTGAGGGGATACTAACTCACTGAAGTGGCATCACAAGGAAAGATTTAGTGTAGATGGCATATGACCATACATGGCATCTTGTCAGCATGCTCAGTGCATCCCCCAGTATCCTGTCACGAGAACAGGGTGAACTTCAGTGCTAACTGAATAAAATGCTATCGTTTCTGATCCTTGACTTAAGGAATATAATTGGGAAGAAGGCTTGAAGGATCTAATGATGCTTTGGATCTCTCAGGGAACGGCAGGAGAAAGGGATTCTTAGATATCTTAGACTATTTTTTCCCCTGAGCCAAGGATGCTTTGACTGAGGCATCATCCAAAAATAATAATAGGATACTGTCATAACCATTCACTGACTTGGTGCAGAGCTTAAATTTAGTTTTCTCTCAAAGTTATTTACATGAACATGCACAGTTCTACCTGCACAGGAGCCAGTCCAATCCTTTCCTTGGCTCATTTAATTGTCCTTGTGCCAGGGCTCTGGAAAGAAATTTTGGGAGCCCTGCCCCAGTACATCAAGCTTTGACCCATCCCATGTTCAATTCATTACTTCCAGTGCAAACCTTTAAGTCTGGGAGCTTAAAATGGCTTTCAATAAACCTGGAGCAAGTAAAAGTTGATCACTATGAGTGCCCAGTGTATTTTTGGATGCTCAATAAATAACATACAAATAATAGCAGTGAATCATCTGTTCACAGAAAACCAGCAGAAGAGGAGCTGGAGGACAGCCAAAGCAAATTTGTTTTTAAATTTGAGCAAATATTTGCTGACTTATTTTGTGCAGTTATCACCCAGCTCTGCTGAAGTGTGTTTGAAGAAATGATTACTTCAGGATAACAGGAGCAGAGATGGGTTCTATCCATGGAGTCCAACATTCAGCAAGGCAATAAAGGCCATTATATAATTTATTTTTTCTAAGCAACATAGTTTTTTTCCACAGAAATCTAAATCAGAGCAGAACTTAAACCCAGGACTATCAATAAAATCTTAATATAGGAAAGCAGGAGAAATCTAGTTAAAGGGCATGAAGCAGGTTGGGTTTTGGAATATTTGGAGCACAAAACTCCTGGCATTACCTAGTAATCTTCTTATATGAAATTTATTGTAAGATCTCATTAGTTGTCAAAACGTAAAAGTGAATCTAGAATAAGGTAGGATGTATATTTAAAGCAATTTAGTTGTTACTGACTAACTCCATGTGTGGAAGCTCTTATTCGGGAATAGGATTGCCTTATTCCAAATTATTTTACTCCATTTCCAAACTGCACTAAACAAAATCAGAGTAAGGTACTCTTTATTCCATAATCAGGAATAACTCCATATCAGTTTAATAAATGTTACTTTCTTATAACTCCATATGTTCCTTTCCCCTGTAGATAAGATTTAAAGAGAAAGGGTTATTTATACAAGATGACCCATGACCTTACTCACTCATACCCTGTGCCATATGCTCTCATATTAGGCCATATTCAGTTGCTAGATATGAGCAATGAAAGGGTCAGGAACAATTCAGCCTAATCGTACAGATCTCAGCCCAGTCCCACAGCTCCTCACCTCATTCTGAGTTGTGTTTAGAGTGAGTAACCTCTTGCTTCCTACAAATTCACTCTCACTCCACTCCCTTTTTGAAGCAAGAAGGAGGGGGGGAAAGGGGCCCAGTACTGAACTCATCTGCATCATCATATGTGGCAATGTTGTATGTGAATTAAGTGGGTTGTTTATGGGATCATGTCACATGGGGCAACAGCTCCCCAGAGGTCCCCCACTCTCAGCTTCACCAGCCCCTTACACTATACATATCTGCTAATGCTCACAGTAGATATAGAAATGCTGACTTATTTTCATAGAGCAGCCCCTTCCGGAGCACCCTCCAGCACAGGCTATATCATTGTGGCTGCCTCATTTTCCCCTTGGAATTCACTTGTGTAAATGAATGATGCTTCTCTTCACAGCTAATTCCAACTCTTCTAATACAAATGGTCACAGACTGCCGACCACTCCTAGTAAAAAGTTTATAATGCAGCAACTCTTCAATCCCACTTTAGCCACTGCACCAGGGCCCTCCTCTCCAGGCCTCCTCCTTGAGAGTTACAAGAGCTGCTTCTTTCCCAGAGCCCCCAGGTCACTACTCCTAGCAAAGTTTCATTCTCTCAGACCTTTTCACTTATGAGTCCTTTTGCTGCTCAAGGATACCTCCCCCCGCAGGAGTCCAGGATGGACCTTTTATTCCTGGGGTTTCCCCCTTACCTCGCTGCTCCTCAGGATCTTCCTCCAGAGTCAACTTTTGATTCTGGGTCCATCTTATACTAAACCAGACTGGGTCTTCCCCTTATTCCTAGGGGCTAGGCTATTGCACCAGCCTTTCTGCAACTTAGTGGGGTTCCCATCCTTCAACAGTTTCCTTAGTTCACAGTTACTGCTCTACTTCTGGTTTCCTGCAGCTCTTTCCCTCAGGCAACTCTCTGTTACTTTTTCTCTCTCTCTCCTATGCCTAGGCAACTTCACCCCCCCCCCCCCCCCATCCCTTCTGACTCTATCTATCTGACTTCTAGGGCCCAGGTGCTTTCTTTTGAGCCTAATTAGGGGGCAACTGAGCAGTCACGGGTGTCTGGACTTTTCCCTCTTAAAGGGCCAGTGTCACCTTGTGACAGTGGCAAACTAGGAGGGAACAATACTGAATAGCTAACTTTCACCTCTCTGCTGTTACCCTGGTCCCATTTTCAAGTGCTTGATTTATGGTGACTTTTTCATAAGTGACCCCTGATTTGGAAACCCCCAAAATTAGAAGTGTCTTTTGAAAATTTCACCTTTCCCCTCTGTGTCTTGGTTTCCCTACCTGTAAAATCAGAAGAACAATATTTAACAATTTTAGTCGTCTTTGGTTGGCAGGGACTTACACATGTTGTCTTTCTGCCATGTAAATGAGGGTGGCACAGAGGCTGTAAAGTGCCGTAGAAGTATCTATTGCAATTTTTGAATCATAACCTTTTAAAAACGACATGTGTACATATAGAGAGAGATGGATTTTAAGCTTGTAGGATGCCTTCTTTCAAGATTAAAAAGTAAACACATTTTTGAAAATCTAGTGAGCTCTTTATTGATTTCCACAGCTAGAAACAGCTGTAACAGCTACACTCATTGATTCGGACACAGTGGCAAAACGAGGATAGACATGGATGGATTTTAGATGGCAGGCCACAACTTTTATTAAACTGAAACACAGGGAAGTGCTGTTACTCATCCATCATCTATTCTACAACAGGCTTTTAAAGTGGCTCCAGTGTGGGGGGTTACAATGTTATTACCATATGAGACAAGGTACATCAGTCTCAACGTGGTGATCCAAGGCCCACAATTCCCTGGCAAGGTTGCCCAAATGAACAATCACCCACCTCCAATGCCACCACTCTCAGTGCCTCCAGTAATGTAGGGCTAGGTCCCTCCAATGCCTAAGGGAAGGCACCCCTTCCCCTGCTGTCTCCACCCTAGGTGTGGGAAGGGAGTAAGCATTCTATGTACATAGAATGTACAGAGGCCTCCTCAGACAGACTTTGGGAAAAGGCTCCTGCATGGCTGTTCACCATGTCTTTGGCCCAAAGCAGGAAGGGCAGGATAGGAGGGCATAGGGAGCTGTCCATTCCCATGACATCCCACAACCTCCTTTTTCATGGGAAAGGACAAAGAGTGGGCATGGTGTCAGACTCTGCCCTAGCAGCACTGCCCAGGTACACAGAATGCTTTCCAGCTAATATAAAAAGTTGGCCCCATCAAGTTCCACTGCCTGGGCGAGTGCTATGTCTTCTATCTTTGCTGTTTTAAAAATCTCATGCAGATTTTTACATAGTGATTTCAATTTGGCTTAAGGCTGAAGGAATTTGGAATCCTGAATTTTCATTCTAAATACATAATATTATATTTTCTGGTTTATATTCATTTTTTGTCCCAGAACAAATTGTAAGCAGCTCAGAGCTGGTTTCACTTTAAAATGCATCTGACTTTCAAATTGCTAAGCCTAAAAATATGATTTGGTTAGGCTTGTTAAACACAGTGAGGTAGCTATTTTAGAAAACCCAGCCAAAATACAAGAACAATAGAGCCAAATAAAGAGCACGGTAGCTGTGAATAAGTAACAATACCCCAACCACCCATCTAAAGCAGTGATTTTACAAACACCTATACACCTACCTAACTTTAGGCATTCAACGGAGCTACTCACATGCTTAAAATTAAGCAACGTGTAGATCGTGGTAGGATTGGGGTCTATGACATTTCATCCTGCTCTGTGTATATAAAGCACTGGTAACTTCACATTACATGAAAATTAAATGTACATAATTTGCATTCTGGACCAAACTCTGATCTCATTTGCACCACTAATTCTGTAATGTGCAGCTCAATGAAATTCAGCTGAGTAACTTCACTTTACACTCATATCTGTAAAATAGCACTGAGACTTGATTTACAGAATGATCCATTTCTCAATGCTAATTAAATGTCTGCAAAATCCTTTAAAAGCAATTATACATGTGGATCTATTTAATCATTTAGTTAAATGTTCACATGTGGATATAAGTCCTCATGCTAAAATAAACACAACTCATGCCTTTGTATGAACAGCAAGTATTCTTTTCTAGTCCTCTGCTTCATTGTTATGCACTATTTAGCAGTTGCCATGTATTACTCCTGAGGTGGATGCATTTCAGCAGTTGGCAAAGTTTCTTCTGTGTACTGGGCCAAAGGCTGAAGAATGACTCAGACGATCACTATTAAAGCCTGAAATCAGATCTGTACAGAATGAACATCAGGCGCTGCTGAAATCACTGGGAGTTCCATCTTGTAGAATCAGAGCCATAGTTTGTAAAAGTTTTTGAGATAACTTGAGATAGAAGCTGCTACCTAAATGAAAAAGGTATCATCATTATTTCAATGTGCAATCACTGAAATAAAAAGCAGCATTTATATCACTATGAAGAACTCCACTGCACAGACAGGTGCACATATATTTGCATGTATCAAGAGCACCGTGCTTTGGCATATTGTTACAGATTTAGTGAAAAGTCACGAACTGGGAATTCACAGCATGCAGTTTTCAAGCACTTATTTTTTCTAAAGCAAATGTAAAGACACTTCTGTCCTCATTGCAAACAGAATCCATGACAACTTTTAAAAATAACATGCTTTTGAGTTATTGATTGCCAAAGACCTCATCTTAGAAATGTCTTAAGAGTATGAAAATCACCTTTCTCCCCACCAATGACTTTTTACAGAAAGAGATGCACATAATTTTTACCAACTTCAAGGGAATATTTCACATTTGGACTGAGAACAAATCTGAGAATTTTCAGCCTGAGAGTTCTGTGACAGTGTGTCTTCTCCTCAGTGATAACAAAGGGAAAATTGAGGAGAACTATGGCAAATACTTAATAGCTGGAAGAGGCAGTGAAGAGCAGACAGTTGAAAAAAGGCTGCTTTAGAGCAGCAGCTGCTTCTTGTCTCTAGAAAATTGAAAGACCACCCCCAAAAACTGTTCCTGTAAAAAGATAACTCTGGACAAGGAGGAGACCAGTAAATCATCAAGGAAGAGGATCCTGGGAGATGGATCTGTTTCTCACTGTTGAGCACATCACTGCTAGGTTATATTGCCATACAATTAAAAGCTCCTTTAAGAAAAATGATTTTTCCCTCAGCCATCATTATAAGACAACCCCCAACACTGGCTTTCCAAGTTGCAGGGCTTTGTAATGACAAATAGCTTCCCAATAGGGTTTCTATAGTATGGTTATGTACAGGAACTTAGAAAACTCTGCTTTTAGGAAGTCCCTGATTAGAAAGGACTGAATATCTGGAAGAAGAAATAAAGCCTGAATGTCATACCATCTTGGCTCTCTTTCTTTTTAAGCTTGCACACAGAACATGGTGTCAGTTTTTTTATGACAACTCACTTCTAAGAATATTCCAAAAAAGGAAAGAATAAACAATCATGGTGACACACCAATTTCTGCTCCTGAGCATATGGACCTATAACCAGATGTCTTTAGCAAGGGAAATTCTATTCATCATAGTACGAAATCAACAGAATTACAATGGGGCTGGATATATAAAGAAACAAAAGAAAAGCCACACTATTAGTGTAATGAGCAAAGGCAGCCAAAAACAACAGTACTTGGATATACTTAGATTGTAAGCAAGTTGGGGCAAGGACTATTTTTTTTGGTGGTGTGTGACTGTATGGCACATAGCACAATGCGGTCCTTGTCCTTAATTAGGGCTCTTAGGGACTATCACAATACATATAAATAATAAGTCAAAAGCAGACTTCAAAGACCCATGTAAAATTCTAGAAGCTGTCGAAAACCATTGTCAATACACATAAAAATGAATGATATCTTTTCAACAAGAATCTGGAGAAACAAGAGGTCAAAATCCAGAGGGGTAGCCATGTTAATCTAGTTCAGCAAAACAAACAAGGAGTCCTGTGGCACTTTTAAAGACTACCAATTTTTTTTTTAATCACATGAGCTTTCATGGGTAAAATTCCACTTTGTCAGACACATGAAGTGAAAACTAAAGTATGTAGGGGAATATATAAATGTACAGACTTTTTCAGCAAACCAAGCAAGTTGTTTTGATTTGAAAAACATGGAACAGATAAAAAGGTGGAAAGGCTAAAAGAGGGGAAAATCACCTTTTGTAATGAGAGAGCCAGCCTAAATCTCTATTCAAGACCTAATTTAATGGTGTCAGATTTGTGTATGAATTGTAACTCTGCAGTTTACCTTTGGAGTCTTGTTTTAAAGTGTTTCTTTTGAAGCACTGTAACTCTCATGTTTTTCACAGAATGTGCACAGAGGTTGAAGTGTTCCCCTATTAGTTTTTGAATGTTACCATTTTTGATATTTGATTTGTATTGCCAAACCCTAAAATGACTGACTAGTACGATTATTAAGTCTTAAAAAAATGCACTAATTCATGGCAGAGTTGTCACAGAGAGGAGAGATGAAGGAGCTCAAATCAGAATGTTCAGAGAGCTCACACTAACTCTACTAAGAGCTACGGGCACTCGCAGCAAAGCTTCACATACAAATACAGAATATAAGTTGATAAAAGATCAATCACTATGTAGAAGAGAGGAAGCATGAAAATACAAAGAAAGATGCAAAAAAGAAATGTATAAATAAAAGCAGAGGAGACAACCAAAATGAAAATTAACATCTGTAGGTACTGTGGAGAAAAACATGATAAAGGAAAATGTCCTTCAGATGGAGTCATGTGCAATAATTGTAGCAAGAGAAATTATGCCAAAGTTGGGAGACAGGAAAAAAAGATCATCTCAAAGATGCAAGCAAGCATGTATATGAAATTAATGCAGTGCAACACAACAAAAATTAATGATTTGTAAAGTTCAGACCAGCTTTACCAGATGCACAATTCAGCAGCACACAAACAGGAAACTGAATGCCAAATAGACAGTGGGGTAGCAGTGAACATGCAAGGCTACAAAGACTTCCTCAGCATTATCCAAGAGAAGAGAGATTTCAACAAAGTAAAAATAAAATAAATGTATACAATACTACAATCACAACACTAATAGGACAAGGCAAATTACTATCAGAATAGCAAGGAAAACATACAATCCGAAATTTCATTCAGTACAGACACTAGAGAAGCCACTGCTTTTTAAATAAATCAAGTTAATGCTTGAATTTAGTGACACTAAACCTGGGACAAATTATTCATACAATGGACATAGAAGAAAAACAAAAATTATATTTAGACCAGACAACACATTACGATATTTGTCATGGGGCATTGGTTCCTGTGGGTAGAACTGGGCCCAGCTCCCCTGTGTCAGAGCAAACGAACACAGTCCAGTCAGTTACATAGGGCTGAGTTATCCCTGGGCCTAGGAAAAGAGCAGTGTGGAATGAGGAGTGCAAAAGAGCAATTAAAGAAAGGAACAGAGCCTATAAAAAAAAGTAAAAGATCAAATGACTAGTAAAAGATATAATGGATGAATGAAGGTACTCACACATAAGATATATACAGATGAATTAGAAGGGTGAATGGAATTCAGATTAAGAATAGTCATATCCCAGGTACTATGAACAAAATAGTCAAAAGTTCTGATAACAAAAAAAGCAGAAGTTTTAGCAGAACTTTCCAAGGGGTGAACAGTGATGAAAACCAAAGTGAACTTTTGTGCCAGATTAAAAGACAGTTCATTGAAGAGAATTGTGAACTATTATGTAGATGGGGTAAACATGAAAATATTATACTAATGGTATAATGAATGGTTTTGTAGGTGGAAACTTGAGAAAGCTATTGCTATAAGCAAGCTATATCCCCAGGTGATGATTATATATGTAATATATTTTACATCTCTCTTGGAAAGCAGATTGAAGGTTCTTTCAGAATTATATAACGCTATATGGGGAAAAGGAGTGATATCGGTAGGATGGAAATGTACACTAATAATTCTTATATTAAAACTAGGCCTACTAACCACATCAGTAGATGCTGATAGATCTATTGCTGTTACGTCTTCTCTGTGTAAAAGTATGGAGTTAAAGGTAAATGAAAAACTGGTTGTCTAGTTGGAAAACAAGGACATTATAAAAAGGGGAGAGTGGTTTTAGGTGAGGAAGATGCACCATTTACTACACTATTAAATTAGAAACTGAAATACAAGCACATGAGACACAAGAGTTTCATGATAACTGTCTTTCTAGATATGGAAAAGGTATGTTACCTGCTATGGAGAGAAGTGTTGTACAAAGCAGGTGAACTAGGATAAGGAGAATTTATGGGTGTGTTAGAGAATTTTTGAGCAAAAGCATCATGCAGGTCAGAGTTGGGAAAGTTAGGTTTACTATATATAATTTTAATAATGGAACACCACAAGGATGTATTATCATCCTGACCTTATTTAATATCATAAGTGATCTCCCCAGACAAATAAATGCCAGGGTAAGAATCACTCTATTTGCAGGTGTATTGTACTCTGTGAGTTGGGAGCAGGAATATTGAGGTCACAGAAAAGAGAATCAACAAAGCTTTACAAGCAAGGTCTGACTAGGGAAATGCATGGGGATTTCAAATTCTTCATTGCTAAAATCCAAAGGATTGATCTTTTACCAAATGGAAAGTTACAAAGGAATATGCATTGTATCTGTATAGAGAACAAATATAGTTAAAAAGTTAAAATTCCTAGGGATAATATTTCCTGCTAAATTACTTTGGAAAAATCATATATATGATGTTTAAAAGATACATGTACAAGGAGGAACCTGCTTAGAAGTCTTGGCGGGACTAACTGGAAGGTGGATAAGAAAAGACTGCTGATGTACAGAACTTTTATCAGACAAGTTACTACTACCGTACCAAACTTTTGGGTCAACATCAAAATCAGAACTTAAAAAATTAGTTTTACTACAAGCCTAGGAGCTACAATCACATGCTATGCATTTGTTACTACACCTATATGCGCTACAGATAGCTTCTAGTGAAATGCCAGTTACACTATGAATAAAACTACTAGACCTAACTTTCTGGGCCAAAGTTAATGGGAATTGTAATGATGAAAGTATCAAACAAATGTATGAGGACAGTTGGGCATTCAATAGGTGGAGTATAACACATAGTTAGAACTCCACATGCCTTCAAGTTAGTGCGGTTGGAGAAGTTGAAAGAAAATAAAAAGCTGAATAAAATCAAAAGTTTTAGCCAGAGGAAAAGCAGTTATAGATGAAAAGTCACATGTCCAAACATAGATTTAGATTTATGTTATAAACTTAAGGGTAGAAAAGAGACACTAAGTATTCAAAATGAAGTGTACCAATATAGAGATGAAAAGTGGAGTCAGTTTTGTCAAATATAGATGCGTGGATCCAAAAAAGATAAACCAGGAAGACTTGGCACAACATACTGTAAACCAAAATTTAGAATTAGTACATCTAAAAAAAATCTGACTATGTAAGTGTCATGACAGCCAAGCAAACAACAATTATGTTAGCACTAAATTGGATCTGGGATGCATGCCCAGCAACGGTGGTCATTTTTTTGGATTCATTCTCAGGCCTTATGGCAAGAAAAAAGTATGTCTCAATATGCAGAAGTGACTTAATCAGAGAAATTATATTTCTAATAACAGAATTAGTACAGACGAGAATATATGTAGCATTACCTTGGACAGGGCCAGATTAAGATCCTTGTAGATCCTAGGCACTTCTGTTTCGTAGGCCCTTTGGTGGATGCATTTTTATGGGTGTATCAATTTCTATGGGTAGACGAGTGATCAAAATTATGTAGAATAATTTTTCCAGGTAGGAAAATGGTATGTGTGACATTATGATATGTTTGTCAAAGAATGTTATGATATGTTGATCACTAGTATGTGCTGTCACCTTTAGTATGGATAATCCATGTTACATCAGATGAATGAATTTAGAAAATGATTTATGAGCGCATGGAATAGAGTTTTCCACCCAAAGCTTACACGTGTGATGACCAAATGTTGCAGTACGTAACAGACCTTAACAACTGATTTGATCACTATGCTGATTGTAATGTTCTTACAAAAACATGGTCAAAAATTTTTTCATAGGCCCTTTAGTTTTCGTAGACCCTAGGCACAGTGCCTACTGTGCCTATTGGATAATACAGCCCTGAGCTTGGATCCTAGTGCATATTGGGATAACAGGTGATAACATAGTAGACAAAGCAGGTAAAAACACCATATGAAATGGAAGGATTGTCATAGAAATACTCTTGAGTAAACGGGAATTCAAAAGTCTATTATAGGGAATTTTTTTTTAAAGAAATGGCAAAAAAATGTGCTAATGGAAAAAAGAGAGGTTTTTTTTTTTTAATTGAGCCTTAGAGTTGAAGATAACAATATACTTCAGGCTTTGTATAGGAAAAACTAAATGAATTCGCCATTGTGGCTTAAATAAAAACATTCTGGCAGGTAAAAGAAACAATTGATTACCTTCTATGGGTATATAGATCTTTGATAGATAAAGGGAAAAGCTTTCTGAGGAATTCAAACATCTCAAGGTAACAAAAGTTACATTATGTTTTTCGGTGAAAATATCAGGGAAATATAATATTAGAAAGATGTTGTTACATAGGCAGGATGAGAGAATACTACCAGTCAGTAGGAAATACAGTTAGTAGGGTCTATAGACTTTTCAGTTAAAACTGCTTCACCATTAAACCGAAAATTAAAATGTTAAAAAAATGAGATGTCAAAGGGAGTGATTGGGACAGGCTGTGCTTAAGGAAGGAAAGCCACAGTGGAATTGAGCTAGTGCTGGGTCCTTGGAGCATGGGGCCAGGTACTCAGGGAAACATGCCTGGACTACTACCCCAGGAAGGGAACAGAGTTGACAAGAACAGGGAAGTTGCCAGGAGTGGGAGTGTCAGAGACCCCTTGGAGTGTTGGCCATGAAGCCCAAAAGAAGGGAGTGAGATAAGAGACTGCTTTGCTTTGCTTGCCTTTGCTAGATGAATATACCTTCTCAAAGGCGATTGGGCATGGCAGCACGTGTTAGGAAGCTGAGGAAAAGTCCTGTTCTGTGACAACATCCTTGCAATAAAGCTGCTAAAAAGATTACCAAGTTATTTTTGAAGAACTGGGATGTCTTCCAGGCATGTTACACCTAGAAATAGAATAATCCAGACAGGAGAAGGCAGCGGTGATATGCTTGGGACTACTGGGATATAAGAGATGCAGGCTCAATTCTCCCCTCTGTCTGAGGAGGAAAAGGGATGTGAACCTAAATCTCCCACTATCACAAATTCATCTGTCTGCTAGAAAGAGCCAGGGAAGTAAATCTAAAATAAAATAAAAATTATATTGAATTGCTATTGACTGTAGTACCATACATAGCACACTTGCTAAGCTCCCTAGGGCTATAACTTGACCTGACAAAGGTAAAAGCAATACAGTAGATGCTCATTCACACCTAAATATATTAAATCAGTTCAGAGAGTATCAGAATTAGTAACCTATCCAAAAAAATTATTACAAGACTCCCAGATGTATGTGAACCCCTGAGACAGTGAATGAACAATGATGAAATGTGTATATGACTATCTCAGCATGGTGAGCCCACCATGTATATCAAGAAGCAAGTAACCAACTATCCCATCCTGAAATATTACCTTGTGACCCAAAAAGCAACTATACCTCATGTTGCTAATGAGAAACTGAGTTTTCTTCCAAAGGGAACACTTGTTAACTTTTGCATTGTCATCACTGTCTCCGCTGGAATAAAGATTTGCCCTAATAGAAAAGGTCTTTTGCAGTGGTATTTGCTTCTGAAAGATTTGTCCAGTATGTTTAAGTAAGGGAAACAATTTGAGTAGAAAGTAACTACAAACCACTAGGAAGCATTTTTAAAAAGCCACTGCTAGTGACCCCAAAATATCTCCAGTTCATGCTGAGAGAGAGAGAGAGAGAGAGAGAGAGAGAGAGAGAGAGAGAGAGAGCTGTCTTCTTATCCAGAGCAGAGCACTCTTACAACTTGAAAATACATCAGCTGAACAACAATATGAGATCCACAATCTGGGAGAAAATCAGAAAACACAAAAAATATATAAAAAGCATCAACCAAGCCTTTTATAGGCCAGCATCAAAGCAAGGTCTAAAAAGCATGAAAGAATAAATTATGTAAGACAAGGATCTACAAGTGATCATGTCCATCATTCGGTCAGGATGGCCAGGCACTAAAGAAGAAGTCCAACCAGCCTCTCAAGGAGTACATCGACACTGGAGTCTCTGTTAAGTCGACTTAACCAAGGTCAACTTTAAGTCGACTTAAAGTCAACCTTTTTAAGTTGACTTAGAGAGTCCACAGCCTTGCGTCCACACTGGCAGGTGCTAGGTCAACGGAGGAATGGCCAGGAACTCTGCAAGGGGGCCTGGAGGCCAATTAGGTCAACTTAAGGGCTATCCCCCATCTACACTGGCTTAAGTTGACTTAATAAGGTTGACTTAAGCCTTAGGTCAACCTTCAGAGGTGGTGTTATTAAGTCGACATAAGGAAGTGCTTAAGTCAACTTAATAAGCTCCCAGTGTAGACGCAGCAGTGTGTAAATTGATTGAACTATCCTTAAGTCGACCTAAGGCTCCAGTGTGGACATACCCAAGAATATTGGAACTATGGAGGCAAGCTAACAACTAGTCTACACTTGTCGCACTTTTCAGCAGCAGTCAATGGGAGGTACGCAAGGTACATAAAATACTTTGCACGTCTCCTGTCACCTTACTAACTCCCACTTATCTCCCCCTACACGCTACGCTAAGATGACTGAAAATGCCATCTGGTTGAATTAGTGCTACTCCAGTTACAGGGCTGGAGTTACAGCATCGAGCTGTAGATTGAGCATGTCTTGACAGACTGCTCAATCAAACCCAGAAGAGCGCACTGATGGTAGCGAATTTGCCGCTGTCAGTATAGATATGTCTTAAGTATAAAAGAAGGTGTCATATATAAAAATAATTTAATTATAATACCCAGATCACTGACAACACAAATTTCCAAGCATACATTTGAGCCATTTGGGATTAAAAGCATGTCTCTCGTAAACCAGAGATGCCTTATATCAGTGGTTCCCAACCTGTGACCCATGGGCCAAAAGTGACCTGTGGGGTCTTTCAAAGTGGCCCGCCACTTTTCTACCACTGGCTGAAGAAGAGAGCTGCTGCCTAAGAATCCCGGCGGAGTATGTTGCCACAAGGCTACAAGACTGGTGCAGCAGGCTCAGCGCTCCCCTCCCCTTGGCTGTAGCAGGGAGCTCAGCAAAACACTCTTGTGGCCCTTCAGGGTTGTAAAAATGATATCTGTGGCCTTCAAGCAAAAAGATTGGAAACCACTGCCTTATACTGTCCAAATATGCTCAAGGGTATCAGAAATTTGATGAGCATTGTGATACATGTGCGTAAATACAAGTGAACCAGCAAAAAGAGACAATGAAAATAATCAGTATACCCAACAGACTTGGAAAGAAAATAGGAATGGACTTTTCACCAGATAGCACAAAAACAATTGTGGACTACTCTTTAGTCTTCTGGAAGCAACATGAACTGTTGTAGAAACTACAACTGCCAAAACAATGGAGCATTTCAACAGGTATGGTGTTCAAAGGTGTGCAACTGGAGGCAATATACCCTACCTTGCTTGCAGGGAGTTTACTCAATTTACTTGGAAATGGGAATTCATTAGCATAACACAACAAGTCAAAGTGCAGAGACAAACCATACATTAAAATTGCTAAGACTATACTTAAAAAGACTCAAAAAAGCAAAGAAAATATATGGCAAGTTATTTTTGAATGGAGAACCATTCATACAAAAGGTATTAAGAACAGCCTGGTACAATGCTTGATGCCTACACACACACATCTACCCCCAATTTTTACTACAACTGGCAATATTGGCAGGAGTAAAGATGAAAAGGAAGAGAAGCTCAAAGACTACCAACCACCTAAAGATCTCCCAGAACTACAGCTAGGATACCATGTAAGGATCAAATTATTTCCTTAGGAGTAATCAGGTACTTTGAAGTAAGCTACATATGTGAAATGCAGTGGCCGATAGGCATATATATCACCAAAACCATAAGTACATTTATCTCCTACAACCGCAAGATAAATACATAGAAATGGAGGACAGTGAAATATTCAGTCCTTTGAGACTTGATCTGTAGGACCAAGAAGGAACATGGGTCAATCAGTGACCCATAGATTTGGGACAGAGTCTCAAAACTGCACCCCCACAAGGAATAAATGCAAGGCAGACTCATTTCATCACAAGAAACACTAACATTGTTCCAACACCAAACTATTGCAAAGGTACACACAGGTGGCTGGATAATACTAAGGCATAAAAGAACACTTTTAAATACCTTAGTTACCAAACAAGTTAAGCATTAGTTAATTTTAAAAAGTTGGTGTTAAGTTTGATATATGATGGTCCATTGGTTAATGGGGTATAATAAAATGTGGAGTGTGTAAGCAGGTTTTGGTAATCATGTTTAACTTTGCTATCTCAAATAAATGTATTAACAGATGTTAAAATAAATAACTTTCCAACTCTATAACATGAATTACCTTAAATTCATACACTATCTCTGATGAAATTCCTATCTTAAAGTCTATGAAAGATGTGTTCGTTCATTATATGCTATGGTACCTTGGCTGAGGGATGAATGAGGAAAGCTGTGAATAGCTGTTATACAGATGTGTCTTGTTCCCAGTGGCAACTGCAGGTTCTTTATATCCAATCCAGTGCACCTCTTGACTAGATTACACCTTCAAGAGAATGACTCATAATTTATGACAGCAGTTTGTTTTTGTCTTGTATGAAGCTAAGAAAATAAAAACCTACAGCTGCATCCCACATTCACAAGAGAAGCCCTGAACCTGATCCCAGTGAAATCAATTGCCTTCAATAGGAGCAGGATCAGACAGGGTGGGGGAGGGGGGGCAGGGAACAACCCAAAGTGATATATCCTAAAAAACGAAAAGAATTATACAGTCTCTTTAGAAACTAAAATATTTAAAATGAAGCCTCATTATTCATGGATATGTAGTCATTGGAGGGGGGAGGAAATCAGGGGTCCAAAAAACAACGAGGAAAAAAACCCAAACCATCCCACTTAGTATTTTCATTACTCTTCTGATTAGAAGATATGTCTTCATAATCCTTTTTACACAATAAAATGTTTCAGTTTATTATATGTTATAAACACTCCATTGAAGATTAAAATTATCATAGCTATTAAGCTCTTCAAAAGCATTATGCAAATAGTCTTTTAAATATAATACTATTTCAAACAATCAGAAACAGTGAAAGATGAGATTAGTGTAACTGTAAAGAATTACAACTTTTTTTGTATACACCACAGGCAGACAAGTACGCTATACTTTCTAATCAGGGCAGATGCTTCAATTTTTTATTTTTTTTTTTTAAATCAAGGCCATGAGAGCTGTAGTAAACAAGCATCCTATCAAGCAATTCTCTTCCAGATAGAATGAGGAGGAAACTTGCATCCAAAGTATGACTGTTCCTAATTAATTATCTAAATAACAAATATAGTATTATCCTGTAAACCATACAAACACTTTTATTGTTCATCCTCAGTATTTGACTTTTAATGGAGTCATAATCCAAACACTTTCAGATTGTCCATCTGGAGCATATAAATAGTTATATAAAACTATTTACTGGTTTTTAAACTCTGGTAAATGCAATTTGCTAATTTTGCAATGCCATTATGTTATTATCTGAACATTTAGCTCTGCCTTAATACCCATGTGTTCAAAGAGTATGATTCTGAATAGCTGTAAGCAAGGTGCATACATTCTACTCTCACAGAATGCCGTTCAGTATCTCTCAAGATTCATTAAGCACAGGCAAGACAGGGCTCTAGATTGATTCTTGTGCAATGGAGAGAAAATGAACAGTTATGCTGATTACTTCATCTACTTTATACAGAAGATTTGCCAGTGGTGTTGAAATGTCACAAAAGAGTTCATGAAAAACTCCATTACTGGACTACTACTTCTAGAATGTGGCAAAAAACCCCAAAACAAACAAAGCTGACCATTTCTGGAGTGGTGAAAAATGTAGATGTGTCAACAGAAATTTTTCCAAATCATATTATCAAATTGTTCAGATAAAATTTTAAAATGTTCACATAAAAATGTGTAGTTTTGATACTTTGATGCAAAATTGTTTGGGGGATTTTTTAAAATTTTATTTAAAATATTTTTAAAAAATTAAAATGCTCAAAATTGATTTTTTTTACTTTTAAATTCACCTACAATTTTTTAAAAAAATCATTTTGGTTCAACTCAATTTTTATTGCCTTTTCAAAATTGCCAATAAAGCAAAAAATACATTATTCACTCAGTTCTAGTTATGTCTTTTACAACATTGAAAGAGACAATCAGCGCTAGGGCCAGATCTACAGCCTCTTGAAGTTGATGGAAAGATTCCCATTGACTTCACGAGGCTTTGAATCAGAACCTGTTTTGGTGCACAATTCTTTTAGAGTCTTACAAATATAAGCATTTATCTCGTCAAATTTTACATCAGGCTTTTTGTTTTGAGGTTCATCCTTATGTAAACCAACTACTGTAATAAAATGTATTGCCTAGCAAAGTTGTTTCAAAACTAAAATAAAGAGACAGTTCAATAAAATGTTCATGCTGTGATAACACTGCATATTAAAAAAAGAGAAAGATCTAATTATGTGTGTGTCTGTGAACTAAAGCTTTTTTCACCGCCACAAAGAACATCAAAACTATCCTTTTTTCCCTGTCACTCTTGGTACCAAATTCAAATATGAGGTAAGGAGATGCAAAATTATATGCTTAAATTAAGTTGCACCCATTTACACCAGACTTGAATTTAGCTCATGGTGAGCATACTGAGGCAACAGCTTCATATGACTTTTCTTATTTCACATCACATGGATATTCTCAGTGTTGTCAGATCTCTTGTAAAAGTCTCTTTGCCAATGGTTATGGGAATAATTTCCTTCCACCACTGTATGAATGTTATTAAGCAGTGTCCTATTAGTAACTGTTCTAGAAGCAAGTTTTCTGAGAGGATCTCCACACTGCTAGATCCTTCTCTTGTGATTGGACAGGAGCATCGGTCACATTTTGAAAATGACTTTCCTTGTGCCTGATTTCATGGTTTACCCAGCACATTCTTCTGATATTTTTGTGAAGTAGTTCATTGAGGTTTACCACAGTCAGAAGTTCTGGATGGCAAGATAGGACTATGTTGATGTTGTTTGTGTTAAGACTATCTTCCAGTAACTGTGTGAGATCTAAATGCATATTTTCAGCATCTGCAACCTCCCTTGTTACTTCTACATATGCGATGCGTACCTTGTTTATTCATGAAATGTACTGATGAGCAGCGTAAGGTAGGAGAAACCTGTAACACTGTAACCACTCTCTAGTTATCTATCAGGATCCTTTCCAGATGGAGTGATTCAAGTGGATGCAATTGCTCCACCTTTTCCAAAATTTGCATCTTTTCAGGAGTCCATTTCATAAAGGTGAGACATACTGAAACTGATACGAGGCTGGTTTTTATTTTCCAGCACACGTAACCCACCATTGGTTATGTTTATAGAAGTTTAGCACTTAGATCATATGAATGGGTCAATATCCATTTACTACAGTGGCTATGGTTATATAGCTAGTTTAAGATCATAATAAAAAAGTACAATGAACCCTGCCTCTGTCAATATGCGGGGAAGCAAACTTTACCTCCTTTAGTCCCCAATCCTGTAAACGCACAAGCACAGATGCTTAACCAACACTGATGCTCCCACTGAATTCCATGGGATTACTCCAGTGGATAAGTTAAGCGTGTGCTGACGTATTTGAAGGATTAGGACCCCAATGCACAGTCAAATGCACACTCTCCAAAAGAGACAAGAATCATTCCTTTTTACATTTTTCTCTTTTGTTTTTATTAAGAAAAACTTTAGGAAATTCCTTATCAGAGAATTATGACAAGAAAACATTAAGGTTGCAAGTTTAAACACTCAAATGCCAAAGTTAAGCTGTATATATGCACTGCTATTAGGTTTTTAATCACATGATTGCATATTATTATATCTGAAGGACCTCTACCTGATTCAGTGCGCTGGTGGATGGATGTGACATACGTCAGGCAGAGATGTGACATTTATTTATAATTAAACTACTTAGAAAAGAAATGAAGATGACATGTACACAGACTACGATTTCTATACCTACTAAAAATAAAAATGATTCATTTCCCCTCAGTATATTAAATCATTTAAAAATATTTAAAATAATTATTTGTGTGTATCTGTAAAAAAGTCTCTGTGCCAAGGGTTTTGAGAATAATTTCCCTACAAACACACACGCACACACACTTATTTCCCCAATGTTCAATAAGTGCATCTCTGCCTCATTCAGCATGTCTATATATCATTTCCCTAGGTAATTACTTGGCTTTGGAGATATTGATGTAAATATAAGTATTAACAAAATTATTATAATTTATTCTTATATTAGGTCATTACAAACTTGGCTGCGCATTTACTGATTTTTAAGAGATTACTAAAATTACTTTCATACCCACTATTCTTGAAGAATATAACAACACA
This sequence comes from Pelusios castaneus, assembly GCA_007922175.1. Lineage (NCBI taxonomy): Eukaryota > Metazoa > Chordata > Testudines > Pelomedusidae > Pelusios > Pelusios castaneus. Next base: position 1,700,188 of record ML685812.1, read on the forward strand.
TGCTCATGTTTTGGGATGCTTATTTTATTAAATTAAATGTTCATACTAATTAAAGAAATCCCAAGAATCTTCTCCTTCTTGTCAGCCAAGAAAAAGCCACACGTGTCAAAGCACATAATACCCAATGTGTTTACACAGATTCTAAAAGGCAACATTTATTATGTCTATCTTGTTGTTATTTTCTGTAATATTTTCTTTTCTGCTATATTTTAGAAAATACATACAAAACACTAGTTATGTGCTGCATGTACAATATTCAATAGTAATTTTAACAGCAAATTGTAAATGCTATAAATGGCAGATCACAGCCAACCAAAGGTTTTATCAAAAGCAAGACACAGAAATCTTGTGTAAGATATAAGATTTTATCTCAAAGAATGGACTTCGTAAAATATTTAGTTTAGGAGAAGTCCTGCCTTTAAAGGAATAAAAGGATGCAAAAAGGACCAACGCTTGTAGATGTCACCAGAGCTATGAAATTAAGGAATAAAATATTACTTTTCTTTATTCTCCTCAGTTTCAAACTCCACACAAATTATAGAAACACTGAAAATAATTCCTTTTAAAAGCACTCAGAAGTCTTATGTTTTGGGAATGTTATGTAGAAGTCCACTGTTACTTCTAAATTCATATTCCTACTTAAAGTTTAATACTTTCTAATTCCTTAAATGCTTAAAATGGTTTGAGCCTCTTTTGATATGTATATTTGCAAACATTCTGAATGAAATTCAATAAAGATAAGTGCCAAGTACTGCACTTAGGGTTGAACAACCCATTGGCCACACACAAAATGGGCAATGACTACCTAGGAAGGAGTACTGCAGAAAGGGATCTGGGTGTAATACTGGACCACAAGCTAAATACCAGTCAGCAGTGTAACACTGTTGCAAAAAAAGCAAATGCCATTCTGGGGTGTATCAACAGGAGTATTGTGAGTAAGACACAAGAAATGATTCTTTCACTCTACTCTGCACTGATTAGGCCTCAACTTGAGTATTGTGTCCAGTTTTGGGCACCTCATTTCAAAAAGGATGTGGAAAAATTGGAGAAAGTACAGAGATGGGCAACAAAAATGATTAGAGGTCTGGAACATTTGACTTATGAGGGAAGATTGAAAGAGCTGGGTTTGTTTAGTTTAGAAAAAAGAAGACAGAGGGGATATGATAACAGTTTTCAAATACCTAAAAGGCTGTTATGAGGAAGGAGAAGAAAAATTGTTCTCCTTAATCACAGATGATAGGACAAGAAGCAACGGGCTTAAATTACATCAAGGAAGTTCAGCCTAGACATTAGGAAAAAATTCCTAACAGTCAGGGTGATTAAACACTAGAATAAGTTGCCTCAGCAGGTTGTGGAATCTCCTACATTAGAGGTTTTTAAGAGCAGGTTGGACAAACACCTGTCAGGGATGGTTTAATGGGGGTACTTGGTCCTGCCATGAGTGCAGGGAACTGGACTCAATGACCTATCATGGTCCCTTCCATTTTCTTTGATTCTATGAAAAAACAAGCATCTAATGTACTACTTTTCTAATATCATTTTTAGATAAATAGTACATTGCTTTATTTACCTGTATGGTGTCCAGCAACCTTGCAATAAGTGATTGCTATTATATGAAGCCATCTGAGTACTGAACCTTTATATTAGTTTAGAATCTTTAAATTAATTGGGGAATTATAATTGTCTACCAACGCTTAAACAACTCTATAAAAAAACTCAAACAGACAACGAGCTATCACTTCAACAATAGCTATTTTAAATTTAAAGCCCCTCATTAAGAATTAATTAAATTTAAAAAAAAATATTTCGAGAACTGGAGAACTTTTATATCTGACATAAGGATTTTGGACTTATTTGAAGCAGAATTGCAAATCCTACTAAATCCCAGAAGAATGTTAAGTATCTCTCAATTAATGGATTGAATAGAAGAACAAAAGTTAAAATGCTAACTTTAAAGATGCTTTGAGAATGCCCTGCCTTAGAAATATGTGTACTGTCTGTGCATTAACAGACTATATATTTATGAGCTTGAAGATATTACTAAACCAACCCACAAAGGCACTGAGCCAATGAAAGGATGACAGCAGCTACTTTTTAATCCAAACAAAGCCTGGAAGTGGTGTGTTGTCCTTTTTTTATGAAATGAGAGGAAGGAGGGGGCTATAAAGCCTCTCTGAATTGAGAAAGCAAGTTAGCAGCAATCTCAACTCACAACTGCATTCAACAGTTTCATCAGAACCGCTTATCTCTGCTCATTCTGTCTCCCCAAGCAAGACATCTCAGAAAAAAGCAACCACAAAGCAACATCAAGAAGAAGGAACTTTCTAATTAACACTGTTTCTTCAGTATCAAGTGTGAGATAAAACTTGTCAGAGCGCTGACAAGGAATTAGATTTAATTTTTTCTTCCAAAGATTTTAATGGGATATTGAAATGCTACTGTAATTAAAGACTTGAAAGCTTTTCCTGTTATACCCTGACTGGTTAGATGTATTCCTGAAAAGGAGACAGAAGACAACATTGGTAAACTGAGAGAAATAGTTGAATTTAATTTGAATTTATGATTTTTAATATTTATTTGTTTGCCTGTCTGAAGACAACTTCTTGAATGGCTTCTCTTATGTAACTGATTTGAATACTTTTTGGGGTTTCATGGGACTTAGTTCAGACTACTCATCAGTGCCCATTACTAAAATGTTTAGGTTATCCATGGTAAACCGAACAGGATTCATGAATCCCTCAGATGAAGTTCTTTTACCCCTCCATAAACTCTTTAACTGTTTCACAGATAACTAAATTGGTCTCACCACTAATTTGGGAGTATAATGTAACGGCGTTCATTTACCAATGGAAGTGTGCCACCAACAGAAGCAGGCTCATTCTCAAAAATGTAATCTTCAAAAGCACCCCTCACAGACACATATAGAGAAGATAGTAACTGAAGTAACCATTGTTTATTGTCTGTGTTCTGTTTTAATTGTTATTTAATAATAATATAGTCATCATTAATTATTGTGATCACTTTGCTTGTGTTCAATCACAGTATCCTCTAAGACACGACTAAAAAAGTGAATTATATTAATATTGTTTCACTTTTGCCAAGTGCCTTGCATCCATGTGTCCCAAAGCCTTTTTAAGTAACCCTTACAACAACACTTAGATAGATGGGTAAACTGAGGCACCCAGTGGTTAACTGATGGTCCCTAGTCACCAAGTTATTGGGTTGATCTGGGCTGAACATCTGTACGTGAGACACAGTTTTGGTTTTTTTTAATTCCATATTTCAGGGACAATTTGCTGAAATCTTTTTCTGTCATGCAGAGAAATAAAGCAAGCATCTACATTGCTTTGTGACAGAGGACAGAGGAGTTGTGGGGGCAAAAACCATAACTATTTTCAAAACTGAGCTTGATAAATTTATGGAGGGGATGGTATGATTAGCCTATTTTGGAAATTGACTGATATTTGGCTACGTGTGGTGGATATACAAGTGGCCTAAAAGGGGAGAGTACATGGGGTGGGTTCTGAGTTATTACAGATAATTGTTTCTTGGGTAACTGGCTGTTGAGACTTGCCCACATGCTCAGGGTTTAACTGATCACCATATTTGGGGTCGGGAAGGAATTTTCCCCCAGGGCTGATTGGCCTGGGCTCCAGGGGTTTTTCACCTTCCTCTGTAGCACAGGGCATCGCTCACCTACCAGTGAATTCTCTGTATCTTAAAGTCCTTAAATCATGATTTAAAGAGGTGAATAACTCTGTCATAGGTTGGTGGCCTATTGCTAGAGTGGGTAGGTGAGGTCTTGAGGCCTGCATTTTGCAGGAGATCAGACTAGATGATCATACTGGTCCCTTCTGACCTTAAAGTCTATAAGTCTATGAGGACATTGATTTTATTTGAACTACTGCAATATGAGACTACATTAGAAACAAAGAATACCAGTGTCAGAACACAAAGTAAAAGAGTAATACAATTTGTTGTGGCTGAATAATGAACTAAGTAAATATTTGGACTGTCATTTGAGCTCATTGGAACTAATATACACAACAGCTTCTTAAATACTCCCTAAAAATACTTCTGTTTTCCACTCTGTACTTTACATTGCAAAGCTTTTGTTTACAAAGGAAATCTGATTGGATCTGCTGCTTTAAATGATTCACTTAAAACGATTCATATCTTGTTTGGCAACTAAGAGCTGTGTTAGCTTTTTATCTAGGTACTTATTTAGTCCCCAGTCCCATAACATCTGACCACTTCACTTACATTGATGAATTTACACACGATATGCCAGTGATGTACAATGATGCTATTTATCAAATTTTCCAACTAGCACTTTTGTGCTTTCCCCCAGGCCTCACCCTATATATGGAAAAAGTTCCCCATGATAGCTGCAAAGTCAATATGTTGTCCTACTTCAATATCCTCCTTAAAAGTAATCTCTGCCCTGATACTTACGAAAATGTCAGCAATGGCTAGGAAGACAGTAGGCAGTCACCACTGCTTACTACACTGATCCAAATCACCTTATTACCACCTTCTGCTCATCCATTCTCTTTGTTGTACCCACCTTTTGTCCTTTCTCATATAATTAGTTTAACTGTTCAGAGAAGGGATCATCTTTTCATATATATTTATACAATATCTAGCACCATGGACCTGAGTTCTATGGTTTCTACCACAATGTAGTTATAGTATGTTTGTATAATAAGGAAATATTCTCATTTTGTAGGTGAGCAATGGAATCACAGAAGGATGTACAAGGTGATTTTTGGAGCTGGCTATTGGGATACAGAGAGAAATTGGAGGACTCAGTTAGGGATGCTCTTAAAACTGGTGAAATGTTAAAAGTGACATGTAGGTTATCAAGATGTTCTGAAAATGTTCCTCCTGTTCTGGCTACCTCAACTGTTTGGGGCCTTTGAAAAAAAAGCTGAGTCATATCCTTGGATTTTCAAAAGGCAGTACTGTCACATTAGGTTACGGTCTCTATCTATTGTGCACTTTGAAGATAGTACATAGCACATGACTAAACAAAGTTTATGTGGTAATTGCTGGGTGACAAGGAGAAGGAAACATGCAATATACTGGAAATGCATCCAGTGTTGGGGTGAATATGGCAGATTCATCACAGTAGATTCATTATGCTTGCTTTGAAGAGGTGCCACAGAAATCTTGCAGAGAAGGAATGCAGACCAAATAAGGCACTGCTACATCATGTTTCTACCTCAAATGGCTACATTTCAATTAAAAGTGTAAGACCATAACAGGAACATCTTTTGGCAAAAATATATAATTAGAAATGTAGAGTTGGAAGGGACCTCAAGAGTTATCTAGTCCATATCTCCTCCCCAAGGTAAGGCAAGACTAAGTGTTATCCAGATCATCCCTCACAGGTTCTTTCAAACCTGTTCTTAAAAACCTTCAGTGATGGGATACACAATTTACCTTGGAAACTTATTCCAGAGTTTAGCCACCCTTATAGTTACAAAGTGTTCCTAATGTCTAACCTAAATCTCCCTTGCTGTAGATTAAGCCTGTTTACTTCTTGTCCTACCTTCAATGGAATGGAGACCAATTGATTTCAGTCTCCCTTATAAGAGCCTTTGATGTATTTAATGACTTAGGTTCACCCATTGTGTTCTTTTCTCAAGGCTAAACATACCCAGTTATTTTTTTAAACTTTTCCTCATAGGTCAAGTTTTCTAAACCTTTTACCTTTTGTTACTCTCCTCCAGACTCTCTCTAATTTGTCCATATCCTTCTTGAAGTATGGCACCCCAAAATGGATTTAATACTCCAGCTAGGGTCTCATCACTGTAGAGTACAACGGAACAATTATCTTCTGCCTTAAATGTGATACACCTGTTAATACAACTCCAAAGGGTATTAGCTTTATTTTTTTTTGCAACTGCATCATATTGATGGTTCAAATTCTATTTATGATCCATTATATTCCTAATCCCTTTTCTGTGGTACACCTGCCTTGGCTAGTTATTTTGCATTTGTGAATTTGAGCTTTCCTTGCTTCTGAGACTACTGATCCTCTGGAGTGCATAGCTGGTCCCCCATACCCAAATAAGCATTTGAAAATTCTCATATAAATGAGCTATTCCCAGGATACACATGGGGTTTGTGGCAGAGTTGGGAAGGGGACCCAGATCTCCTGACTTTTGGTTCAGTGACTTAACCATTAGACAATTAATACCTTTGGTCCTGTGCAAGCCATATAGTTTACAGAATGAAAGAAGGCCAATGCTTATATCATGAGTTAAACAAACTGGGACAAATTCTGTTCTCATTTTAAATCAGAAATATTGTAATTCAGTTTAATTAAGTGGAGTTACTCCAGTTTTATATAGGGGAAACAAACAGTATCATTTGGCCCGAAGTGTGAAATGCCCCCTAGTGCAAAGAGCTCATACGAGGTTTTCTGAAACACATAAACTCTAAGTAAAATGCAGGTTTAACATGAGGCTTCAGCAATGCAGATGGCCTGTATAGCAACTTTTACTCTCTCAATACTAAACTAATATTCAGTACAAAATATATCTCATTTTTCTCTCCATTGGCCAACATTTAGGATAGTGGTACCAGACATATAATCTTCATCTAAATATAATTACAGAACAAGGGTCTTCCAGCCAAATCCATGCTACTATACCTATGCCATGGGTAGACATCTGACTGGCGAGTGTAAGATCTAGAAGCATTTCTTGTTTTTAGGCCTCCCACACGGCATCCCAATGAACTGCTGCCATGTTACGGGGCTGGTTCCATATAGAAAACCGTGCTTCCATTTGATTTAAAAGCTTAAATTGCTCTCATGGTTAAAGTGCACAGCAGCATTATCTTTATAAAGCTGTTGGATGCTACATCCAATTGTCTGAATCACTGGCAATATAGCTTGAGGCTAGACAGGTATATTACTCTTTAAAAACAGATGGTGATACACACAAGAGATTTGAGAGAAACACAAATCCTCAACCCAGTAACAGATTTCTTGAAAATAAGAAATTTATTTATTATCATTTATACAAAATCTCCACTATTGCCCTCTATTACCCTGGCATAAAATATACAGTATTTGGGAATAGACATCAAAACAAAGGAGCTTTATTTTCTGGGAATCAATGTCAACTTAGAAGACCTCTATAATCTTTTTTGTACAATATGTATTTTGGAACAGACTACAGATTTAGACAATTAAAGGAGAAGATTAGCTTTGGATAGAAAGGTTTTTGCCATAAGTTCCTCAAACGCTACAGTAGTCTAAAGAAGATGCAGTTGGCATTTATAGGGTTTTCAGTCATTAACTTAGAAAAAAATTAAAGTGCTTGCTGCTGCACTGTTGGGGGGAGAGGGTGTCTAGTTGGTTTTGGCCATATCTTGTTTAGTCATTTCAAGGATTCATCTACCCTTTCCTAATGATAACAGAATACATGGCCTACTAGTGATCCATAAGTATCTGTCCCCCATTTATCCTATTTAAAAACAAATAAAGGGTGTCAGTATTGATGTCACAGCATTTACAAAGCCAGAATCTCTAAGCCTGAATAGTAATGGTAACTCTGCCCTTTACATTGCCCAAGAGTAACTGAGGTTGAAAATAGAGAAGTGCAAGAACATGACAGGATCTGACCTGAGTCAACTAAAATCACAACCATTTAGCTTCTAAAACTGGAAAATCCAATAGCCTAATCACCATCCAAATGTAGCAATGTTCCCAATGCATCAAATAGTCAACATTAACCAATTAACAGTTACCAAACAACAGTGTCTGAAGTACTATGGTATTTTTCTAATCATAACAGGAAATATTTCTGGTGTCACAGATATAGTGACATGGTGCATTCTGTCATTTTAATGCAGCTTATTATATTTCTCTCCCTCAAACATTCTCTTAATTCAGGGATCTTAGATCTTGTTTACTGGATTTCTTTCATGAATATATACTGCAGTATCTTAAGCACTCCAGCTTATAACATTGATATTAGTAGATCTAATGAGCAACAAAATTTTGCAAAAAGTTGCAAAGTTTTTGTTTTGATTTTTCATTGGGCTTTTATTTTGGCCAAATTTTTCTATCACCTCTACTTTTATAGTGTTCTGGGCTGTCTCTGTAAAACAGTCATATTTTTATAAGAGTTTTTATAATTCTGAGTGTAAAGTCTCTGCTTTAGATTCATATGCCTATTAACTTTCTTCTAGCAAGGGAAAGATTATGTGACTACATACAGCTCATACTTCTCACTGTTGACCAAACATACTATCCATTGAAACAAACATGAGTGTTCATTAAAATGGTGCTTAGATGGAAGAGAAGACAATATCAGCATTTACAATATAGCCATATTGGCAGTTTTCATGCTCCAGTCGCTTCTCAGCCATGTAGGAGGATGTGGAATTCTGAGTGGATGAAACCTTCCACTGCTGCTGTGAACTATCCTCTATCTTCCTGAAACTCCAACAGGATTACTTTTTTCTGGTTTTCACAAACTGGTCAGAGTACTCACATATTCCACAGGAAACTGATCATAAGGCATTTAAAGCCCTACGGTTAATTATATATTTAATCATCTTTTGCTTCTTACAATATGGGTGACATCATCCCCCTAACTGCACAGCATGCAGGAGGTCAGTTGGCACGAATCCCAGCCAAATGTGTCCAGCAAGCACAGATGGGGAGTGGAGCATACACATCATCATAATCATTTTCCCCTTAAGATGGTGGGAGCTCTTTTCTATGAACACAGCATAGTTTGGAGCTTAACACAATTTCAGGGAATGTGTCTCATTCTAGGTGGCTATGTTCCATGGCAAACTGGTAAATAATCCTCCAGAAAAATCCATTGGACTCTAATTGGGGTAGCATTACCTCTAGCTTCTTGGCTTCACTCACTTTCATGTGTGTTCATGGTGTGTGTCCATGGTGTACAGAATTGGAGCTGTCTGACTAATGCCAGCAAGATTCATGACTAAAATCTGCTGCAGGGGAAAGAGGCCAGAGAGCAGCCCAGCCCAGCCCAGCATTCTGTCCTGAACACCTTTAAAATAAGGAGGTTGAAAGGATTTGCCACAGATTGTTGGGCTTCACGCAGTGAGGTGGGCCTGTCCTCTCCTTGTAGCCCCTAATCTTTTCTTTGCTGAGAGAAGCTATCTCTCCATTTTGTATTTTTGCATGGAAGGGAATATTATTCCCAAGTTACTATCACTGAAGAATGACAGAGATTTGAGCCCAAGCCATACTCCAGGCTATACCTGAAGAAGACTGACCAGAATGTACTCTCTCCCAAAACTCTAAATAGACTGACTTTTATAGTCTTAATGATACAGACCTTGGAGGATGTACTTAGGAAGATTGGAACAAATCTTTCTATGGCTTACAAGTGTAACCCCAATGAAGTTCAAGTGGGTACTCGGGCTATGTCAGAGCGGGATTTAGCTCATTCTCTCATTGTTCATTGTACTTAAATTGTATTGTTTTATTGTTCATCTTTGGGGCCATTAGATAATACATTTTATACAGCGGATGTCTCGAGAAAGCTGTCAAATAACTGTAAAGGACAATTTTCAAGAAGGAACAGAAGAATGGCTGCACTTTGCAACACTGTTCATGAATGTGTTTCAAAAGCAGTTAGTCCAAGTCTGGAAAAGGCCACTGAATTTAAGAAGAATTCTTTCATTCATCCAATGGGCTATGGGTCAGGATTTCAAATTTTAAGCAATGGATGATTCAGAGGCAGAGTTTGCTTTTTAAGGCCTTCCTTTCATGCCTATTTAACTGTTATCACAAGCCACATGTGCCCATTTCATGGCTAACTAACGCTGTCTTTCTACAATAGACTAACACGGCTACCCCTTTGGAATTTAATGCAATTATATAGTTCAGGAATGTGGCTAACCCAGGGCTAGAGATGAAGGCATAATAGAAAAGAACAGTCAGTAACATTTTAAATTATAGCAGACAAATATCATCCAAGTACTCTTTACTTAAACTGTTGACCATTTAATTACGCTGTAATTACCATATAGCTGTAGGATAATTGTACATATACAAGCTCATTATTATACTATAAAAGCGTGATTAGTCCATCTTTTCTAATCCACAGAGCAGGTTACATGCTAATTACTTTTAAGTCAACTCAGTAATTTCAGAAAAGTCTGAAGAAACATCCACATAATTACTACTCTGTGCAAGTCTATAACCAGCTAAAGCAAAATGTAATGCTATCAATTGGCAGGGGGAAAAAAAAAGAAGAACTAGACCATCCTTGGAGAATGTTGATTAGTCAGGCAGAATTTTCTGCATTCTAGAGGATTTTAAAATATTTTGAAATGAAAGGTTTATGACAAAAAGAATGCCCACCTAGGATTTCTGTAGTACAGTATATGCAACAATACCTTGCTAGTTAGAGAAGATGATATTCTAGAAGAACCTGAAAAAAAATACAATCTCACTGAAACAACTGCCCCCTCCTCCTTTCCCCACCCCAAGTGCTCATGGATCTTCCACCCAATGCATTTGAAATCTTATAGATTGGTATTCTTCTGTATTTATTTGAGCTGAGTGGTGTGCAGGAGACCCTACCCCAAAAATGCCTTAGTCTACAAGTAATCCCTTTAAAATCAATGGGATTATAAACATAGTAAAATACTAAACATGAGAAAGAGCAGCCTAATCTGTCTCTAAATACATACAATTATTGCAAAAGCCAGAATTAATAACAAAAATAGACAACACATATAACTACACCAAAATTTTAAGGAAAATGGGTTTTCCTGATCATTTCTTACGCGCAATGAAGACCAGTGTTTTCTCTTCCCTTAGTTGCAGTGAAACACACAACCTGATGTCTCCATTAAAACTGGTCAAATAAGGAAAGATTTAGAAATCATTAATTTGACAAGTTGACAGAAAAAAATTATCAGCCAAACTATTGTTGAGTATTATCTATGTGCAGCTCTATCTGCTATACAGAAATCAAACATACTGTATGTATATTTTTGTAGGGTTGGTTTTATTTTTTTTGGGGGGGGAGGGGGCAACTCACATGTTACAAAATAGTTTTAAAAAAGAATTTGCTGATATTTTGGCAGAGTTTCTTCTGAGTAATCTCAGAGGAGTTAGAAAAAAAAATTCAGACCAGACCAAACTTTGTTTTCTGTACATACTTGACTTTATTTTCTTGTATTTCTTTTCCCCCTTAGTCTAAAATTAAAAGGAGTTCATATTGAAAAAGCATATGGTTGATTTCAGTTAGGAAAAATTATTACAATAATTACATTCAATATCCCAAAATCCCCTCTTCAGTTTGAAAAAGCAAAATGATCTTTCACTTCCTGTCCTAAACTGTAGCTGTTCTACATATATCACCCCAAAGTTGGCTGAATCCATTTCTTGATGAAAGTGATCCCAATGTATAATTTATAAAGTGCTTAGGGATCTTCTAGGAAGCTAATGCTTGACAAATCGTTATGAGATTAGCATTTTTGCAGTGACATCAGCATTTATCATCTGCCTTTCAAATGACATTTATCCAACTGAGGATACAAAGGGGCTTGGTATATTGTACTGCAATAAATCAGTGTATAGAAAGATTATTAAACTACTCACTTCACTGGCATGGCACTTTCTGACCAAAGAGACACAGGGTGGGAGAGGTAGTCTCTTTTACTGGACCAACTTCTCTTGGTGAGAGAGGGAAACTTTTGAGCTACACAGACCACTTCAGCAGGAGAAGAGCTCAAAAGCTTGTTGTTTAAGTTGTTCCATAAAAGATATTGCCACTCCCACCTTGTCTCTCTAATACCCTGGGACCAACACAGCTAAAACTACACTGTAAATTAACAATGGCAATTAGACTGAGGCTGAATCTGCTTGAAGTAAAAAAAAAAAAAAATAATAATAAAAATTGGACTGTTCTGTGTGGTTGGGAAGGGACATAATTAGGAGAGAGAATGAACTAGATGGTAGTTTGTCCTGTGTTGTTTTTCTTTGGTGCTTTGCCATTGCTCCCTGACCTAGACTCCTCTTCAGCACAGGTGTTCTCAGAATCAGATTTCTCAGTCATTGCTTCCTCCGTCTGTTGCTTTCCAACTAATGCTGTGACTCACTCCTTCCACTCACTTTCCCGTGTTGACTCTTAGCCATCAATTGATTTTTCAGCACTTCAGCACTTGGCAACAAAAGGGACACTATTAAAGTACTTACACCACAAAATATACCTTCCTTTAAATAAGGTAAATTTCATATTTGGAGGATGAAGTACATGACTTACGCAGTAACAAACAGAGTTGAGTTGTACTACTGCTCTCTTTGGTGGGCAAGCGTCCAACTCGGAGGGCAGTAGTCTGCATCTGACACCACCATGAATATTTGAAAATGATGTTTTCAAAAAAGATGAGTAACATGGGACTGGATTCCCCTGAATTGCCAGCAATGAAAACAGACCATTTCTGACAATGTTTACAACTCAAGGGACCCATTAATAATGTGCTGATGTCCCTGTACACAAAAGGACTTCAGTGAATAATGTTTTCCATGTCATTGTCTTTAGGCACTGAAGTTTACTGCTATTGTCTTCCATATCAGTCACTATAAATATAAATTAATAATACACAGATTCATTTAATACATTACATTTATGATGCACGTTCAACTATCTCACTTGCACGCTGCTGAGTAATCTAACTCCTCTGAGATTACTCAGAAAGCTCATAATATTCCAAATTTCGGAGCATTTCCAATAGCTGCAGTTTTAAAATAAAAACTGCCAAAAAATTTCCTTCTCATAAATGAGCACTTTCCCTACAAAATTACACTGGCCTGTGACCAACGACGGGCAATAATCACCACTGTAAAGCTCCAATATTTCACAATCATGGTTAGAAATGCCCAAATACTCAAAGATGTCCAGGATTCCTACCTTTGCAATGGGATACACTGCACTTGCTTTTAGACCTGCTGTGTTACCTGACAAATCATAACACTTCTATAAAAGGAACTTTTTCACATAATATTGGTGGTTTCCAAAATGTACCATAATTTCTTCCTTACTCTCTTGGGGTGCATCTAAGTTGACCTAAAGGAGGCGTAAGTTGTCTGAAACTACTCCGCGGCCACACTGGGCTTTCCTGAAGTCGACTTAAGCAGTTCCTTAAGCCGACTTAAGGAAAAGTTAAGGCAACATAACACCACCTACTTTTAGGTTGACCTAATGCTTAAGGAGAGCTCATTAAGTCGACCTAAGCCAGTGTAGACACACAGTAGCCCTAAGTCGATCTCCATGACCTCTAGACCTTCATCCTTGACCTCCATCCCAGAGTTGCTGGCACAGGAAGAGCCTGCCCTGGCCAACCACAGGGCAGGACTCACCCCTGACCACCCTGCTGCTTGGGAGCAGAGCCGAGCAGAACAGAGCTAGCGCAGCAGGCAGGCCCCATCCTGGAGCCACCAGAACATCCTTGAGCTGCTGGCCATTTGGGGGGACGAGGCAGTCAGCTCTCAATTGTGGGGCAGCCATCGCAATCGGGAGGTGTATGCCTCCATCTCCCAGGCCCTGGCTGCCAAGGGCCACACCCAGGACACCCAGCAGGTCTGGGTCAAGATCAAGGACCTCCACCAGGGCTACCAAAAGGCCCAGGAAGAGATGCTCTGGACAGGGGCAGCCCCCACCACCTACCAGTATTACCAGCAGCTGGATGCCTATCTGGGCCACGAGAGCGGCAGCCTGCCAGCCCATACCATCGACTCTGCAAAGCCCCCCTCCCTTGATGACAACAAGGAGGAGGACTTGGGTGACGAGACTGTGATGCTGGAGCAGGGGGAGGCCAGAGCCCAGCAGGAGCAGGAGGATGCCCACCAGAGGGGCGAGCAGAGGCTGCTTGATCACACGCTTGAGCTCATGGAGTGGCAGACCCAGTCCCTGGAGCACCTGGAGGAGCGCCTGTTCTCTCAGAGCCTCACCCTGTGCCCCAGAGGCAGCCCAGGGCTTGCCTTCTGAAGGCCACTAGCACCAGCCCCTCCACCCAATCCTCTTCACTTCCCCCCCCAATCCCAACCCCCATTTCCCTCTCTGAATAAACAGCTTGAACACTTTTATACTGTGTGTTGTGCTTTTTATTGGTGTGGGGACGGGGGGAGACGGGTGTGGGGGAGGGGGGCAGGCATGGGTGGGTAGTAGAGGTGATGGGGCCTGGTAACAGGCCCACTCCTCAGTGCTCCTCGCTGTCAAAGTGGGCCCTCAGCGCATCCCAGATGAGCTGTGCTTACCGCTGGGCCTGCTGAGTCTGGGGCATGGTGTCGTCGGGCTGCTCATACTGCACAGCGAGCCACTCAGCTTTGGCTTCCCAGACGCAAGGGAACCTTTCCACCCACAGCTTGCAGAGATTGTGCAGGCAACCACCAGGAAGTTGGTCTCACCGAGCTGCAGGCAGGTCAGGAGGGTCCTCCAGAGGGCCTTGAGACAGCTGAAGGACGTTTGACGATGCTGTGGCACCGGTTGAGCCTCCCATTAAAGAGGTCCCTGCTGGCATCCATGCGGCCGGTGTATGGCGTCATCAGCCAGGGGAGCAAAGGGTAAGCGGCATCCCCGAGTATCAGGACTGGCACCTGCTCATCCCCCATGGTGATGGTGTGATTGGGGAAGAAGGTGCCCGCCTGCATATGCCTGTACAGGGCGGAGTTGCGCAGGATCTATGTGTCGTGCCCCTTCCCTGGCCAGCCGACATAGATGTTTTGGAAGATCCCGCGGTAGTCCACCAGGGCCTGCAGGACCATGGAGTAGTACGCCTTGCAATTGACATAGTCTATGGCGTGGTGTTCCGGAGCTCGGATGGGGATGTGGGTGGTGTCCACCATGCCCCCACCGTTGGGGAAGCCAAGTCAGGTGATGCCATCGAGGAGTTCGTGCAGGTTGCTCGGGTTAATGAGGCGGGCTAGCAGGACCTGGTTCATTGTCCTGCAGGCGTGCATGAGGGCAGTCCCCACAGTGGCCTTCCCAATGCCAGATTGTTGGGCCACGGAGCGGTCAGAGTCCGGGGTTGCCACTTCCACACGGCGATGGCCACTCGCTTGTCTACAGGTAGGGCGGGTCACAGTCGGGTGTCCATGCAATGCAGAACCAGAGTGACCTTGCAAATGAGCTCGAGGAAGGTCCGCTTGCTCATCCTAAGCTCTGCAGCCACAAGTCATCGTCCCAGGTGGTGAGGACAATCCGCTTCCCCCAGTTGCTGTGGGCCTCCCGTGCCCAGAGGTGACGAGGCACGGAGCACAGTGCAGTGCCCGCGGCAGGTTGCTCAGGCATCTGGGTGGGGGGAAGGCTGTCGTCTCCCTCCGCGCTGGCGTGTCACCAGACAGGCCTGCTCCACAGCTGAAGAAGCCTTACTACTAGCTGGCAGGTGTCGTTCAGCTGGCCAACAAAGTGCAGGAACAGAGGCAGATCCATGACCTGCTCAGGTTCCGAATTTCCAGGCACAATGGGAAGAGGCTGAGCCCACTTCCTGTTTTGAGGGCATGGCTGGGGGAGGGGACACCATCTTTGCTGCCACACTTCCCAAGTTGCACCCCTCCAACGCCTCCCAAGTCAAATGATTTGGGGCTTTTTGCCTGGGACTCTCCAACTTGAAACAACTTCAAGCAAGATCAGGGCCTTGCTTAGTCTCAGGGAGAGACCATCTGTACGAACATCTGACAGCTGAACACCTTGAGCATAAAGTTCAACTATGAGGTCAGTTTAGGTACAGAAGGGAAGGAGAAGAGGCAGATCCATGACCTGCTCAGGCTCTGAGTTGCCAGACACAATGGAAAGGAGCTGACCCCACTTCCTGTTTTGAAGATGTGGCTGGGGGAGGGGAGACCTTCTCTGCTGCCACGCTGCCACACTTCCCACGATGCACTTTTCCAACCACCCCCCCAAGTCAACTTAAGAGTCTATTGTAGACTCTCTACGTCGAATTGGTAAAGCCAACTTAAAGTCAACTTAATAAAGGTGACTTACTACAATCGACTTAGCTTTCGAAGTGCAGATATAGCCTTGGAGGGCAGTAAAATTGAACTTATGACAATAAGGGAATCTGATTTACCAGTGCAAATATAAGAACAATTAGTCCCCCTACACATCAGAATACTCTCCAAAACACTCCTAAAATAGCTGATCTGTAAATGACATGGTGCATACAGAACACAATACATAATGACATAATGTGGTCCTAGGGACTATTTGCCTCATCTTCAGGATCACTTGCACAGCACACCCTTTGTTACTGGTGAGAAATATGGCCATTCCAAACTCATGTCCATAAAATCTTTATGCTACACTATCAATTTGTATGTACTTGTGCATGTGGAACTATTGCTATATGATTATAGTTCTCTAAACAAGTCACATTGTTTTGGCCCTCAGCTACACAAACTTCCATTTACTACAGAGAGAATTATTTTAAGCCTTTAAAGCGTTATTTAAAATATCAATTTACATAAGAATTCCTTCAGGGATACTACATGAGATTAAGTATGCTTTGTGCAAAGAAAATATCAGATGTAACCAGATCAATGGCATCTTTTTAAATGGTGAAGTGTTTTGGATACAATTAAAGCAGTGTGCTTACATGTGCCATAACTCCCAGGACTATCGTGTAGATGATTATTTAACTCTTAGCATAATAAACAGAGCTGGTTAGAAAATCAGGGATTGGGACTGGTTCCCATGGAAAATGTCAAATTTCTGGCAAAATTTTAATACCAGAAGTTTCCAACTGAAACCAAAATACTTCATTTAGGAAGAGTTGCTACATGGTTCAGGTATGTCATGCTTCCATTCTATTCTAAAGGGCAGGTTCCTTGTTATGAATCTCACATGATGTACCATGGTCTCCTTTCTTGTAGTCCATCTAAGTAGCACTGCCCATAGTGGAAAGTGGGGACATGAGGCAATTGAACTACAATTTCCAGGTGACACCATGGCAGGATATCCAAATAATTTTTTTTCAGTTTTCAGGCATTCAGTTTTTCAATGAAAAAAAATGATTTTCATGAAATAAATTATTCAGCAAAAAACACTCCAAATTTTCCTTAAAAAAAAAATAAAAAAGAGTTTTGATGGAAAATTTTTAGTTGGCACTTACTATTAGTAGTCTTGGTAATTTCTTATTTTATCCAATGGTGGATGAAAGTAAATGGAGGAAAAAAATCTTGTTCAATAGCAAAGCTATTTTCTCAAGTTAGCAGCAGAAAGAAATTCTAGCTATTTCTGCAAGTGATGTTATTTTAAGGGAGAGTATGCCATAGTCTCTTGATGGTGCCGTCAGAGTAGCAGAGGAAAAGTAGGATAACCTTGTAACTATGGTGTGACTGATGAACCAGAAGACCATATAGTTTGTTTCTAAGAGTGGAATGCACAGGAACAACTTCCTCTTTTCTGTTTCCCCTTTTTTCATTATGTTTGACATTTCTGAGACTTATCATAACTTTGTTATTAAGCAGCAACCAATGGTAGTAAGTTGTGGGAGAAGAGCCTTCACTGGATTACATTATGTCAGGGGTAGGCAACCCCCGGCACACGTGCCAACAGTGGCACCCAAGCCCATTCAGAGCGGCACTCGGTATCCTCTGTGGATACCAAAATTGCCACTCCTGCCACCACAAGACACTCCAAGTGGCTTCTTTCAGGGGCCGCTGCAGTGCGGAGGTCCCTGCCATGTCCATGCCCCAGGCACACCATGTAAAGAAGCCACCCAGAGCGGCTCCCCTCTGTGGTGTGCCACCACCAAAAGGAGTCACTCCAGGCAGCTTCCTTCCATGGTGTCGCTGCCGAGAGGAACCACTCCAAGTAGCTTCTTTCCATGAGTGAGCTATCGGCACCAGCTGAGGGTTGAGGGGGAGGGGCTGGCACAGTGGTTGGCAAAGGTTGCCGACCCCTGCATTATGTAGACAAACAGATAAAAAAATGTATGAAAAATTAGACAGGGCACTGATTTGGAGACTGAGGTAATGTCCAGTGATTTAGTCAAACAAAATACCTGCTCTTATCATCTATCATAGAAGTTTGAGCATGAAAAATAAAATCTTTTTTCTTCTTTCCTCTGCATTAAAGAGATTTATGACTTTGCCATTGGCATAGGTTATCATGCTGTTATGGAAATCAGGCTGCAATCTGTGCTAGATATTCCCAACATTAAGAGTAAAAGCAGAGCCAAGAGTGTTCATTCTAGTTAGAGACCCATGATAACCTCAAATCAGAGATACACAGCATATGGTGGACCAGTTTCACTGACTGCAAAACAATGCATGGAATGTAAATCAAGGCAAAATGTGGCCTTGCATTGGCAAGATCCTGAAAATCTTATGTAAAAATTATGTAAGGATAAGAAGATGCATTTAAACTAGGCAATCCACATTTCTCTCCATCTTCCAAAAATAAAAAAGTACACAACCCCATCTCCACAAGGGCATTTAGGCTCCTTTATGACAACACAGGATGTGAAACCATTTCTGATTATGTATTTCAATTTTGGTGCTCAAGGTGCACTTCCACTGCTGGCTAAGACAGGTGTTCATCTTCACTGGATTCGGCGTTTAGACCTATGTCTGCATTGCTTTGGGTCAATTTCACCCTTAATCTAACTACAGGATCTTCAAGACACATGTTTGGGATACATCAGTGTTATCAGTTTGAAATTTTGTTTTGTATTCATGGAAAAGTATAGTTTTAAAAGGTTTCTTGAAACCTGTGAACGCCTCAAAGACTTCATTGAACCCACTCTTTTTCTGGTTGCACAGAAGCTTTTCCCCCCTAAATCTGAAACCTGATTTTTCCACAAGCAATTCCTTTTACTAGCAAACCCTTTAATCTCTGTTTTCCCTCCTCCTCCCTTCACATCCCAGTAGTACGTATCTTCTTTGGTTAAGTTCACACATTACTTACAGATTTCTCTGTAGGCTAAAGAAAGGAGTATTATCACAATCTCTTCTTTTTAAAAAATAGCGTGGAATCTGAAATGGTGAAATCCAATCGGATTGCCTGTCTCGTGTCAAATTGCCCTCCCCTGATTTGAGCTTTCCGCAGATTATTATTGATTTTTTTCTTTGCAAAAGCATAAATCCTCTACTTTATAGGTATAACACAGTACTAAAGAACTTTATATTGGCCTTAAGATTGAGCTTAACATTTTCATATACATTGTCTCTTTACCGTTTATTGTTTTTTCAGCAAATTTAGTGCCCAAATTTGGCTGAAACTGTTTTGTGCTCTTAATCTCAGTGGTTATCATTGGAAGATGGACTAAAGCATACAGACAAAATAAAAATTAGCCCAAAACTTTTTACCTAAACTATAATTTAATTAATTAATTTATTTATTTCATTCCTTCCTTCCTTAATTAGAAAAGAATAAATGAGCTTTGCCACATGATCAGAAGATCAGTAGATTCAGGCTGTGGTAAACCTAATCACGAACTGAATTTCACAACTCAGAACACTTCATAGATACATATCCCACTCCAATCCCCGCATTATTTAACTGTGGGTTGTTAGCATTGTTGCAATATTACACTAAGAAAAGCATTTCAAAGGTAACCACGATTCAACTTATTCATGACTTTATGAATTAAAACCAGCACCTTACAACAGACTTTTTTACTCTCTGATTATGACTGGGAACAGCAGACCTGACCAAAATCAGGTATTATAAATTCTCGTGGAAAAAGCCTATTATAAGATTACTAATTCTGTACTTAAAACACAGTTTGGGGTAAACACCACATTCAAGCTTTTGGGAGCTTTTCTCAACCACAGCACTGAACTTTTTGAGGTTCTCCAGTATTAACTATTATGGAATAGAGAAAGACGTGGTCTGAACACAGGATGGGGAAAAGGATGAGTTCTAATCCTGGTTTTGTTAAAGCTTTCCTCTTTGACTTTAAGCAAGTCACTTGACCTCTCTTCCTCAGTTTCTCCATCTGAGGATGATGATAACAATACTAGCTTACATCATGCCCAGAAGATCCACAAATTCTTTTGTCTGAATTCTTCCTTCATGAAAGTGGTGCTTGGTTTCTTTTCCACATAGAAATAAAAAGGATCTGGCCCATAAACACCTCTTCAGTCTCCCAGATGCACGGGGCCATCTGCATAGGGACTCTAGAATCCTTAGATCTGGCTCCTTATCAGTGCAGGCTTCACTGCAGTCACACTGTCAGGGACTATCCAGCCTATACCAGTCCTTGGAGATAACCATTTAAGGGAATTTTCTAGCTGTAGGATCTTTGCTCAGTCTCTAGCTTTATCAACTCTTTTTTTTCTTACTGTTTTGCTTGTTATGTACATAGAGCTAAGGAGAGGGATAAACATCATCTCACTGCTCCAGCTTATCCCTCCTAACTAGTTCCATCACTCTTCTCTCACAAATCTCTAGACTTGCAAAAAGTTCTCCATGGGGGTCGGCCAAGTGGGAGGATGGGGCCACAGAGGTGGTTGATTCTCTCTCCTTTTTTGATCATGGGAAATCCACACACAGATCTCAGGGGGCACAGAGCAGTTAGCTACCTCTTGAGGGTATGGTGAGGATCAGTTACTTAATGTGGACAAACCACTGTCTAAGTGGCAAGTATTATTTCCATGAGTGTCAACTCCCTTTCAGAGCTATTGACCAGCCTGTCAAACCTAAATGTAGTTGAGCATTTGCTTTTGTTTTACATATGCTGGACTGAGTCCTAAGTGGTCATGGAGCTGAGCATCCCACAGCTGAAGTGAAATAGACAAAGAAGGTTTTTTACAGCACCCTTACAGCACCTATGCCCCCAATTCCTGGGTCTGGCTGGAATTCACTTCAGCCTCTAGTACAGCCTCAAGGCTGCTTTAAGTTGTGCTGGATCTAATGATCCATAAAGGTTCATTTCAATGGATGAGAATTGCTGGGGCACAGAAGTGCTGTAACCACATCCCCTTTCCCCACCTTTGATCCTGACATGTCCCCTTCATCTAGGCTTGGTGGCTTTCAGCTGCCTATGCTCTCTGTGGATTCTCCTGATTGCTTATGCCAACTTGCCACCCACTGAGACTCACAAAGCAGTCAGAACTGACACCCCACTCTGTCCTTATGCATAACTAATGCCACCTCCTCTGCTAAATCCAACTTCCTACATGGTTTTCTTCCATTATTATTCTTTCATTCTTTTCTGTTATGTTTTAAGATTGTCAAAGTTCTGATCCAAATATATTATAAGACCTTCAGATAACGTCTCTGGTATTATGAAGAGTAGTTGAATGACTACCAGGACAGCCAATCTTAAGTGTATCTTGTATGCTCCTAAATCAATATTACAGAATTTTTTTTTCTCTGCTGTAAAAGATGATTCAAGTATCTAATATTTGTAGTGTCTCTTGAAATCTCCCCCCTTCCATTTGATCAAAGCATAATAGGTACTAATAGGAGAGTACATATAAAAGCACCCGCCATTGTGGAGAGAGAGATTTTAAATCTACAGTGTTCCTTTGCTTCCTTGCTGTTGCTCTCTTAAGTCCATTATTTGCTGTACTACTTGAAGGCATCATTCTGAGAACACGGACCTCATTCTCCTCTCACTTATACCAATATAAATCAGAAGTAGCTTCACTGACTTCAGTGAAGTTACTCCCCATTCACCTCAATATACAGGACAGGAGAAGATTGCACTATGTTTCGTTTTATTGTCCCCTCAAAGAATAGAACATGCTGAACTGATGCAGGAAAAAAGAGAACATAGTACAATATTTTAATGGTGAAGGGGAAAGAAAGTGTCTGAGTACTCCTCTGGGGCTGTTGATGTTCGGGCTCTGCATTAATTGACTAGGAAAGAGACTATATAGAAATGGGAAGATTGGCAATTGGTAAATGAGAATAAAAAGGAGAAGAGATTGTTGGAGATGAAAGAAGAGATCAAAGCGATATGGTGAAAAAGAGAAAGAGAGGAAGGAGAAACAGAAAGAGGAATGACAAACACTGAAATATGGTGGAAATGAGGCAAAGTATTATAGTCTGGAAATCACCTAGGGTATAAAGTGCACCTATCACAAATAATTTCTTTTGTAGGTGGCTACTTAGAGTTAATTAAGAAAATGAAATTGATGAAGCACACAAAAAATGGTATAAGCTTTCGTTAATACAGAAAAATATAATTGAATCATAGAAAAAATCAATATACAGAATAAGCCTAGTACAATAAAGTGGTTTCCATTGTTCATATTTACAGGACTACATTGTGCATACTTACAACATTATGAAGACTATTTCAAATAATGATGGAAGGAAAAGTAAGTGGTGATTGCCCAAGTGGATGGCACTGGGCCAGGCTTTCTACTTGGTTGTCCCATGTGATCATCCCGGTGTCCCAACATGTTTAATAACCACATCTTCCATGAACTTTTTCCCATTCCTCCCACACATGTTCAGGACCATGCATAATAAGTTTTCAGCCTCCACCCATCTGACGTACACCAGCTACCCACATGTGGTATTCCCGTAACCATAGTTAAACTTCTGACTGCTAATCCCATGCTTGTATCAATTAGTATCCAAATAGTTAAATCAATGCAGTTAGTATCATGGGTTGCCTTATTGCAAAATTATCCTAAAACATTACCATTTATTGGTTTGTGGTTATCTATTTATCACACAATGCACTGCTAAACCATCACAAGATACACATTACTAAATTTTATAACCTTAGGTCAAGGACATAATACTTATGCTATCTTATCCCAATTGTCAACTTCTACTAGGCCTCACTCAGAAGTCTTACCATTTACTACTCCAAGACATATAGCCATGTCTATTTTTCATACATAAATTTTGGTTATTCTACTTGCTGGTTCTACTTCAGTTTTTCTATTTCTGCTTCAATAACTTCCATTATTATATCTACAAGCATGCTTAGCAAATATATGTTTTACACAACAGCAGGTCAGGAGTTAGTGGTCAACCACACACAATTGTAGCCTGTCAATATAAGAGAAAGGTATAAGGCAGTAATGCAAGAAACCTACAGATGCAAAATCTGAACGGTATTAGCTTATCACTTATTCATTATATGAAGTCTATAGGCCTTACCATAAGTCAGTTAATCAGAAGTGACCTTATGTCATAAGGCAGCATAAGATGTATTGCTGTGATATACAAGTATGCATAACTGCTGACGAATAATAATTCAGTTGATGACAGTTTGTGTTGTTTTAGGATTGGAACATCATCAGATGTTCCATCTCAAGACAGTAGTAATCTATTAATGTATATGCTAGGGATAGGCAATCTTTTCCAACACCTGTACTGGCCCCGCCTCCTCAATCCTCAGCTGGTGCCAGCGGTCCCCTCTGCTGAAAAAAAACAGTGGCCTTCTGAAAATTCAGTGGTGGTCATAGCTTGGGGGGTGGGGGGCTGTTGCTTCCCAGGAATGCCTCTGAAAGGAGCGCTCAAGGAAAGGAGCCACTCAGAGCAGCTCTTCTTGGCCACTCCAGGCGCCTTCTTTCTGTGGTGTCCCTGGGGCATGGGCATGGCAGGCACCTCCTGCACCCCAGTCAGCCCCGAAATAAGCCACTTGGAGTAGCTTTCAGTGGCAGGAGCAGTAATTTCTGTGGCATCCTTTTCCTATTAATCCAATTTACAAGGCAATCCAGAGCTTCCCGTATGATATTCCAATCCTTCTCTGTATTGGCAACACCTCCCAACTTTTTCTCATCCTGAAACTTCACTAGAACATTCCCACTTTTTGTGCCTGGATCAGTAACAAAAAGGTTAAATAAGATTGGTCCCAAGACCAATCCCTGAGGAACTCCACTAGTAACCACTCTCCAGTCTAACAGTTCACCTTTCAATATGACCCATTCTAGTCTCTCCTGTCATCAGTTCCTTATTCATATTAATCCTCATCTTTTCCAATTTAACTAATAATTTCCTACGTGGAACTGTAACAAATGCCCTTACTGAAATTAGATCCACTGCATTTCATTTCTCCAAGAAATTTGTTATCTTCTCAAAAAAGGAGATCAGGTTGGTCTGGCCTGATCTATCTTTCGTAAAACCATGTTATATTTTATCCCATTTACCATTAACCTTGATATCCTTAACTACTTCCTCTTTCAATTTTTTTTCCAAGACCTTGCATATTGATGAGGTCCATCTAATAGGCCAGAAGTTACCTGGATCACTTTTTCTCCTTTTTAAAAAATAGGAACTATGTTAGCATTCTCCAGTCATATGGTACAACCCCTGAGTTTACAGATTGATTAAAAATCCTTGCTATTGGTCTTGCATTTTCATGTGCCAGTTCCTTTAATATTTTTGGATGGAGATTATTTAGGGCCCCTGATTTAGTCCCATTCAGAAATTCAAGTTTGGCTTCTACCTCAGATGTGATAATTTCTAGCTCCATATCCTCATTCCCATTAGCCACCCTACCACTATCCCTAAGCTCATGATTAGCCTTGTCAAAAAATGGAGGCAAAGTATCTATTTAGATATTCAGTCATGCCTAGATTATCTTTAACCTCCACTAAATCCTCAATGCTTAGTGGTCCCCCTTCTTTCTTTGTTTTCTTCCTATTTATATGGCTATAGAACCTTTTATTATTAGTTTTAATTCCCTTTGCAAGGTCCAACTCTTTTTGACTTTCTCACTTTATCTCCTCCCTGAGGTAGCTTTCCTTGCTGATCCATCCCATCTTCCACTCCTTAATCATCTGACTGAGATGCTTACTCCTCCAGCTTGGTCTACAACTCTTGCCTATGAATTTTTTTGCCTTCCTTAGGATGCCCGCTTCAGATAATTCCTGCAACTTTGACTTACTACTAATTCTATTAACTCTGGTCTTGGTCTTGGGACTAGAACCTATCAAACCTCAGTTTCAAAGTGAATTATGCTAAACCAAATTCAGGTCACTAATTCTGAAAGTGTCCACACAGTGGTGTACTGCAGTTTAACTAATCCACTTTAAAAGTAAATTCAGATTAATTTTCCTGAGTGTTCCCATGTAGACAAGCCATCAAAGGTCACTCTAAACAAAACTAGTCTGTTATTGGTAAAGTCTATTCTAAAAAGAGTTCCAGCCAGTTTTGGGGTAAGATGCTGCCAGATAGCATGCTAATTGTGTCTGCTGAATTATAATGATGAATGGATCTCATTCAGGGATGTAAATCATACTTCCCTTACCCAACAACACTCAGTGCTCCCATCCTTTTATGGCCTAGGGAGTTGTACACCATTGTTATAATGTCCTCAGTTTCGTGTCCACTGAAATAAGAAAAACTAAGATATCAGGACTTTTTATGACCCTTCACCACTTATGTGACCCTTTAAAGCCTTAGACAGCCCTGTAATACCCTGATATATATCTTGGTCAATAGTTCAGTTTTTAAGTGTTGATTTTCTATTGAGTATTGCAATTACATAGGCCTACCAGTTTATTAATTCAGAGTGAGCACTTTTTTCCCCCCCACATGGTTCATTTCAGATATATCCCCTCCTGTTTTCAGCTGTGTAAGCAAATGATACCAGAGAAACTTGAAAATCATGAAAATGCATCTTCTGAGCATCTGTTAAGTGAATTTTTGTTATGCCATCTAAATGAGGATCAGACCTAGGTCAGGTCAAGTACTGTGAAGTACATACTAAACATATCAATTTGTTGGATTCATTCATCTGTGTTGTCTACAGTTTTAAGACACAGAAAATAATAGCTCCTTCATCTCAACGTGCAAAATTAATAGAACTGACTTTTATAAATGGCAAAAATAAGAAGTCTGATTTTTAGGTTTTTGTAGTTTTCTTTAGTCTCAGCTGAAATCTATAGAGATTTTGCTGCTTACTATTCTTGAGGATAAAGAACAGAGGTTCCAAAATTTGGAAAATATTGTAGGAATATTGAGTACATCCCATTAAGGGACACAAGCCTTGAAATCTTTCAAAATCCAGAATGTTTGGCTTAAATATGTTAGATTTTACTTTCCAGCATTAGCAACGGCATTAAATGCTATAGTGATAAGATTAGGTGGATTGAGAGTTTAGATGATAGCATCTATATATGGCAAATATCTTTGGTCCTCTATGTTTGTTGATAGTCTGTAGTTGCAAGGCACCTACTTTAATGCATCGTGGTGAACTGCTTCACATACATACCACGCAAGCTGTACACTTAACACAACTGGAGAAAACATAAAGACTGGTTTGCTTGCGTTACCACTCCCACAGCAAATCCAGATAATTTAGTCAATAGCTTCTGTTACTGCTATATAGATATTACTTCAGAAGCAAATGGCAAAGGAAGAATATGGAGAGTTACTTTACAAAGAAAAGAAATTTACAAGGATTTTAATAAAAGGTAGGGAGTCACTTTTAATATTCTTAAGCAGGAGTCTCATGCATAAAATGGAAGCACTAACATCCCTCCAAAAGACTAATTCAATACAAAATCTATTATATTTGGACTAAACTGTGCTTAATGGTTTTATGGCACAGACAAGTGTCCACTGGGACCCAGACCAAGACAAAGAAATTCATTTCACCCTACTGTTAGCATCAGAGTTAACTTGAAGTCTAGAGATGAGGGACTATTTACATTATTTACTTATCTCCCTGATTCTATTTCGCAGTCTTCCATTTTGAAATGAAATGCCAGCATTATATTCTGTAGCTACAGTATGCAGAAAAATGCATGAAAGAAAACCTGTGACGTCCACACTGTGAAAGGGCATCTCCATATGCTGCAGCTCACTATCATTTTGTTTATATGCAAACAACTTCATTGCTCCATCCACAAGAGTAAAACTGGAAATTATGCTCCAGATAAACAAGCATGAATTTAAAATACAAAAAGAACTCCAAAGTTACCTATGTGCCAGGAAAGAAAAGAATAAATAAAATAATAAATGCCATTTTGCATTGTGTTAATATTTCTCTCCAATATATTTATAAAAAAACTGCAAGAGTACAGAAGCAAAATATAGAGTTTCATACATGCATATAGACTCTCAGGAGAAAAGCAGGTGAATGTATGGTGACATAAGGCAAATGTAGCAGATATACAGTTAATGGGGCAGGAAGGCAAGTATGAGGAGGTCTAGAAATAATATCTACTGTGAATAGTGGTTTAATTCTTAAAGGTTTTTATTGACTTCAGTGGGTTTTGGATGAAGTCCTATTGCTGCAATTGCAATTTGCAGCTGAGAAAAACACAAAATCTCAAGACGCAACTGTTTATTAAGTATGGCCTCATTGCTGAGAAGAGATTATCAGTTGTATTTTGTTATTTTATTTTTAATGGAAGCAGTTGTAAATAGAAAGGGGCAACAATTTCATTTTACTTATCATTATAAAACTACAAAGGCTACTGTTTCAGCACAGAGCTGAAGGAAGTTTCTTCCAAATCACTCAGTCAGCATTTTACACAGCATTAGTGTCAATTAACTAAATTGTTATCTGCTGGGTCTTTTTCTTTTTTTTTTCAAGGAAATATATGTGTGAAGGGCTCAACAGGAGTTTAAATCCAGTCAAACTAACAGAGCCCTTAAAAAACAGAAATACTAATCCCAAACTATGGTACTGAGAGGAATTCATAGCTGTTAACAGTCTCCAGTATCAGCAAAAGAAACTGCTCTGAAGGTGCTCTGACTAATATGTCACCAAATCAGTACTTCTTTTTATGGCAGCAGCTGAGAGAGACCCAAATAAATCAGATTTGTCTAAATACCATTAGAAATGTCAGCTGGGCTTCTGAACTCAGTGTACCACAGCAATGTGGTTTTAAGCCTTGATTGCACTTTACAAGAAGCTTGTTTTCTGCAAACAAGAAACCATTTTATGGTGAAAAATCTTTCAGAGTTCCTACCATCTTTCTTCTGTCCTTTTTACATCAGGTAAAGATGTCCATTTTCTTCATCGTTAATGTGCATTTTCTTAACAAATGAACTGTCAAACATGTAAAAGTTGCTCTGGGAGAAGCTCTTGCAAACAAAGCTGGCTTTTCCCTCTGTTTCATTTTCAAAAAGCATAGATAATAGGTAGCGCAGACCATTCACATCGTCTGTATTCAAGAAAGCCTATTTATGTACAGTGTTTTAAAACATTTCTCCGCTTTATAAAGTGTTTATGTTCATCAAAAGCTCTCTGTTGCAGAAAAAGCTATTTAACATTCTATAGGGGAGGGGAAAACACACGCACATACAAGTTTCTATATAACTTTTGAAATGTTTTTTTGAGATAAAAATTAAATGCTTCACATAAAATAGACCATAGGCTCAAAAAAGTGTAAGTAAAGGTATAAAAGCCTCTTGGGTTTGATTCTGAAGTGATGCTACATTTACAGTGGTGTAACTATACAGGGTCTGGTTCCCCTGTGCTTTTAGCCTTCAGTAGTTATTTACTTGTGCAAAGTTGCCCAGATCCTTGGCTCCAACAGTGCTGTGGTTGGTCCCCAGACATAAATTTAGAGCAATCTGAGGGCTATTCTAAGTTACACTGAGTGTCAGTGGCTTCAACAGAACATGATGATAGCTGACAACATTAAGTCACAAGGAAACACCTCTTTTTCCAGTCATGCCTCCTATAAAGGCTCCATGGAGGATGGTGAAGAAACAACTATACCGGCTTATGCCAGCAGATGATCCTCCTGTAAATGGGCTGACCCTTCCATAGCTAGCTATAATAGTTTTATGGATGTTTTGCACCAGTACCATAGCACAAAGTGGCCTGAATTCAAAGGGGGGAGCTAGACATTGGGCTAGATCCTTGGACCCTTGTTGGCTTCTTTGTGCTGTTCTGGTGGTACAAGGGGGCCACAAAACTGTCTGAAAGAGCCAGCTAATGATTTTTTCAGTGTGGAAATCCCTAAATGTCATCCTGTTATCACAGACATGTTTTAATTGCAAATATTGTTAAAAAAAAACAATTTCCAATGCATTTATAAAAGAATATTCCCAGATATATTTGTATTGGTTTTTTTTTTTTAAAAATCTATTTATAAAGCCTAAATTGGAAGCCTAATTTGTTGTATGAATGACACAGACTGGCCTGCCAAATGACAAAAAAATGAATTCCAATCTAAGCCAATCCCCACTCCACCCACAAAGAAACACAGACCAGCAGTACTGAGATTAAATCATCTGTGCCTGTCCTCTCTCTGCCTCCAAGATCAGAAAATGTTCCTTCCCTGAAACATCTAACTACAATTTATGGATAAGTGGCACAGTCTAATCACTACCCACAAGTATAATCATTTGCAGGTAACCACCCACACCAATAGCAACATAAATTCAAGAGTTCATTTTAAAACTGAAGGCTTTGTCCTCTATACAGAAACTCAGCAAGAAAAGAGGGCACCCCTCCTTTTGTCAAACCTTGTAACTTTTAAAATGATCAGAAAGGTGCTCAATGTGAAGAAGACGGTCTCCCCTCAATAGCCATCCATCCCAAGGATAGATTGGGTTCCTTATTATCACTTATTAATATTATAATAATGTCATGAACCAGCACCCCATTGTACTAGACCCAGTACAAACACACAACAAAAAGATGTTCCTTGCCTCCAAAGAGTTTAGAATCTACTTACAAAGAGGATAGCACCTTTGGCTGGATCCACAAACAGACTTGGGCAACGTGACACTCAGCATCATAGGGCCTGGCTTCTAGGTACTGAGAAAAATCAAAGAACACTGCAATCCACAAAGTCTGATTTAGGCACCTATGCTCTCTATGCAGCATGCTAGGCAGTGAGTTGCCCAAGCTAGTCAATTGGAGGTGTTAAGGGGAGGGATTAGATGGAGTTAGACACCTCTGATGGAATTACACACCTAAGTGCAGGAACCCCTCTCCTGAAGTCAGGCAGCTTAGGGAGAGAAAATAAGTTAGGCACCTGCCTCACTCTACACAAAACAGGGTGGGGGTGTATTGGTGAGATATTCTGATATTGGATTCCCTCAGTCTCCTCTCCTGTTCAAATTGTTCCACCGGGTATAAATAATTAAAGAGACATTGGGCCAGACAGTGAGAGCGAGTGAATGAAAATGGCTCTGCAGCCTGCTTATTAGGTCACACCCAGTGGAGTTGACCCCGGGTTCAGTCACCCTGCTCCAATGACTATTTATACAAACTGGGAAAACTTCAGTAGGAGAGACTGAAGGAGTCCATCCGATTATCCCATGGCTCAGAGCACTCTCCTATGAAGTGTGAGAGACCCCTCTTCAAATCTCATCATACTCTGGCAGATGAGGAAATTAGGTCTCCCACATCCCAAATAGGTGCCTACCCACCAAAATAAAAGTTACAAGGTGGGCACCACCACCATCTCTTCCTCCAATGGCTAGATTTTGAATGGTCCTTGATTCAGTAGGCAGCCTCTCATACCTATAGGATTGGGCACCCAATGTGAGATAGGTAGTCAAATGCCAATTTTTCCTTTGTATATTGATCCCTCTGGGGCACAGGTGGGAGACAGATATCTGAATTTCTAGAGTCAGGCACCTGTGCACATGCTCACAGGCAAAAACGTAGACACCTAAGGAACGTTAACCCAGAAAACATAAGTGGATTTAATAGCCTACAGGATTTGCTGGGAGTTCTGTGGATTGTACTATAGCCTAAAAATGGGATTTAAGAACCTGACTCACTAATGTAGGTGCTTAAATATGATGTTTAGGCAGCTAAGTATCTTTGTTAATTCCACTCATATTGCCTCCGTATCCTTTTCAGTGAGGCAGTTTGCTGGAAACTAGACAACCTGTAATTTCCAGGGCCAGATTAGAGCATTCATTTAGCTTTTTTCTCTCATTAATTTTGGGATAACATTAGCTTGATTTTATTCTTTGTTCAAAGCATGAAACTGAAAAGGGCAAGTGTACCTCTGTACTGCTGCAGCACGAATAACAGTGTGCAGTGGCAGGTATGAGAAAGGAATCGCTTATCTTATTACAATTATGCTTTTATCATGGCAAAGTATTATATTTTCCTCTTCTAAGACAGTAATATTTAATTGTATTTGTTTATTAATCACAAGCACCCAGCCATCACTCTGGTTACCTTTAAAAACACCCCATCAAGAATACATCTTATGTAATATAATATAGCCTTAACTCATTATTATCTGTCAATGATAATATATAGCTCATATATAGCCTATATCATGGAGTCCATATACACCCTAAGTACACAAGAAAACAGATGGATCTGTAAAATTAACCAATCAAATGGGAAAGCAAGTTCTAGCATCTGCGTGAAAGGGGCCTGGCTAGAAATTCCGTCCCATCTAACCCAGGAGATGGAAGAGTACAACACAACCATCTCTGCAGTGGTATCACGCACAGTGGCAGAAAGACACTCGGGCTTCCTACTCATATTACAGTGTAAATGCTGTTTGTTTATTTTCTAAAAGCCTGATTTTCATTCTCACAAAGTCAGATGTAATATTGCGGCCTAATTTCATACAGGGATAAGTCCTCACCTGTGGTGAGTTGTGCTTTGTGTAGCTAGGAGGGTCGGGGAGAGCTGAGGTTAGCATGGCACCAACCATCAATGTCAATTAAAGCAAGTCAGAATTAATATTTGTTTTTACACTATTGTAACATCATTGACCTCAATGAGGTTATTCCTGATTTACATCTGTATAAGGGCCTGATCTGCAGCCCTGTGATATCTACTCAATCTTTCTATCGTCTTTAATTGACTCTGCATCAGCCTCTAAATGATACTGGATCCAGGCTCTTAAATAAAAGATTTAAAAAATCAATTTAGAATAATGTACTGTAATAGTAAGTCAGTAGGAAAAAATTCCAGCTTCCTTCCATAAAATGAATGCATTTGTATCTACTATTTCACAGTTTAATGTTTTCCTTCTGTATTGAATTCTTATGTCTTCATAAGGGATTTTTTCTGAGAGGTTGTTTTTCACCATGGGACGCCATATTACTCTTCATTTTCATTAAGATGCATTCTCCCTAATCTATACAAATGACATTTCCATTTGTCCCTGATTTCTAAAAAGATTTCTCCAAAAGGAATAAGATAAAAATGCTTTCCACTCAAACCTCCATCAATGTCTGCAAATGTCCTAACAATAATATTTGGAATTCATGTTGGCAGACGTACTGTATTTTCTTTAAAAAGTCACCATTTTCTGAGAAAGCATTTAAGCATCATAACCTTTACTAAATCCACACAGGCAGCGTTACATAGCAACAGGAAAAATTGCTCTCAGTTCTGCCTATTCAAAAACAGTCAACAGATTTTTTTATGTAACTAGAAGCATAAGCTACACACTACTTTAAAGCTTGAATACTGCACTCTGCCATTGACCACATTATTCTGTTAAATAATTGCAAAGCAAATAATTCAGTTCTCTGCATATATATATTTCTATAAATGTCTGTCAATATATCTGTACTGTCTACTCTAAGTGGAGGTGGTACCACCTAAAGTTAATGTTACCTGACAGTTTTCAATATAAGACCCTGTTTTCAGTTGCTTATAACTGCAAAAACATAACCATTCGGGTTGAAATTGTCCATGCCAGGTGTCTTGCCAGGCTAAAGAAGAAGAAGAATTAAGATGAAATAAAATCTAAATCAGCCATTTATGAGAATGAGATTAGGGAAAAATACATTGTTTTACCCAATTAAAAAAAAATCTGCTGAATATTTTTGTTGAGAAGTTCTACTTCCATGTTTTTGGACAGGGACTATAAATTTGGCAGGGAGGTTACCCTGGTGTCAGGGATGGCAGCTCCTTGAAAACCACCCAAAGTTGTCCAAGTTAAGAACCTTTGAAAAAAATTAGGTTTTTTTTCAGTAGAAACGTCTCAGAATTCAACAGCTAAATTCTCCAAAGATTCCACATGTACTGAGAATACTCTATCTCCTCACAGCTGCTGATACAAACTGGACTGTGCAGTAGTATCTTTGCAGAACCACTGGTTGAGATCTGTCCAGAGTTTCAGAAGCTGAGAAGGGCTTTCCCTTCAACTGCTCCTCCTGCCTGCTGCAGACTGCTGTAATGGTGAGCACAGGAACTGGGAGCAAGAGACTGTGTTTCCTGTGATATCAACTCCCACTGCTGTCATTCAGCTACGTGGAGGAGGAAGCCGCCTGACTCAAATGCAAAGGGAAGAGGAGTGCCAGAGACTTGCAAGAGCTAGGTGGTGGGGTGGAGGGCAGGGAACCAGACAACAAGGGGGCTGAAGGGGTTATAAGTAAAGAGAGGGTGGCAGCAACCAGGAGTTGCAGAGAAATAAAAAGGAAGAGAGGGACAGAACTGAGGGATGGGCAGAGGGGTTAGCTAGAAGCCAAGGGAAAGGGGTATCATGAGACGGATGTAGATGGGAGAAGAGGGGAAAAGGGACAGGATGTAGGCCCAGGAGCAGGAGAGTCTATAAAATAATAGAGCACATTCCACTCAGAACCTAGAATTGAACCCAGGAGTCCGAGTCTCCACTATCCATGAATGGCTGTAAAACCTACTTGTAAAGAGTCTTCTCATCCCCTTCTTGTGGCTAATCCAAGTGATGCAGCATGTGCTGCTCCAACTGTAAGTGACAGGACTTGCTGCCATGTGTGGAGGGTGACAAGTTCCAGTGGGCCAGCTTGTATTCCTCTTTTGCCCTGTGGCTGGCCAAGGATATAAGTTAGCGGCTCTTCCATGGAATCAGGAGCATGAGTCTTCATGGTCATCTGACACCAGTCTCTTCCTCAATAAGAGGGAGACCCGGCCTGGAACATGTCTTCGTAGAGTGTGTCAGCCTACAGCCCCTCTTTCAGCTCTTCCAGAACTCTTAATGTGGTTCTTCCTCCTTTACACTCACCCCACTCATCTCATGGCCCCACAAAATCCTGAAACTTCCTTCGGGTTATACCCAAGTGGCTATCCATCACACCCACTGGAGGAAGCTGGACAGGAGCGTGTTCTGTGACTGTGGGCCCTATTTCTGATCCCTTGTTAAATCACGCCTCTGAGCAGAGATTCTCTAGGCCATGACTACTGACTCCTTAGATTTCTTCCAGGAGCAGTGGATGATGTTGTCTGCTCCATGGCCACTTCTGATTCCAAGATTTTTAACCTTTAAACCTCCTTTCATTCCTGTTTTGTTTTGTTTGATTGATTTTTGATTTTTTTTTGTTTTGTTTTTTTTTAATTTGTCATTCCAGAAATTTATTTCTGGTGTGGGAACAGTACTTCTTCCCCCTCACTTGAGGGGGTGGACCTTTAGCTTTGGGTTGGTCTAGGCCCACCTGTCCCAGTACCCAAAATAGATCTAACTGGTGCAAAAGAATAGGCAGGGATGGGAACTGGGTAGAGTCTTAAATTCTGCCCCTCCCCATAATCCAACCAGCTGACCCAAATAAAGCTCTGTGGGGGCTGGAACGAATGAAAGGAAGAAACTGCAACAGGAAAAGTGACTAACAGGAGGGTATAAGATTATGTGAAATAAAGCTGAGAACAGGAGATGATCTGGAGACACAGTGAAAGTAACTGGGAAATGGCCAGTAGCCACATAAATACAGATGCAGTATTAGTCAGAGCTGGGAGGGAGCCATACAGCAGGATCACGAGATTTGGATTATATGAAATATAAAACAAGAAAACTGTGAGTTATAAGCTATACCTCTCTCTTACCTGGAATCTGGTGGTAATATAAAGCACTCAGTCTTCACTCTTGCAGCTTATATCACCTGAGTTCTTCAGTGGAATTATAGATTTATAATTTACACTTTCCTGTTACTTCCTCAGTATGTACTTTGATCAAAAACCTTATAACAGGTTAATGTTGCAACTAGTCTGAATATCAGAGTATAGAAATACAAATTAACTGATAACTGTTACATCAAGCTGAGACTCCAAATATTAATTGCATCTTTATATGAAAAAAATTGTGAATTCCATACAAATTTCCCCCCCACCTCCATCCCAAATTTACCAGTATTATTTCCAGTTAAACTTCATTTTGAACTTTAACTCACTTATTTGTACTCGCTTATTAATCCTGTCAAAGTCCATTCACATACAAGTCTCCAATAATGGATAATAAAAGATGCAGCTTATATTTAAACTACCAGTGAAATAGTTTTAACTGAAAAAAATAAGGCCTTTTACGTCAGTTCAATGGTTATCACCATTTTCAGTGAATAATACTGAATTTCAGATTCCCTCCTAACCATGTTTAGTTCATTTTCTGATCCAATTCTGTCACACAATATAAAGCTTCCAGCCACTCATTCTTACATTTGACTTGTATAAAGTAAGGTTAAATGTATGCGCATGCGCACGCATACAAACAGACCAAGTCCTTAGCTTCACCCACCATTACATTTCTCTAACTCTTTATTATAACACATTATTTAAAAGGGTTGAATCATGTGCTTTATCTGTCCTGAGTTTCCTTTAGCAAAATATGTAATTTCCCCATAGTAAATTAATAGGTTAGAACTGCAGTCAATGCTGAAAGTATAGGATGTATTTTTCTTTAACTAGGACAGCAGTTGACACTGTTCACAGAGCTGCAGAGTGGCAGCAGACACACCAACATTCTATATTTTCTTCCAGTCTTGAACTCAGAGAAAATGCTAAAGAGCAAAAGGAGCTAGGAAATGCCCTCGGACAACAAGCCTAGTTCCAGTGGGATCTGGATGCGTATTTCGTATCTTAAGGAGTTGTCCAAATACGCCCAACAAAAGTAAATAGGATTTTTAAGTCCACAATTTAAGTTAAGGAAGTATGGGTTGGACAAGTGGACTGTAAGGTGGATCGAAAACTGGTTAGATCAACGGGCTCAGCGGGTAGGAATCAATAGCTCGATGTCTGGTTGGCAACCGGTAACGAGTGGAGTGCCCCAGGAGTCGGTCCTGGGGCCGGTTCTATTCAACATCTTCATTAATGATCTTGATGATGGAATAGACTGTGTGCTTATTAAGTTTGCGGATGACACCAAGTTGGGGGGAATGGTAGATACTCTGGAGGGCAGGGACAGGATCCAGGGAGACTTGGACAAATTGGAACACTGGGCTGAAAGAAACCTCATGAGGTTCAACAAAGACAAGTGCAAAGTCCTGCACTTAGGATGGAAAAATCCCATGCACTGCTACAGGCTGGGGACCAATCGGCTAAGTAGCAGCGCTGTAGAAAAGGACCTGGGGGTTATGGTGGACGGGAAGATGAATATGAGCCAACAGTGGGTCCTTGTTGCGAAAAAGGCCAATGGCATATTAGGCTGCATCAGTAGGAGTATTGCCAGCAGATCAAGGGATGTGATAATTCCCCTCTATTCGACACTGGTCAGGCTGCATCTGGAATACTGTGTCCAGTTTTGGGCTCCCCACTACAGAAAGGATGTGGACAAATTAGAAAGAGTCCAGCGGAGGGCAACAAAAATGATTAGGGGGCTGGGGCACATGACTTATGAGGAGAGACTGAAGGAACTAGGCTTATTTAGTCTACAGAAGAGAAGACTGAGGGGAGATTTGATAGCAACCTTCAACTATTTGAAGGGTTGCTCCAAAGAGGAGGGAGCTAGGCTGTTCTCGAGGGTAACAGAGGACAGAACAAGGAGCAATGTTTTCAAATTACAGCTGGGGAGGTCAAGGTTGGATATTAGGAAAAACTTTCTCACTAGGAGGGTGGTGAAGCATTGGAATGGGCTATCTAGGGAGGTGGTAGAATCTCCATCTTTGGAGATTTTTAAGGCTCGGTTAGACAAAACCCTGGCTGGGGTGATTTAGGGGGAGTGGTCCTGCTTTTTAGCAGGGGGTTGGTCTAGATGACCTCGTGAGGTCCCTTCCAACCCTATTATTCTATGATTCTATGAATTTAAAC
Source organism: Pelusios castaneus (assembly GCA_007922175.1). NCBI lineage: Eukaryota > Metazoa > Chordata > Testudines > Pelomedusidae > Pelusios > Pelusios castaneus. The sequence goes on from ML685812.1 coordinate 1,737,004, forward strand.
CCTCTCTTCACCTCTCAACCATCAGCTTCTCAGAAAAGTACATTACATGGACAGATAATGTCACTTCATACTGTATAATGCGCTAAATTAAGAATTTTAAGGTTTAATAGAATGAGCCGGTGTGTATTAAATAAATACCAGCTAATTACTATATTTAAAATCACATTAGCTGAAGTTTCTGGCTCATGTACTACACAAAAAATTGTGCAAAATATTTGATGCAAAATTAAAAACACTCAAAACATGCCTATTTTTCATGCAAGTAAAAATCTCACTGAAGTTCAGCAGAATATTTAGTGACCTACCAGGATATCTGGGAACCTTCTTAGTTGTATGTAGCTGTACTGGTCCCAGGAGATTAAAGAGAAAGGATGGGAAGGGAGGTAGTATCTTTTATTGAACCAACTTCTACTGGTGAGAGAGACAAGCTTTCAAGCTATATACAACTTTATATTAAAAACCCACTGATCACCATACCTACCTTCAAAGATCTAGTAATCACCCCAAACACATGAAGAAATCTGTTATTCGCAGCCAGACACTCAGATACCAGAGACTATGGTACAAGGATTAAATCCAGGATTTACAGTTTAACATGCTTAAAACTGTCTTCATCAAATAAGGACACTCCATCAGAGAAGTAAATCACACCATGGAATGGGCCAACCAAGTACTCTGAACAATCTGCTTCAATAAGGAAATAAAACCTGCTGCAACCATGCATTCCTAGTTGCCATCTACCACCCCACACTGGAACCCATCTGGGGAACACTAAACAATTACAACATTTACTGAATGGAGACCACATACTGAAAGAATTTTTTCCTGAGCTCTCTGGCTTTCAAGCAGCCCCCATCTTCTCCAAGCTCATCTTCCAAAGCAATGTCCTCACAGACCAAGACACACCAACTCAAAACAGCAGGAGACCCTGCAATAACAGGTGCAAAACCTATAGACATATGTCCACTTCTACAATGATCAACACCACCTCATCACAATGGACCTATCAAGATCCATCGTCCAATTCATGCCACTACTACATGTGGTATACTTTACCTAAAGCACTAAATTCCACAATAACAACTAAGTGAGTGAAATGATATAATCATTATGCCCTCCAATGAACTCTCACAAAAATATAATAAAAGGCAAAAACACACACCTTGTATCACTAGCTTTCTTAATTGTCTTTTTTTCAATTTTGAGTATTGAGCCTGATTGATTACATGCTTAAAGCCACATAGGTTTTGTTGTTGTTGTTTTTTTCCTGGTTCCTCACTAAATGGGCTTACCCTGTGAACTCTGGAGGGCTAGAGGAAGCTGTCATGCTAGGTCTCAAAAGGCCAAGCCATCCTGTAAAATACATGACCCAAATCTAACCTTTAAAAATATATTGTAGGAAAACACAATGGTAGTGTTACAAGTAAATATTCATGTGTGTTTTAGTAGTTACTTGATGATGTTTACATCTATATTCTTAGAGGTTATCAAGGTAAATGAACTGTTTTCCTATCTGTTACCATTGTTCTATTAGAAGAGGTCAAAAGGGAACATTAACATATAGATGGAGCTTTGATGTATCAATGTGAACTGTCTATTAATGAAATTCCAAAGGGGTAGCCGTGTTAGTCTATTGTAGAAAGACAACAGAATGGTGCTAATTCAGCTAATTACCTGAGGTGCCTGAGAGGTGAAGATTTTTCTTCAAAGGACTATATACAGTACTATTCTCCAAGTAAGGAAGTATCTGTGAACTGTCATCAAAGCCCACTTGGAGAAATTACTTGCAAATGCCCACCTTGCTACAGTCTGGGCTCACATCTGTCCAAGCTTCTCAGGAAAAGTTTGAGCCCCAGGATTGAGATTCCAGCCAGCACCGGCTTGGAATCACCCTGCTAGTTGTCATGGGAGAATTAGAGCAAACTCTACACTTGAACTATTTGGCCTATGTTCCACTGGATTTCTAACAACAGAAGCTGCGAAACAAGGACATAAAACCATCCAGGTATTGGATGTACACCTAAGATCTGCAAACTTCAAATTCTCCTGGAAAACTGATGTATTGGACTTTCAAATTGTTGTATGTATGTGATTACTTGAACCCTTTAACAGCACTCTCATAGTTTGTTTCTTTCCTTGTACAATAAACCTTTAGTTTTAGTTACTAAAGGATTGGCTGGCAACATGGTATTTTGCGTAAGATCCAAGCCTATACTGTTCTGTGTAATGTGGCTGACCCTTTGGGGTCAGGAGAAACCTTTTTGGTTTCTTGGTAAAGAGCTTGGAGTTTTAAGCAATTTCTCTTTTTACCAGATCCAGTGGCTATATTGGGGACCGGTGGCTGAAATGCAGTAAAGGGCAGGGGACTGAGTATATTTTATGGTGGCTTCTTGATATCCAGTGTGGGGAATTTTGTGACTGGTTCGGGAGCTTAGCTCCAGGTAACCCACCAGTGTTGGGAGAATCTACTCTCCTTTTCACAGCTTGCCCTGATCTTTGCATAGTCAGGTGGTTATCCCAGGAGGCTCGGGTTTCAGAAGCCATTTTGACAGATGTTCTGAGCAGATTGAGCTATAGTGTGTGCACCCTTGGAGTCAAACCCAAACATCAGTTCTTGATGTTTCCCTATTGAATATTCACCAGGTTTCAGGGGCATGTATTTTTCCCTTTTTTCTGAGAGTCAGCAGCAGCATGGAGAATCCCTGTACTGCAAGATGGTGCTTATTTCTCCATCCCAAATCATCTTGTGTTGAGGGAGGGGCAGTGCCCCTGCCTAGCAGCCACATCCCATCTCTGAAGACAATAGAGACTGAGTAGCAGGTCTCCCAAACACCAAGACACTGGGTAAAGTGGAGGTAGCGTACTGACAATGTTTCATATCATGTCAACAATGTCAAGTAGGGGTAAGAGAAATGTTTAAAAAAGAGAGAATCGGTTAGGAAGAAAATTTCATGAGGATGAAAGGGGTTAGCTTCAGGCTTTTATATGATTATTTGCTAAAGTGATACTGGTTTATTGAATGCTTTGTTGTATACAGTAAATTTGCTATGATGACTTTGATCTGCCAGTATGACAAGAGGAAGATGTGTGTGCACCAAGTCCCATCAGTGCACAAATTCTGGAGACCTATTATAGATCTCAATAAATGCATACTGGGGAACATGTTAAAAATAATTGCTTAGTGTTGGCCAATTCATGCCAATCATGTACATGATAAGGAAATGCCTTGAAACTGATCTTCCCTTCAGTTCTCTGTTCAGATCCACTGCAAGGGGAAATCACTCCCCAAATCATGATTATTTTTATGACATCTTTATCTATGAGGGTTGTGTTTGTTCTCCTAACATTCCTTATTCAGGCAAAATTCCCAGACTTCATTTAGTTTTGGTGAATAAGAAATGCATAAGAACTCCAAGATTAGGACCAAATGCTTAAGATTATCACCGAAATAGTTGCAATATGTGCTTGGCCTCAGGGAACATGAAAGGTAAGATCAAACAGACAGAGAGCGAGAGAGAGTTCTTTATTATTGCTTAAAATATTAAATGAGAATTTCTTCATACTATGTTGATTTCTTTATCTTTATTTGTAATTTCTCTACTGCATTACTAAATATATAAACAAATCAACTGTTCATCTAATTCTTTTATAATTATATCCAACTAACACCCTAGTGCATTTTCCCTTTCTCTTTTTATGTGTATTATATGTTCAATCATATTATTTCCAATAGTAGGATACATTTTCAATTCTTCATAAAAGTCATACTGTAATTATTGTTTTATCAGTTTGGAATCTATTTTAGCTGATATTCTCTTAAGTTTATTCTTCTCGTGTAGATAGCTTATCAGAAGGGCCCTGATTCATCAGAACAGTTAAATACATGCATAACTGTAAGTGAGGGGTCATCTCATAGAAGTCATTCAAGTTAAGCATAAATGTTTTGTTGAATAAGGGTATAGATGCTTCAATAAATGCCGGAATCAAGTAATCACAGTTACTCACTTAAAATCTCATCTGGTTCTTGAAAATTCTGTGTTTAGCAATTAACAAAGCTACTCACACAAAAAAAGATCTTACTTCTGTACATTTTCACATCTATTATATTCAACATTCAGAACTCCAGTGTGGCTGATATTTTATTTCCTGCTATTTCTGAGCCAAATGACAGCCTGCTTACTGCAGGAATACCAGATCATAGGAGGTGCCAGACTCCTCTTTACATCCCATGATGGTTACTCACATCATGGATAGTAGCACAGGAGAGGAAAATAGGTCCACACAGCTGCAGCATCCACCTCTCAGACAGATGGGCAGGAAGAGGCAAAACAGGGCAGGGATCCCCAACATACTGGATGGCATAGTTATGCTAGTGCTTTCGGCAGCATAGGCTGTACTGGATATAGACCTAGCACAATGTACCCATCTTCAGAGCAGCAGTGGAAGCAGAAGGGAAACAATGACTCGCTGAAGTCTCTTTGTCTGTTCCTGGGGCAGCACAGCTATTCACTGCACCTCAGTCAGGGCCCCTTCGCTTTAATGTGCCTCTTGAGCAAGCCAGACAGAAAGATCTACTTTCAGAAAATGGAAGCACCTTTTAAAAAAAATGAACAACAGTTATTAAAGCTGATTGAGCAATACATTGTTAGTAACCTTTGGGCCCCTTTTATCATCACACATGTATTCACTTCGTGTCCAACAAGCTGCAATATTTATGATGTTGCTACAACCAACAAGTAAACATTTTAATACAGTTAAGACGATACCAGCATACACTTTGCCACCTGCAGTTGCACATCTGTCCCAAAGAAATATATAGACGTAAGAAACATTTCCAGGGGCAGCATACTGAAAATTTGCCCATAGGTAACTCAATTAACAACTGAACTGCTGAAATAACTACATCTGTCATGTTAAGAAATGAGTTCTGCTACTCCTTACTCTTCAGTGAGTAAAACTCACTTCAACCACAGTTTAAGGTTATACTTAAAGACGAACTCCTCCCCTTTATCCCTCCCTTACCACATACGTCTAGCAGTTCAGATTAACTCCACGTCCAAATGAATGAAGTATTATTTATCATCATCATCAGTGTTGTCCCAGTAACACTGAACTGGTTATCACTATGATTCTAACCAAAAGACGTAAATATTTCCTCTACCTCCCCCTTTATTTTCCCTGTCACCAGTCCGAGGCTGCGCTGAGAGACTGGGGCTGCACAGCTGGCTCTTCTCTACTCCCAAAACCCAGTGACAGCTGACAGCCTGGCAGTCTGAGCTACTACTGCTGTTGCTGCTATTCAACAGTTAGGTCCAAAATTGCAGAGCCTCACCTGTTCAGCCCTCTGTTGCCAAGTCCAGACTATTTTCCTTGCCTTGTGCTTTTTTCTTTTCTTTTTTAAATAATACCATTCCATTGACTAGTCTTTATGCAATGATATAGGCCCGGCTCCTCTGGTCTAATCAAAGAGTGTGCAGAACTAGAGGAGGGCAAATAACTAATTTTTTTGGTTCCCTGACAATTTTTAATAGTAGGTAGAAAAAAAATCTTCAGTCAGGCATATAAACATGTTTTTTAAATTGTCACTGAATGAAAAAGTGAAGAATATTTTGATTTCAGGGGAAGAAATTGTCTTTCTATAAAATGAAAACATTTTGTTTTGATTTTGACCAGTTTAAAATCATTTTATTTTTTTAAAATAAAAAGGAAGGAATTTTTGAAACAAAAAGTCATTTCAAACAAAAAAAATAGCTTTTTTGTTTTGAAAGCGTGAACATGAAAAATTATGGTGTTTTTTTTTCAATTTTCTCCCCAAAACTAACCATTCAGCAAAATCAACATGAATTCACAAAACGTTACCAAATTTGCATTTTTTGCCAAAAAGAATTTTGGTCGAAAAATTTTGCCCAGATCTACTCAGAACGGGACCTGAAGAGCCAGGAAACCAGTTTTGTGCTCTTCTAATCTCCTGGCCAGCTGTGTAATGGTTCAGCACTTTCACAATGTCGAGCAGCTTCAGAGCTGCTATTATTTGTGCCCAGTTACACCGGCCCCAAATGAGTCATTCCGGCAGGAAAAGGGACTGAAGCAGTGTAGTAGATTATATCTGCTAACCTCAGCCAAGCCCCCTTTGCCTGAGGCAGTTCTGTTTTATCTGAACTATTCCTGCACTACTTGAAGTCCATAGTAGCTGTTTAATCCAGGAACGCGATCCCTTTTATGTCTCCAGAGCAGTGCAAAGATGATGGAGCAGAGTCAAGGACTGGTGCTTAACATCTTCTATTTGTACTGTCCCTTTTCTTCACAGAGTACTTCTCCACTATAGACATACAGTGCCACTGAAATTCAGCCCAGCTCTCGCTTGGGAGGACAGCTGTCAGTGAAAGCACAACATGAGGAAAGGGAGGAGGAACAATTCCATCCAACACCAGGCAAGATCCTTCCCCTTTTACATAAAAGATACTGGTGCTCTCTCTCTCTCTTTTAATTAAAACAGCATGACTTTTACATTTAGAGGAAAATACCTAATAAAAGCTCACGGCTCATGCTAATCAAGCATTCCAGACTGCTTATAAGACAGCTAAAGATGGAAAGAGTCATTAGAAATGTAAGATTAGCACTAGCCATGGTGCCTATGATTACTATCATCTATATGGCCTTAGTTTAAAAAGAAATGGAACTTATGTGTTGTTCATGTGAAAAGCAGAAAAAATGCCTGGCGTATAAAAATGTCAATGAAAAAAAGTTAAATTTAAATAATTTCTGATGAGTTCATGAACTCAAATTATATCTCAGGATCATTTTTGCTGGCTTGGTTAGCACAGGCTTTTACAAACAGTAATCATTGAATTGTTTTATTTGTCCTATAGACCTCAACATTAAGCGATGTCCTGCACTGATGATTGACCATATGAAGTATTGTAAATAAGTATAATGTGACACAGTAGTCTGCCTGCACAATATATACTGCAACCCATCCATGTCTTACCTCACTGACCTCTGTATTTACCCTGACTAGTGCTTTTTTTATGATGGAACGCAGCGGTACGGAGTATCGGCACCTTTTTTGCTGGCCCCGCTGCGGAGGCGGGGTCAGCAGGGGAAAGGTGTGCGCTACTAGAAGAAGAGGGGTGGTGCAGGAAGAAGAGGGGTGGGAGCGGCATTTTTCAAATTTACTATCAAGATATGAGCACTGGCATTTTTTATTTTTTTTTAATTAAAAAAAAGCACTGACTCTGACTATGTTTATGGATGCACAACTTGTCAGAAAAGTAACCAGGCTCACAGGTCAATCAGTATATCCATCCAAGCAGACACTAGTTTCTTCTGAAGTTCAGTGCAGACGATTTTGGGGGAGGGGCTATAGATCCCTGAAATACTTACAGATATAAATAATTCAGCATGCTGTGTCTGCATGTTGCTATGAATAAATTAAAGAGACATCAAGGTGGTTTGGCCTAGAAACTTAAGCACAACTTTAAATAAATAAATAAATAAATAAATAAATAAATAAATAAATAAAAACCTATAAATCTGAGCCAGCTTTTGGTTGGTGCTAGTAGTTTTCTGTTTTAATATATTCCCCTGAAAAAATTGACTTTACAAATGAATGTATAACTGGAATCAGGAAACAAGTATATAATGGGGAAAGTTTTGCAGTAGGTCATTTTAATTGTGTTGTGGTTTATTAATTTTAAGTAATCAATGCTAAGAGATGAGGTCAAGTGTAACACATGCCACTGTATGTATATAGATTTCAGATAGAAGATAGATTGGGTATAAACTAACCCTATCCTGAAAGTACAATACCTGCCAAGTATCCCCGTTATAAAAAATTCCATGTTTGTACTGAATGAAAAAGGTTAAAATTCATCCGAAGTGTGTTATACTTTAGGTCCCAAAGGCTTAATATATTAAAAGGGTGCATCTTGAATTCCAAACACGGAAGTCCAGAAAGCTGTAGAAAATAAGCTTTCATAAAGTGTATCCATTTTGTGTAAAAATGAAAGATGTGGCAACTGGATTTCTATTTACATATCCAATACTAAGCAACACCTTTAAAGAAAGCACAAGAGTAACATTAAGTAGCAGAAAATAGGAACATCATTTCAACTGATGGGCAGTTGAAATGTACCAGAGGGAGACAACTATCGTAACGGTATCTCTATATTTATTTTGACAAAGCTCTGACAGTATCATTCTGTTTCCTGATAGACAAACACTCCACAAAACGTGCTGAGATTCCTTCCTCTTCTGCTGTTTTTTTTTTTTTAATGTGTCTTTTCATCACAAACAAAATCCAAGCAAATGGGAAACAAATTGTTTCCCTTTTGGTATGCATTGGATTTTTTTTCAAGTAGGGACTTTCAGTCTTGAGTTTAGTTTTCTGTGTTAATTAGCTTCAATATCAGAATGTGAAAAAAAAATTCAACTAACCTCACAAATATTGCTTCTTTCATTATCTAGTAAAAAACCCAAAATATTCCTACCAATATGCAGCAATTAAGAAAAATCCATGTAAGATATATTCAGTGAATGCATATATTTTACACACAGTGGGTTTCTTATACCTAGATGCTGTTTAATGTCTACAAGTATCCAATTTTGCAGAAATTTTTCATATGAAAGCAAGGATTCAGAGTGTACACAAAATGAAATATGTACATTCTGAGTCTCCATTTAGGTAAAGCTTGTAGATAAATCAATGTAAGCTTTTTAATTTAAAAATTTTATTGAGGGTTTTATAAATTCAGAAGAAATGAGTCATATATCCTTGCAATGCTATTTCACAATTGAAAATAATTGCATTTCTTCTGCTCTCAAGGTTAATATCCAAGCAATTTTTGTCCCTACCTAAAATAAATATCAGGATAAGTAACCCAATATACAGTGACTGATACCTACTTGTTCTAAAAAATGTTTTGCTTCAGTTAATATTCCCAAATGTTACTCCCAGGCACACCTTCAGATGCAGACCATGTAAAGACACCCCTCTATCATACTCAATGATTCTCTTGCTAGAATCCAAATGAGTGGCAGTCTCACCGAAAAGACCATGAACACCACATAGGAAGGGGAAAGGTAGAGAGAGTTGAGGTTGTAGGTAGGGAAGATGGTGTGAAATCGTATTTCCAAAATGACATGATAAATTATACAGAACAGATTACTCCCAAAAGAGTTCCTTTGCTTGAAAAGTTGAGGGGAAGCTGGCCTGAAGGATTACACTGAGTAGATAAGAAGGAATATTAAACAATCAAACATTACAATGTAGTCAGGGCAGAAGCAGATAAAGGTCATGGGAGTCTTAGTTAAAAGTTTTGGAAATAAGTTTCGGAAGAAATCAAACAAGTTCAAAATTCTGCCTTGCTGGTGCTAGTCCATGGGAGCCCTAGGCAGGATATTCTCCTCATGCATGGAACTATACTCGCATGAGTAATCTGATATAGGATTGGGGCCTACATTTTGGTTTGCCTATCATGGTATACGAGCAATTATTTTCTTTCTATATCACAATGGTGATTTTGTTTTACATACAAAGTCCACTGAAAATTTTGCAGTGAAGGTGAAACTTTTATACAGAAAATTAACAGAATTTTGTTTGCCAGGATTTTCTCTGGGTTATCATCAGATTTTGGAGGAAGCCTTAAGCCCTTTCAAGGGAGAATATTTTTCTGACAGCCCATATATTTAGTACTACTCTCTGTGTTGTTGTGCCTGCCTTTCTGATGATTTCTGAATCACTGTGAAAATGGCATTTCAGAGTAAGGCAGGCAAATTTTCTGGGGTATCAAACTGAAAGAAAGATTTTAAAATTGATAGAAGGAGGAGCTACTTTCTGATGTTGTAACACATATAGTAAAGCTAAATTCATTTAGCAATTCCCAGCCTATCATCTCTCATTAGTTATTTCAGTGAAGAGTCTGAACACCTTATGGGCTACTTGTCACAGGGACCAAGAAAGAGATAAGAAATGATGTAAAACTATTTCCCTTGACAGCAGAGACACAGATGGAGACTTCATTCTGACCATATTGTCTGCTTTAGTGCCTCCCTGAAGCCATTAACTATCATAATGATGGGGCTCAAGTTATTTATTTCTTCACAATTTCCTGATGTTTTTGTGGTATTACATCAGTGCATAGAGTTCTGCTGCAAGCCTTGTGTTTGTCCTTGAAAGCATACGGCACGTGCAAAAATCTGTAGCCAAGGCCTTTAGATGTCAGGTCAAGTACAAAAGTTAGATAACATAGAGAAGTTGGTACACTAAAAGTTACAGACAGAATGGAAACATGTCACCTATAGTCAATGAATTTTCATGCTTTCCTGTGTCATAATTTGCAGATTTCTATTTTTTTTGCTTTTCAAATTTTTAAATGAACAGATTGAATAACAAAAATTGAAATCGTTCTTAAAATTTTATTATCTGGTGTATTTTAATTGTTTTTGTGAAACAAAACATTTTAAATTGTTTTTGTGAAAAAAGCCATATTTCTTAGCTTGTAGAAAAATGTCAGACTGAATTCTTTCACACAGTGTTTTTAATAACCATATATAGCATGTGGCAGATTTCTAGAAACATGAACATTTAGTACAGTAGACGAGTAATAATGAGGAAATCCATGTATGCATAAAAACAGAGAAATAAAACACTTTATATGTTCAATTATTTTATGATGCCAAGTGTTGAAGGATGGATACTAAGAATATTTCAATGGAAAAAGGAAAGGTCAGAGTCAGACTAAAGTTATAGAAAGAACTGTTCAATGTTTAAGGCATTAGGTGGTAGGAAGGTAGCATTTGGTATCATCCTTATAAATGTACCATTCTGGTGGTTGTCAGAGTGGACTCCAGTACAGTACACAAGAAGGTAGGAAACAGAGGAAGGATTTTTTTTCTGAAAGATTGTGAAATCACACAAATGAATAAATAAAAGCTGATAATGAGATTTATTAATGAGATTAAATTAGGAAATAACTTGAATCAGAATAATTTTCTACTTTTTGTGGGGAGAGAGAGAGAAGTATCATTTCTTCTTGCACTGGAGAAATCCTTTATTAAGAAGCTGCAGACCCTAAACATATTATTAATTCAAGAACTGGATGAAGTGACGTTTAAAATCTAAGATTAAAACAGGTGAGGAAGCTCAGCTTTGTATGATCTCATTGTGGGCTTGATGCTGTACACTAAGGACTTGTCTACACTGAAGATATTGCATTGATCCCTATGGATCGACACAGAGGGATCGATTGAGCGGCCAGTATTGACCCGCTCTATCAATCTCGGAAGTGCTCTCCTGTCGACTCAGTAACTCCACCCCACCAAGTGGAGTGACACTGCATTGATGGGAGAGCCCTTCAAGTTGACACAGCCAAGTAAAGACACCGCAGTAAGTGAGATTAACTAAGTCAACCGGAAATATGCATTCTGCAGCATGCAGCTTGTGTATCTCGCATCAACTGAGTCCCGCAGTGTAGACCAGGCCTCAGTAGTACCTTACTCTACATGTAACCCCACTCCAGGGTGTTGATCATCTGAAGAAAGTGGGGGAGGGGAGGATTAAGTCCTAGGTTTGGCAGGAGATAGTCCTGCTGACATCAGATTTCCCCAGTCGGTATGTTTTAGTCATTTAGGGTTTTTTTTGAAAAAGAAAATTGCAAAAGGACTGGCACAGATTACTTCCTCACAGGAACAAAGAAGAAACAGGGACCAGGAGGTGACTTTCAGAAATGCTTTGCTAGTGGGTCACCACAGTTGCTTTTTGTTGCAGTATTCTAAAAGCAGATTAAGTGGAAGGGCATCATAAGTACTCAAAACAGTTCATTTAAAAATACATATGCCTATTTCTGAACCTAGTATCCTCCCACCGTAGCAGATGCACTGTTAATAGGGAAGCAGGGAAACTGAGACTGAATTTCTAGTTTGATATGGTTTTGTATTCATGACACTTTCATCCCAGGGTGCAGCTAAGAGTTCTTTTTTACTTCAGGCCAAATTTTATCCTCGGATGCTTGCCCTCATAAGTGCCATTGGTTGCAATGGTTCTTCATGCATACATGCATCCAAAGAATAATAATTGACCCTCACGGTTTGAGATATTTTACCAGGTGCTTCCTTATACTTAAAAGCCCATAAAGGGGGGGAATTTTAAAGAGCTGCGAGACCATCCTACTGCTCTTCTGCTTTAATTTATATTGGAAACTACTTTAAATTATTGGTCCTGCACATTAATTGACTAACTTGTGATCCTCAAAAATCCCTTTCTACATTGTTCAACATCTCTCAAGAGGAAAGGTATTCACACCTGTGCTGTTCATGAAGATGCTGTGTCAATATTGTGCAGCAATCCAATTTCATTTAATTGGAACAATGACTTGGATGCTCAGAGCTATTGTTCTGCAGAAATTAATAGGGAGATGTGGTCTCTGTAATCATAGCGATGCTTATAATTTGCTGCAAAGTAATTCAGATAATGGGATCTTAACTAGAACAAACTCCATGGTGAATCACTAGCATCCACATGAGTATGTGCAGTAGCAACAGTTACCTGCAGGTGATAAAACTGGTTGCCAGTCTGAATGCCATGTAATTTTGTAGAATAATCTGCCAGTTGTTAGATGCTAGTTACCAACAGACATGCAATGTTTAAATTATTCACAAACCACCTGACCAGGGGTCCAGTTCAACGAAGTACTTAAGCATTTGCCTAACTTGAAGCACATCAATAGTCTCAATGAGTACTCTATAATACTTGCTGGATTAGAGACCAGGACAGCTATCTCTCTGCCTTCACAAGTATATTTACAAATACACATACACATTTTTTTCTGAACTGCAAATCATCCACTTCTGGGTTTGACAAATATCCCTTTGGAACAATCACATCAAACACTACACAAATAATCACGGATGTCTGTTTACTTTAAGAAGTAACAATCTTTTTCCTTTTAGGAAAATGGAAAGTTTACAATTCTTGTTGCTAAGACAAAAAGAGAGAACGTGGCGAATGGAGGCCTTACTCAAGTTGCTCTGGGAGGAACTATGATTATCTCCAACAGTGAGAACGTATTTAATCTTTGGTCAGGCTTGGACATGTATACAGAGTATAGTTTGGGGTAATGTAGTTTTAAAAGAGCTGGTCAAACAATGGGGTCTATTTCCACAGTGAAATCTTTTTGCCAAAAAACTGAAATCACACATTTTTGGCCAAAATTGAAACACTTTCTGCCAGCATTCCAATATATTTTTCTCTCTGTTTCTCTGATAAAAATTCAAAACTTTCAGGAAACAAGCACTTTCTGAGAATATGTTCATTAGTCAAAACTCCAATTTTTGGCCAACCCCAAATATAAAGGTTTAGCTAGCATAAATGTGGCACGTCACTTTAATTATCAGTGATGAAGCCATGAGTGAGTTGTGCAGATCATGACAAATAAGTGCTGATAAATCGTTTTTGCCCCAGCATAAAAATCACGTAATCTGTATACGCAACATTAGAGAAAAAACTATTTTAGGAATATTTTAGTGAGTTTTTTAAAACATTATTGGGACACTTATCCATCCATCTGAGTAGCTGGGTATCTGCATTGCCATGACACTCATTGTGCATGACTCAAACTGAAAGAAAAAAATGAAAAAATAAATCCAAGCCATCTCCAAAATGCACATAAAATTACTTTTTCCTATTTAAAAATGTCATGATTTGTCTGTCTTGGTACCATCCAATGCTAGAAGTGAATGCTATATCTCACTGAGAACTGAACATCTGATTTTTTTAAAATTCCTGACTTTGCCACTGCAGCAACAGCAGAAATTTTACCATTATGTTTGGAGAAATTGCAAAGAGCTTTGAACTGAATTTCACTCATCTTGGGCCTCAGGGGGGTTGTGATGGTGTTTGGGGAAAGTGGATGTTGAGTTGTTTGATCAGCGCACATGCAATTATGTGCGTCTTATGTCCACAACTTTTTGCATCCTGTGTCTATGCAAAAACAGCTAATTAAACATCTAGCTACCTATATGTACACACTCCACTGGTATTTGTGCAATAAATATGGTATGTCCTATTGCATAAATGCATATATTTGCATTTATCTAAATCTGGAAATCCGGTATTATGTTCTGCAGTAATTACCCAGAAATTTAGACCACGGGAATCAGTTCTAACAAAGTGGTTAACAGAATTAGAAAGAGAGAAATCTTATAAAGTGGATCAGAGCACATATATTTTCAGAGACTTTCTGACAGATAGATGATTAGTCCAAAAATATACTCAATCAACGCTAAGTGTTACTTGGAAGAAAACGTGCATTATCTGGGTGCTACTTTAGTGTTCTTCTCTTCAGTGAAGTAAGTAGAAATTACATTAACAATTGAGAACTTGAAATGTTCTGTGGTTTTTTACTTATCAGAATTTCTCTGTTCCTTACTTCCCTACTATTGAATAGGCAAGCTGCAATTACTGAACTGATATTGCAAAAATGGATCTTCAAATTTCTATCAACATATTGGTTTGACATGGACAGTTTTGAGGTGATAATGAAGCAAGTATTTTTGAGGTGCCAGGTGACTAGAAAAGCTAAAGAGCTTTTCTCTTCTCCCACTCAGGTCACTGGTTCAAATCCTGACATTCTATCAGCAGTGACAAAGTCATTCCTACCACATACCTATTCTTTGTCTGCTATAGAAAAGAAATGAGCTTGGGTTGTTTCAGACCTGTTCCAAATGAGACATTATCCGAATCACAAGAAAAAAATTATAAATAAATAAATACAGAAATAAAAATCATTATAAATGGGACTGATAAAAGCAGTCTGAGCACAGAAGGAAAGAAATTAGACATGAAGACTTCACTATCCATTCAGTCCTAACATCAGTAACTGTACAACAGAGCTGAGGAACATTGGCAGGGCATCCTTGGGAAGCTTAGACCTCTTGCTATTCTTGTTCTGGGGACAGATTCAAAAGCTTTGTTTCCCCTGCAGTCAAGTTAGCTCCTTTATAAGAACACTAAATTACCTCTGTGCACATACAAATGCACCTACACAATACCGTGCAATGAACAAGGACATAATTTAATATTCACAGCTTGTTTCTCAGGTCCAGAGAAAAAGAATGCCTGATATTAGAATGCTTAAAAGTTAAAACAAACCAGTTTGTAATTCTGGAACCAATAAAAAAGAAGCCTAGACAAGCTTTCAATTTAAGCCATTTTATAAAGAATCTTGGGAGAATATGTCCTTAAGTTTCCAAACAGAAACCTGAACTGTGGTTTTACATTTTCTTCCCAACAGTGTCATCATCTCATTGATGTGAAGTTTCACTGAATTAACAGCATCCCCTCTAATAAAGGAATTGCATAAATGTCAGTGCTAAAAACAGTGCAATACACCACGATTGCACATTTCTCAAAAGAAACTTTTCTGTCTTAAAAAATATTCCCGGTGAAGTTTGATAGCATGCCTAATAAGCAGATTTTGGAGCTAGCAACTTTGAAAAAGTAATTGTCATTGAAATGTTCTAAAATAGGTTTGCTCTGAAAGACTATCAGTATCTGGGGACTCTATCATCTGTTTCTGCCTCCAGATGTAACACAACCCAGTTGCTGAAAATGAACATTGCTAAATGTGAATAAATCAGTTTCTGCCTTTATGAACTCATGTCTGAAATTATCAGCTTGACCCCAATAAAGAAATGTTTTTATTTTATTTTTTTTTATGGTCTGAGGCAGGCTTGTGCTCTTTTATTAGTAAAAAGCCTAAACGTTAGATGTCAGTTTTTGTACAGCATACGTGACTAGCTAACACTCCACTTTTCATTACATGAAAATCACTTGAATTATTTCATACTATCCTCTTTCTCCCCACATCCCTCTCCCCTGCTCCTATATGATTGTGCAGGTGCACACAAACACACACAGAGGCAGAGTAGACAATCATGTTTAAGACAGCTTCCCATCAAGTTAGCATATGGTGATAGCATGCTGAGTGACAACTGGAAGATTGGTTTCTGGGATGAACTCAAGCTCTCAGCTTGGAGAATAGCAAAGGGATTTTTATGGTGGTAATGCCCTCTGTCTCTGGGAAGACAGCTGCCCAATGCAAGAGTTTCTCCCAGTAGACTGGTATTGGCAGAAGGTGGTATTCTATTCCTGATTGAAGGAACAGCACTCTGCTAACTAAAAAAGAGAGAGATAAGAGGGGGAACAACTAGCCAAAACCATTAAAATCATCTTGGGAAATGACTTGTACATAGGACACATCTCAACACCCTAAACACATGAGTAACAATGTAAACAAAACACATGATGCCACTTTTTCAGTTGAAAGTAGGGCAATTTTTCATAAACTATGTTGACTTAATTAATTACTTAGAAAACTGCATTAAAAACTTACTGAGCCAAATTCCTCTCTTGGCTAAATATTACACTGGAGAAAAGCCGTTAAAATCAATAGAATGACACTGGACTTAACCCATAACCCCAGAGCAAAGTTTGGTCATCTATCCAATGTCTTGTTTCCTTTTTCCAAAAAAACCCCAAAACTCCCAAACTCCAAAAAACAACAAAAAACCGATTATTTTTCTTTCCCTCACTATACTTTTCCTCATATTTTTCTAAAAACTTTTAAAAATGATGTTTCTTATACATGGCTCTTTCCAATTGTTGGAAACTGTGACACTCTGTCAGGGTCAGCCCTAACTTTTTTGGTGTCCGAAACAGAATAATGCATGTGGGGCTTATACAACTCTTACCTCATCTATGAGTGGGTCGTCCCACTACTACCCATCTCAGGATCTCACCTGCTTGGCAGTGACACCCCGCTTCTGTAGGTTGTGGCAATGCTGCTCATCTAGGTGTTTATACCACATTCATCTACCCATGGCTCCTTCACTTGTTTGTGAGATTCCGTACACTACTCACCCACCTCTCTGAGAAGCTCTGTGGCTCCTGTTAACTCTGCTACCTGGGCAAAGAAGCAGATGTGAAGCATAATTTTCTAAGCAGGAAAGGGGTAGAGCAGTTAGGGAATTCACTATGTGCATCAGGCTATGAACACCAGAGTCAAATGGAGCCATCGTCAGGAAAGTAAAAATGCTGCTCAGGTGAGTAGGTCATGTGGTTGCGTCAGGAAGTATGGTTGTGTAAGGAGAAGGGTTCCTTGGTAGTGTAGCTGTCACAGTTCTCTATGTCCTCACTTGAGTTTAGTATTTTTATCCTATCCTCTTCCTTTCTCACACAGCATCCTGTAATGGGGCTTTTTTCCCTCTCTGGGCTCCCCACAAGGCTTCTCCCTCCCACAGCTTTCTTTATCAGACCTATCTGTGTAACACACCTATTCTATTCCTTTCCAAAACACAGGGCTGGAGTGAGCGTCAAACTGCTGATTAAAGGAGAACTCACCTTCCCAGTTTGGCCGGGCCCGGTAGGCAGAGGTGAGCCCTGATCCAAGCTCAGGCCTAGAGAGAGATGAGGAATGAGGGGAGGTGGAATGGGAGTTCAGAAGTGACAAGGAAGAAAAGGAGGAAGAACCACAAGACACCCCCTTTCCTCATCCAATTCCGTACAATCTCCCTCGCATATCACAAAACTTGCTTTTTCAGAATATTCAAGTTAACCCCTGTAATTTACCTTTTTCTTTTGTAGGTTTTCTTTTTCATTGTAGCTATTTTATCTTTTTTTCTCTCTCTTGTAGTACTTCTTATAAACCTCTCCTTACTCTCAATCCTTTTTTCTCCTCACCCTAAAAGAAAAGATTGATGGACGCCTGTAACCTCTCTATCATTCCTTTGTTCTTCCTCATGGACATTCCATCTCATTTTCTTCTCTACATGCCTCTGTATTTCTCTCACAATGCCTCCCTTCCCTCACAGTTACACCTCTCCCATTAATTCTTTACCTACAGTCACATTACATACTAGTAATTTCTAACTTTCCCATTCTCCCACCTCATCCTCATTTTCCCTGTTTGCCCTCCAAGCCAGTTAGCTTTTCGACCAGTTTTTCCTCTGCAAGATTTGTGTTTCCATCCAAAATAGCTTCCTAACCTGTTAGCATCATTTTAGTAGCTTATGGGGATAGTATAAGAGAACAGGAAGAAAGAGAGAATAAGAAAAAGTAATCTTGCTGGGGAAAGGTCTGGGAAGACAAGAATACACTGGCAGATAATAAATAGAGAAAGAGTAATAAAGAGGAAAGAGGGGATACAGAACAAAAGAAAAAGACAAAGGAAGGAAGAGTATGCAGCCGGCCCTGATATTTTCCATCCAGATCAAACCACTTTCATCTCCTGTCAAACTTAACTATTTTAGGCCAGAATCCCCTACTGAGCCATGTCTTTTCCCACCACATAAACATGGGCTTGGGCTATTTGCAGAATCCTGAGATGCTTGTCCAATGCTCATCTCTTTAAAGCACTAGTGAAATTAGCTCTGGTGTCTGTTCTCTTTGTTCTTTTTCAATCTGCATAACTACAGAGAATGGGAAATTAACAGGGTTGGCGATTATTTTTTAATGTCTTAGCACTTGTCTAGCCTGCTTGTCCCTTTTTCTTTGATCCTATGCCTCTATTTCTTGTTTTCCCATTCCTCCCTTCTATTTTTCTTGTCCCTTTGCCCTATATCTCCTCTGTAACTTGTTC
>ML685812.1:1755648-1856372 GCA_007922175.1 Pelusios castaneus
TCTTCTTTTTCTTCCTATCATCTTATCCCTGGAACCCACCTAAACAAGCTACTACTGCCAGTCAATGCCAAGATCTTAATAGGACATTTTGGAAGGAGCTTAAAAAATGCTCTATTCCTATTCAACTGTAATTTAATTAACTCAATTCTTTTTCACTCTCTTTTAGCATGTATGTCAGCACCCCAAGTATAATACAACTTTGTCCTAAATCTAAAGATTATGCCAGACAACTCTCATTTTTAAAGAGGTTGAAAAATTTTCAGTGGAACAATTTTCCCTTGAAAAATGCTGTTTTGTCAAAATAAAAAGGTTTCCTGTGACCATGTTGATCTTGATTAAATTTTTGAGGGAAAATTTTTAAACATTTTGAATCAAAATGGAATATTTTATTTAGATTTCCTTGTTTCACGTACACTTTCTTATATCATTTTACTCTTTTATGACTTTCTCATTTCACTTAGTTTATGCTTTTATATTAAATTATAAAATATTGTGTTATATTTTATGTTTATATATATTTTATTTCAAAACATAATATAGTGATTCAACATTATAGAAATTAAACATTTTGTCACTGTCAAAATGAAGCATTTCAATAGATTGTCTGATGCTTCCACATCAAAATTTGGTGAATTTCTATTCCATGAAAACTTGAAATTTTGATGTTTTTGTCCCAATTCAGAACATAATCAAATTTTGAAATGTCAGAATTTCTTATCTGACAGAAATCCCATTATGACCAGCTCTATTTATGGGCCACCAGGGCCAGTATTCAGAAAATACTGTCTACACTGATAAGTCCATCTTGGTTACTTTCCCCCCCTTTGGTTCCACACAGCCACAACTCAAATGGCCCTGATGTTATTAGCAGCACAGTGAGATCAGCTCTAAAGGCAGTTCCATGGCTACCTTGCTAGTTTCTCAATGGAAGGGTACCATTGTAAGTGGAGTTTGGCAAACCTTAAAAAATATTTGATTCAATTAAGATATGCATTTAACTATTGAGATGCTCATCCATTGCTAATACATAGCAAGGAAGATGGTCCAGTGGTAGGACCCCTAGTTTGGGTCATAGAACACCTTTGATTTCAATGGGAATTAGGTGCAGAACATGCTTTGATGCTTCTGAAAATCCTCCTCATACCTACCTAAATACCTTTGAAAATCTGGCTTTCTGTGCATCGGTGCTTCATCTGTAAAATGGAGACAATAATACTTCTGTACCTCATGATGATATTATAAGGTGCTCAAATGGTGGTAGGGGTCTTGAGCAAGAAAGAGATTCAAACCTCTCTGGTCTAGATTTATGGCAGGAATTTTCCAGGTAGGCTGGAGATGTTGGAAAGACTTCCTCTCAGTACTTCTGCCTTTAGTTAACAATTAGGAAATAAATAATTAATTTTTTTAAGTTCCTTTTCTCTTCCTTCAGACAAATTTTGATTCAAGTTTTAAGCACAGTTAGTTCTTATTTAATTCAGACAAATTTCCACACCATGTTATCAGGATAAATGTACAATTAAAAAGTAAAACTGGATGGAATTTTTCGAAAAAATCAATGAACAATTTCACTGAAATTTAGAATTTTGACCATTAAAAAATAACAAAAACAAACCCAGAAAATTGTTTCACAAATGTATCATTAATCCCTTTCCCATTTTTCAACCAACCATGCAGCTGATAGATTTTTTTCAGGTTTTGGAGACATTTCAAATTTCAATAAAACACAACCAGGACAATTTCTTCTATGATTTCTCCCTCTTTTCCCACCCTACAACCAATTCTATCTATGCACATACATGAGACAACATTACCAAACACATTTTTCTCAGATAACACTTTAGAGCACACAATCCTCCATTATAAGTTAACCATCAATTTTCCTGTTTACAGCAAAGCACTGGATCAACATTGTTACTCAAATGCTCACCTGAAAACTTTATGGTTGACTGTGATTGAGTGTAGAGTCCAGTGCTCAGGAGGGAAAGATTTAGATGCTAAAAACTCTAAACACACCACTGCCTTTGGTGCAGGAATTGCCAAGGGATCCTGCCCTGAGGGAGGCATAGCTAAATCCTGCTGAAGTGAGTAACAGTGTTCCAGGAAACAAAGAGATACACTTTCCTTAGGAAAACTGAAATAATCTATCCAAGAAGATACACTCTGTCTTTGAGGACAAGATGAGTGGTTTAGAAGAGAATTTCAAAGGGGTAGTCATATTAGTCTTGGTCAGCCAAACAAACAAGGAGTCCTGTGGCACTTTTAAAGACTAACAAATTGATTTATCACATGAGCTTTCAAGGGAGAAAATCCCACTTCATCAGTCCATCAAGATCTCATTCACTTGCTCATCCACCAATGTGATTTATGCCATCATGTGCCGGAAATGCCCCCCTGCCTTATATATTGGACAAACAGGATAGTCTCTACACAAAAGAATAAATGGACACAAATCTGACATCAGAAATCACAACATTCAAAAACCAATAGGGGAACACTTTAATCTCCCTGGTCACTCCATTGATGGCTTGTTAATAGTGGTGCTCAAACAAATGAATAACAAATCACAGCTTCAAAGAGAAACCGCAGAATTGGAATTTATATGTAAATTTGACTCCATTGCCTCACAGTTCAACAGGGACTATGGATTTTATTTTCATTACAACAGGTGATTTCACCTTAGCTTCCTCTATATGCTGTTCACCAGTGTTTGAATCCCAACACCTATTCTGATTTGCTGCTATAGCCTGACGTGATCCTGTGTCATACATTTATTTCCCTGCATTTAACTTCTTCCCATTCTGTAAGTTCCCCATCTGCAAAGCGTCTGATGAAGTGGAATTTTCTCCCACAAAAGCTCATGTGATAAATAAATGGGTTAGTCTTTAAAAGTGCCACATGACTCCTTGTTTGTTTAAAACAGAATAAAATCCATGATCTAGTTTTGGCTTTTCACTTGGACAAAGATGATCTACTTGTTTCTGGAAAGCATGATATTTCCTAATACATCTTAATTTTTTAACTTGACTGCACAAAATTTCTCTTGAACCTAATTTAGAACTTACTCTGAGAAGCCTCTTCCTCACTATCGTAAACTAAACTGTGGAAAGCCTGATGTCAGTAATTTTCTTCTTCAAAGCCATGCAGGTTCATTTCTTTCTTCCCTCTCACACTCCCATGGCTTTCCTGATATTTATCATGCTGACCCACCATCGATCTCCATGAGTCAACCTCCAGAACCTTGTGTTTTCAGTTTACTAAGTCATTGTTTTATAAATGCACTTAGACACATAAATGGCAAGCAATATTTTCTGAGGATAATCACTTTTTTTTTTCTTAGAGCAAAGGCCATAATTCCAACTGCTACTGATCGGTTTTCACTGCAATCCTACAGCAGAGTTATAGGTCACTGTGCCAAATGAATAAATTAATAAAGAATTGGTCAATAATGTAGATTATTTTTGTTGTTTTATTTTGTGCCTGAAGAAAAAAAAAAAGACATACTTAACTTATCATTCACTGGTTTAACTAATGGGCTAGTATCAGAGCAAATGGTTTAATCATTAGAACAGATGCTTCTGAGCTTGCAGTCATGGATTTAAAAGCCAGTTGGGGATTTACTATTAGCCCTATCATTAGCATAAATTGATTGCTCTGATTGGCTAATCACTTAATTAGGAAACAGACTCTTGTTATTGAACCTTTTCAGAATAGTTTCTATAACTATGGAAGGATTTTTTCCTCACATGCAGATTCTGTGTACACTTTGGACAGGATTCGTTACATGCTGTTTATGTAGTTGTTTAAGCATTTACTTTATATTACTCACAGTACATTCAAGAGAGTGCCGTACTTCTTATTTTTGGAAACTTACAAATGATAAGGATTGACAAAATTGACTGGAAAAGGAAAATTTACACAGCACTCTTTACAGACTTCTTCCAAATTCTCCAAGATTTTCATATCACAAATTCAGAGCATGCATACAAAGTAAAAGATCATTGACATGTAGTAGACTGTCCTTAAAGTCACAGGCTAACACTGTCTATGAGTCCAATGGAGAACTGCAGCCCAAGGGCAAAAAGAAAGACCTTGTGTTGCTCCATAAAGGAATAAAACTATCATCTGCATTCCTTACAGCTGGATTCCAAGAACACTGGTACAAGAGGAGGAGCTGAACATTCTAGTTAAAGATAATTGAGGGGACAATAAGCTATGTTGGAAAGGTACGAATAAGATATAAGAAAATTGTTTCAAAGGCCAGCCCAACAATTCCATGAAAGAATCCCAAGGGCTCTGTCACTTCCCTTCTCTGGTGAGCCAGAGTAGTATCCTTGCTCAGTGACATCACAAAGTAACTATCTTAAGACAGCACTTGAAGAGCTTTTTAAAAGCAAGAATTAAGTGAGGCTGTCTCGTTTAATTTCATTTAATGTAAGCAAGCCTCTGAATTGCATTCCTTTGCTATAATACTGAGCTTGAAGCCTTGCTAGCTGATTAATGCCTTGGTGTTTGAAGTATACTCTTTTCTTATCTGGTGCTGTGCAGGCCTCACTACAGCCTGAGGAGACCTGCTGGTAAGTCAGAGCTCAGGGAGATTTTTGTCTGCTCTACACAGAGGGGGGTAGAGACCAGATAAGCTTCATGCCATAAAAGAGAAAACAAAATGAAAACCTGTTGCACATTCTGAAAAACGTATTTGTAAGAGAGAAGGAAACCCGCAGACACACACACACCAAAACTGAGTTCCCTGTCTATGTATTTGCATATGACTTTCACTGAACAGATACATTAATTCCATCTCAATTGAAAATAATGAGATAGAATCACTGCTTAGAAACTTACATTTCCCTAAAGATGTGCTTGTTAGTTCAATTTGAGTTTCTGACACAATTCATTGGTATAATAATCATTAAAGGAAGGAGTCTTTAAAGGGGAAGTTATCAAAATCCAGTTTCCCAGATTATGGATCAATTAACTCCAGGAGGAATTTCACCATGTCCAATGTACTGGAATCCATGGTAGTCTGGATCTCAACCAACTTCCACTTTAAAATAAATAAATAAATAAATAAATGGGACATCAGGATCACCCTGAGAATTAAATATTTACAATGCTTGGAAGTCAGTGTGTGGTATATCTTTCCATCATCATAGATTCAAGATGCAGTGGGAGAACTGTTCTTGTTAAAGGCACATCCTGGAGCTACTTTGTAATTTCTCTGATACTAGAAAGTTATGTAAATATCTGACTTTGAACATGCTAAATGCCACTTTATTCTAATAAGATGTTCAAATCTGATTGGTGTTGGAGCCAAGTAGATAAAAAGGAAGAATATATAAGCCGTTTTTTTTTCTTAACTCAGTATGACAGTTTTCCCCAGTCACATCATCAAACTGAATAGAACAACCCCTCACAGACAGCATCCACAGAGATGAAGCAAGAAAAAAATAGTAAACTGGAAGGCGTTTCCTTTTAGTTTGCATATTAACTTGAAAGAAACAGTGAGAATGGGTTAAAGAGTTCAAAAGCAGTGCTCATTATAATGAGAGTTGGCTGAAAGTGTGTTTGTCTCTCAGCATCATTATGTTATGCCCATTAACACTCCAGTCTAGTCAAATAAGGAGAATGAGGAAGAAAGCTCAGAACCGAAAGCTGAAAAACATCTTTGGTTGAACCACACACTATTAGGAAAGTTTGCATCTTATAGCTATTGAAAAAAGGGGTGAAGTAATGTCATTGCAGTCCTTGTTAGCATATTAACCATTCTGGAAAGCCAAACATTGTTTCATAGATTTTAAAACCAGAAGAACCATTAGATCATTTTGTCTGACCTTTTGAATAACACAGACCAAAGAATTTTGCTCAGTTTTGTCACCCAGTTATAACTATGGGCACAATCCAAAGCCCACTTAAATCAATGAATTCAAGTAAGTTTGGACTTCAGATAAGACAGGCTGTAAAATTACCCAAGATTTATAAAGAAAACACTTACCAGAGCATGACACAGCTGTGATGGAGGGACCTTATCTCAGCTCTTTTCCACAACCAAATTAAAGAGACGGTTGAGGTGAATTCCCTGCCTCTGTCAAAGGCTCACCCTGTTCTCTGGGTATTGCTAAATCATGCAAACCAGAGATAATAGTTATTTCCCAGAGGCTCAAACATAGTTCTGAAGAATTTTCATCCTTTTTTCTCTTTTTGAATCCACCTGATTGAACCAAATAATCATATATATTTTTAAAACAAATTTCCACTGTGGCTCTTATTTCATTTAAATGGAAACACAGATGAATAGATAGCTTTCCTTCCTCTTTACTACACCCACATGTTCTCTGGGGTATAAGGCATTTGCCAGCAGCTAAGCAGGGATATATTTTGGAATCACCTTGTAAAAATATTGACACCAGGAATTAATACTTCACTGAGATGTACATTTTAAATATAAGTAAATGCTGTGGTTTAGCAATTGTTTACTTTTTAATGTTATCTGCCATAGAGTAGAGATGGTGTCTACCTGACCTTAGGTTTCACTTCCCAAGTAAAGAGGAACTTCTTGTCAGGAGTCAGCAGAGAAAAATACTTCCCAAAAATAATGTTTTCCTTGATGTTTCGGGTGGATGTTTTCTGCCAGACTACTAATCTCTCTCCCCAGATAGCTGGTGTGTTTAATAAGTGAAAGAAAATATAATACAGGATCAGAATCGAGGTCATGTTGTTCTCATAAATCCCCCCTCCCCCTTCACAATCTGATTCTCCCTGGCTTGAAACTATTCTTAATATACCATTGATTCAAATGACTAAATAATAGATCTAATTATTTGTGGTACACTTGAAAAACACTGCTTTCAGAGCTGTTCAATGGTCTTCCAGCTGTAATTCCAATAGGATAAATCACAATGGCAATCTGTACACAAAACCTGAACCAAATGTTCATTGTCCTTGGTTGATCTTCATTTGAGACAGTTTAAGTAACCAATTTTCGTTTGGCTTCTTACAGGAAGATGAATGGCTTCCTCCTGTTTTTGAATTCATTAGTCTCATTAATTCAGTGTTAATCCACTATATATTAAAAGCAGTGCTATGTATTATACCTGCACTATTAATTATGCAACAAGACATAAGAAACCACACTATGTGTTTGAAAGGCTATATAATTCATCATGAGACCCTTACTATTTTAAGACATACTAAAGCTTCTTTTTCATTATTGCTATTGGAAATCAATATTTGTTTGTTTTAGTGTGATCTTTCATAGATACTGTGTTAAAAGCCAGTTTCTGTAACAAATATGAATGCTATATTTTATGTCTTTTATTTTAAACCTTCATTTGGTGAGAGGGGAAAATTTTCTTCCTCTTCCTTATTAAGGAAGGCCCCATCCATCACCTCCAACCTTTTTGCTATTGGACAAATGGGGACATCAGGACTAAAGGAGGTTATATCAGTCCTCTAGTCAGACAACAAGTCAGCAGCAAAAATTGGGAATAGAAATAAGACTGTGTACCTTGTATTCCTTACTCCAACCATTGACCCACACAAACAAGTAGTCAAATCTTTACACAGAATTGTGCTTCGAAAGCATGAGATTTCTACAGTTTTAATATGGAGTATTGCACAAGATGGAAAAAACTGCTCTATTTTAGTAAGTAGAAAAGGAATAATTTCTTATGTAAATGCATATATAAACCATAGAATTGGGCTGTAAGTGAACCTCACATTGAGATCAAAAGTACAGAAATACCATTTAAAGAACCACTTTATCTCCTTGTGACTGAAGATCTCAATGGGATATATTTTCACCAAAGAGTCTAGCAATAAAGGCAACTGCACATTTGATTCCCCATACTGTGTACCAAAAAGCTGCCTTTGAAATCTTTAGCTAAACCAGGAAAATGGTTTCATTAGCTTGACTGGCTTTTTTCCCCCACTTACTGTCACTGTTTTAAGCTGTAGCTAGGCTTACCTTATTCCAAATTTTTCTGCAAAAGAAAAAATATAGTTGAGTTTGATCTTGCAAGATCAGCTACCTGTGTTGTGTTTTGGTAACAAGGACACTCGGAGCAAGAGAAAGGCTTGAGAGAAAAGGTAGTTAAGAAGCCTATTAACATGAGGATTGCATAGTAACCCTTTTTTTTTTTTCTAACACACACCCTATCCCATATTTTACCTGGCATGTTTGCAGAAATGGGCACAGCCAACTTGACTTAATTTGATCTGCAAGAAGGACTATGCCTAATCCTTAACATTACACTGGACCTGATGTGAGTCTGATCCTGCTGCAATGAATGGGAAGACTCCCACTGATTTACAGTAGAAGTTAAAACTGACCCTTGATCCCATACTTACCTTCAACTCACATTCCTGTGGAGAAAGAGAGACTTACAAACCCAGCTGCAAACCATTCAAGGGCTTCCAGGATCACCATCATTTGCAGTGCAAAGCAGCATGGATAACTCTTCTATTAAGAAGGTTGCTTTTGTGGTTTGAAGAACAAAAGTGAGCACTAAAATACCTGGATTCTATTTCCAATTCTACCACGGATTTCTGGGGTTATTTAGGGCAAGTTGCTTTATTTACTGTTGCTTGGGTACTTATCTATAAAATGGGATAGTTCCTACTTTAAAGAAATGTTGCAGGATTAATTTATTAATGTCTGTAGACCATTTTGTTATCCTAAGGTGGAAGGTATTACATACATCCAAAATGTGTCTATCCACTTACACTTGTTGTCCATTTGGCTGTTAAACGTGCATATAGCTTCTATTCAAATTAAAACAAAGGAAAGAAAGCTGTTGTGATTAGACTGACTTCATAAATAACCTCCAATGCCACTGACTGTGCGCCGGTTTTCAGACAAGAGAAAAACAAGAGTGAGAGATACAGGCTTCTTTTTAAGTCACATTGCATAGCTGATAACCAGTCAGGCTGAAGTGAAATGGTGTCCTTGTTGTTATTCTAGACTCTAATCTAGTTCATAATACTAAATTTTAGACATAGAATACTCTGGCTTAGAATCTTGATGGCCTTTGTTTATTGGCTTGTTGAAATATTCAAAAGATTAAAGTCTGATCCAATTCATCCATTGTAATTGTTCATTGTAATGTCAGCCATTAGTTCCATATTCTTTCTGGTCAGAATGGGACAAGGCAAGTTAATGTGTGTCATCCTGTGATGAGTGTCAGAATGACAGCTCTCTTCAATGACAAGCTGATCAAAATTGGAGTTACAAGGGGGGAGTGGGGAACACCTGTCCTGAAGCTAGCTGATTTCTCAGAACTTTGGCTAGGTTCCCACTGATGGAAAAGCAGGCACCAACAAGCACAAGAAACAGCTGACAGCTACAGCAAAACCAGACTTGAACTCTGCAGGAATCAGTCACTGAAAGCCATGGTGGCTTAAAGAGCCTCTAGTGGGAATTTTTAGACAAAAGAGCAAAACAGCTTGCAATGTTCTCATTATCTTCAAGACAAAGTGCATTAATAAGTGTGCCAAAATGCTCCCTGTTTCTGGAAGTCTGTGTGCTGAAGACCTAGGTCTTTTTCATCATGGAAAATAGAAAAATATCTTGAAAAGGAAAGAGTTGGAGTTTTTAAAATACCTAAATCCCATCAACCAAACTTCTTCTTAATTTTGTAATCATTCCTTTAATCAATTCTTTCTCCTGCAAAAACATCTCTGTGTTCTTATAGCTGTATATGGAGCTCTAAGGAATAATACAAGTAATTGTAAGTTACATCCAATGATAGACATCTTTTCTTATTTTTAATTTTAAAACTGATCATTTAAGGGTGAGAATGGGATAAGTTACAGAACTTGTCTGAATTAATCAATCTCTTGTTACACAGGTTTATTTCTAATTATTTCATGTTTTTAAAAAATGAAGTATAGAAAGACAGATAGGTCTTGCTTGTCCATTGCCCCAAAGGCTTTCGTATGAAAGTGTTGATGAATAATTACTATATAAACTGTAATTATGCATAGGCCTGATTCAAAACCTGTTGAATCAATAGTTTTCCATTGACTTCAAAGGCCTTTGGATCAGGCCCTATGTGAATATGCCATTCACTCAAAGGTGAGGTTTCAATTTGGTGTAATTCAAGGGGAAGTGTGCAGATATTTTTAATTGTTCAAATGCAATGAGTAAAGGGTATTTCTGTATTTTACCAATTTGAGAACTACAATCTTTTCTTCCAGTATAGATAATTTTCAGCTCTCTCTATTTGGGGTACATATTTTTCATGATTAGAAATACAATACTAAAGGAGGAACACATTGCAATATGCACAATATCAGTTATATGCCTGGGTCACAAATACATCTTTTGTCTATGAATGTCTATATTTTCAAACTAGACTATATTGTAAAGTAATATGATGTGACAGATAAACCAAAAAAAATAAGAAAAATCAGATGCTCACTTTTCCCATCTTAATATACATAAGAAGGACTGGTATGACACAAACTCCTCCTAAACTATAAAGAGTGGAAACTGTGTCATTTGTCAGTGGAAAGGTAATTTCTCTAAAATTTGCAATCATGTACCGGGATCTGACATGTGATCATATCACAATGATTTGGCCATTTTAATATTGACCATTCCTCCTATAGCGTAGAGAGCGGGAA
This sequence comes from Pelusios castaneus, assembly GCA_007922175.1. Lineage (NCBI taxonomy): Eukaryota > Metazoa > Chordata > Testudines > Pelomedusidae > Pelusios > Pelusios castaneus. The sequence continues at coordinate 1,766,272 of ML685812.1, forward strand.
ATCAAAGACAAGACTAGAGAGCCGTTTACAAGGAGAAATCTCCAAGAGGTTCTTCACATAGATTTCCCCAGCCTTGTTCCATTAGATTTCTCCCCCAACTTTCACATAGACTCATAGTCCTCCATAGGGAAAAGCATGCTATCAATGTTTCCCAGCTTGAAACCAGTTTTCCAACTCCACTCTCCTCCTCTGTCCCATTCTCTCTCACACCTTGAATTAGGCATTTACTGATACATATTTAATATCCAAATGTAAAGAAATAGAAAAATCAACATAATTTATTCATTTCAAGAAGTGTTTAATGATTAATCCTTTTGATTTAATCTGACGCCATTTGGTCAACCACAGGAAACTTGAAAACAACCAAAATTATAACTGTTTGTCCTTCAGAGAATTCACAAATTTCATTTTATGGCCAATTCTTTCAGGAACATTAGTTCATCCACCCACTTACTTGGCTGTTCTGAGCCAACCAGGAAAGACACTTTCAATTGCTAGCTGGGAAAATAAACTGTGATTATGCCAGTTTGTAAACAGAGCTGTTTTGTGGGTGTTATCTAAAGAGAATCATGCTACTTTCTTTGCAAAAACAAGATGTCTTTGTACAAGAGTTTTGTTTTATTTGCAAAGGCTCCTAGTTTCTGAGGAGTTGAAAGTCCTTTTAAGAAGCCCTGCCCCTGTACCATCCCACACCCATGCATAGCCCCACTGAGGGTATGATTTCCTTCTTAGCAGCCTAAATCACTAGTTTTTCATTGAAAATAGTGGAGTTACACTCTTGTACAACAGGGTGCAAGGGAAAGAAGAATCAGCCACAGCAAACTTTATTGCTGATATTACAGATACTTTGAATCATTAGTTTGTGGGCATGATTCTCCAGCAAGAACTGGATTTTCAAGTGCTCTTGTGTGACCTAGAAGCACATGTGCAATTGACTTCGAGACTCGGGTCCCAGAGCCTTTCCATGGCTCTTTTACTCTTAAGCTAAGTCTGTCATGCATTCTCAAGTACTGAACCATGTACATGGTCATGTGTGTGACCCATATCTGTGCCAAATGTGAATATTATGCTGTGCTGTACACAGATATAATGCTGTATACACATGTATATCTGCATCCACATTGCTACTGTTACACAACTTGAGCACTACCACTTCAGGGGTGGTATCCCAGTATTCTATGCAGTTATTGGAAATACTCTTGGAACTACTTTATGTGATTTGGCGCTGTCTCCCACCTTCACATATTTGCCACTGGCAGTTCCCTATTCAGTGAAAAATTAGTGGATCAATGAGCCCATGATCTGGTTCTGCTCCTGCTCCTATTGCAGGACAGACAGTATTGAGGACATTAGGAAGTAACAGTAGGGATGATTGGCAATATGCCAAGTGGAATTTGGTCAGAACTTTGATTTACTAAAGATGTCTACCCTTGAGGGTCAATAATAATTCAATCAGTATACATACCACAGATATGAATATGTATGTATATGGCCAGCCGGCACTGGGAATCAAAAGATGCCATGAGTACACACACCTTGGCATACCAGGGAGATAGAAAATGATATTGGCAGGTGTCAAATGGAAATGCACAAGGGAACAATGGTACACACTTGTGGAACTACATAGCGTTGTTCCTCTGCAGCCAAACGTCATTAGCCACTCATTCCTGTGATATTGCACACTGTAGACAAAGCACCTCCATTGGCTAATCACTTTAGGATTGGATTTGCACTATGAAGAGTAGCACCTTGGTTTGTAATGTGGACAAGTATGCAATGTTTATCTTCACTATTCTCAAACCCCTGTTATAGAGAGCATTTGATAGCTTACCAGACTTTATGAAGGGGCTTGGGTTGCCGCCATATTGGTTCAATTGTTCATTTTCGGTTGTGCTAACTGTACTTCATTTGTCTAATCTCTCCTAACCTCTCCTGTGGCTGAAACTCATTAAGTTTGGAGAGGTGAGGGAGACTGATACAATAGTGGCAGATGCTGTCACTGGATTTGTATTCTGATTTTGTGCATGACAAGTAAACCATGAAGACCTACATCTACACCTTTTCTACAGTTTAGATTTCGGGTGCACTGAACAATAACAATGCTTTATGCAAGCACATAACACTGCCTACACTTTCTTCATCTTTCCTGTGTATCCTTGGGATACTTTGGAAATTGCTGGATTTGCAGTACAGCAGGCAGAGAAGTGGAAGCTATATCATAGCACTACACAGTTAGCACCTGAACCTGAATGGGCCCGATCCCAAATCTGAACATCACTTCAATTCATCATACTTATGAAGGAGGGCCCCGCACAATTCAAGGCAAATCAAACATTTATTAAAAGCATGATAAGTAACACGCAATTGCAATATTTTTAAAAAATAAGTGTATTTTTTTTTTATTTATTTTTTTAAGTGAATGGAAGTGGGAACACAGCCCAAGTATCAGTATCACAGAACCTATCTCCTGGCCCTCCTCCTGACAAGGTGTGAATGGAGGTGGGGAGGAGAACAACAAGGGAAAAGCTTTTCTGAGAGAAAACTGGGATTGTCACCTAAGTGGAGTTTCAAGGGCAGGTACTTGGTGGGGTTCTATAATGCCTACAGTTCTTCATTCCCCTCCTGGCCACTTGGAGGGAGGCAGAGGAGGGCTCCGGGTGCTAGAGGATGGTGAGCCCCCAGACCACTTGCAGGAGCCATGTTCTCCTAGACATTTGGACAGGGCTGGTGTAGTGAGGGAGTGTGGCCCCCCTCAGAGATAGACAGCCCAGGCCCAGTTACACCTGGGTGGGCGGAGCCAGAGAGGGCCTGTCCATCAGGCCGGAAGCAGGTGGGCAGGACAGGAACTATAAAGGGGAAGCCGGAACCCTCAGTAAGAGGGAGGCAGCCGAAGGGGAAGGGTGTCTCTCTGCTCCTTCCCCAGCACCCGCCTGACCACTACCCTGCGGAAGACCTGCCGGCAACCTGGGGCCCTGACGGTCAACTGGACCCCGCCAGGACCACCCGCCGAGACTGGGTCCCCAGGAACCTGAACCCAGAGGAATCCCCGGACCTCCCGCTACCCACGCCGCCTGCGGACCCTACGGAAGACTGCCTCCTGGTACCAAGCTGTGATCTGGAGGAGCTCCCTCTGGCCACTGAAGACGCACCACCCCTGGAGGCTGGCTGCGACCTGGAGGAGTTACCCTTAGTGGAGGATGTGGACGGGCTTTGTGACCTCCCACTGGGCGACTACCCTGAGGAGGACGACGACGGGACCCCAGAACAGGTACCAGCAGGGTTGGAGGCAGGAAGTGGCCCAGGGGACCGAGAGGCCTATTATGACTCAGCGATTCCCGAGCCTGAGTCCGTGAACCCCGGTGGGGATTCCCCCGGGCCTGTGGTGGAACCCCCTGCCACGGATAGGGACCTGGGCTGGGATGCAGTGGAGTTGGGTGGGCCTGCGTCCCCCTGCCTCCCCCCTTCTGGTAAACTCCCAGAAGCCTTGGCTGGCGGTGAGCCTGTCCTGCCTGGAGTGGAGACTTAGCTGGCAGTGTTGCTCCTCTCTGCCCTGCCCAAGGGCCCTGCAACAGTTTGCTAAGTTACTTGCCTGCCTGCACCGCCCCAGGGGTCAGAGACTGCTGCCTGCCCCGCCCTGCCTGGGCCAGGCTTGCACTTGTTTATAGGGACTCGCCCTTCCCTGGGCTAGAGACTGCTGCTGACTTGCTCAGCCCTGCCAGAGGGCCGGCAACTGACACTGTACTTTGCCTGCTCAGCCCCGCTGGAGGAGCCGGGGCAATGAACGGGGTGACAGAAGGGGCACTCCACCAGTGCTAATTCCTCAAGAGCGCCCGAAGGGGGTGCCCTCCGTGCCTGCCCGTGACGTGGGACACCTACAGCTGGATTAAGACATGCTGAGACTCTACTCTGTGTCAAGATTCAGAGGCCCCATACCATAAAAATAAAGAGAAAAAAGGTGTATTACATTATAACAGAAAGGGTAATGAAAAAATAAATGATAAACCATTATTTGCATATTGGGGGGGATGGGAAGATGCAACGAAAAACTAAAGACATACATCTTGCATTATCAATCTTCTTAGTTACTGCTCTGGAAATTAGTTATCTCTGACACATTTAGAGGCCCCAAGCCATGGCTTACTTGCAGGCACACTGCACTTGGAGGTGGGTCCTCGAAATAGGATCCTGCAGCTCAGCAACACCGTGGGTAGTTGCTGCTGGACTGGTTCAGTGGCCTCATCGTCAGGCAGACCTCAAACTCGTTCAGGGAGCCTCTCACTTTAGAGAATGCTCCGTTTCCCTATGGTGTGCCTCCTGTTCCAGGAACCAGTCTATCAGTCTCTATTCCTGCTTAAGAGCCAATTCCTCACATGCCCTAAAGAATTCAAATGGTTCCTGGGTTTTCCTGTCTATAAATATGAGCAGCTCTTCCAGGGTCCTTCTTGGTCTGCCTCTGGTTTCTCTAGAGTGCTGCTCCAGCTTTCCTTCTGAAATGGTTTCCAGCTCAGGAGCCCAATGTCCTGCTAATTCAAGAAGAGTAGTGTTACATATTTTCTCTCTATTTGGAAGAACCTGGAAAAAAAATAATCACACCATATAATATAATTTTTGCTATAGAAGGCCACCTTTTATATATTTTTCAGCATTCCAAGAATGCAAATGTTTGAGAACCAAGGACAGTCTGACCAATTTGCAGCCTATAAGAAAGAAGCAGAGGCTAGTAAGGGTAAGAAAAACTGGACTCAGATGGCTTTTGGGGTAGGCGAAGCAGGTGCACGCCTAGGGCCCCGAGCAGTAAGGCACCCCATCGCCTGCTTCACCTGCCCCAAAAGCCATGTCTACCTTGGTTGGCAGCAGGAGGAGGAGCTGGCTCAGGAAGCTGGGCCACATGGGGGGCCAGTGGTGGAGGAGGAGGTCCAGGCGGCCCCCAAAAGCCAAAGGCCGCCTCTGACTGTACTACTGGGCTATGGGATGGATCATTTGATGATTGCCTGTTCTGTACATTCCCTCTGAAGCACTTGGCATTGGCCATTGTTGGAAGACAGAATACTGCATGATATGGACCATTGGTCTGACCCACTATTGCTGTTCTTATGTGATTGTTTTTAAAAACTGGAAGTCTCCATAGCATCCCAGAGGACAGAGAGAGAAGTGAGAGGCAAGGAGAGTAGTTCTTTCCAGGGAATATGTTGCAATTTCTTCTTTAAAGGCTGTCCACCACTGGAAAACATAGTGGTTTTCAATGTACCATAATGGAACACAAGTGATTTTCTGGTCCTGGGGAGGAGATCCAGCCATCTGTGCCAGAAAGGTATTTTTGCTAATGGTCACTCCACTACAGACTGCTGAACTAAGAAGATAGGATAAATAGATTTGCCTTGCTGCCAATCCTCAAGGCTCCTCTGGAGTTTGTGCTACACTAGAAATTGGCTGAAATATACTTATAAGACTCAAAGGCAATTTGACAGGAAAATGATCACTCAGATCACACAGAGTTTGTGGAAAGGGAAATGTGACCCACAAGCACTCGCCTCTGCCCCACAGAGATGGCCTTAGCCTATCTGGGCCCTAGGCAAAGGTCCATTGTGGGCCCCCATTGGGCTCCCTGCCAGTGCCCCCCCCCATGGCCCTGGCACCCCATCCCCCCCATGGTTCTAGATCCCCATGGCCAACCCCCTACACCCTGCCAGAGCCCCCCAAACCCCCACCCACTACTAAAGGCCAGGGGCAGGGTGGGAGTGTGGAGCCAGGCCTCTGGGCCAGCTTGCCCAGCCCCCGCCCAAGTGCTCCTTCCCCCCCCGCACAAACCCCTCTGTACTGCTGGCCCCAGCCTGGGCCCTACCCCCCCCCCCCCCACGCTGTGTTCTGCAGGGCAGGAGGCAGACACAGCTTTTGGGGTAGGCAAAAGGACCCCTTGCTGCTTGGGGGCCCTAGGCAAGCACCTCCTTCACCTACCCCAAAAGCCACCTCTGCTCCCCCCACTCTGAAATCACCAGAAAAATCTAGGGACAGACAGATGTGCACGCACACACACACATCTTGATGTGGTTCCCTAAAGTTTAAGATTAGTATCACATGCCCCTCATGTCTCCACCGCAATAAAACATAGCACAGCAATCCAGTCTCCAGACTGGATCCTTCCCCAACCCCATTTTCCCCAACTTGTGCACCATGGCTCAGTGCTGGGAAGAGCCCAGACATCAAGGACAGGGCAGTAAGAATTGAAAGTGATGCTGTGACTACCTCTGGCAGTGCCATGCCTTCAGCAGTAAAGTTCCAACTCAAATGCACAGCAAAGCGTGGCATATTATCTGGGGAGGAAACATCAGTGCACAACATTTCAAATAGACTCAGGAATTCAGCACCAGAGCAAAAGGAGATATTGGCAGAGAGGAGAAGGTGGATCTGTTGTTACTTACCAGGCTCAGGTTCTGGTTCCTGCCACAACTCAGGGTTCTCCTTGGATACATCAGAGGGCTTCCTCAACTGGATTCTCTGGACAGAAGTGAAGAATTACATGCTTTTCGTCCTCTGAATCTTCCAGGGCATCCTCCATGGTTCCAGATGCCTCCTTGCCCTCCTCAGCTTCTCATGAGACAATAGTGGTGAGAAGGGTATTTTAAGCCACTTCAGGCTCTGCACTGGAAACCCTTGAGAGCACCCGGTCAGGCTTCTTGTAGAAGGGTCATATGCAATAACCCCTCCCACAGAGGCTGTTGGGGCTTCAGCCTTCCTGTACAGGAACATCAAGGGCTCTATCCATTTCTAGAACTGGGCTGGAATCTACTCAATATCATTTGTGCAGCTAACATGAAATTTGCTGGTACAGGTGAATGTTCCTGCTGCTCCAAATGGAGTCATGGGAACACTGTGTTCTGACAATCCAGCTGGGGTTGGCAAGCCAAGTGCCTTCTTTCAGAACAGGATCCATTTTCACCTATATTGATCTGAAAGAGTGCAGACGACAGCTGTTCTGATGTGGTCAGCACAGCACCTTTCCAACTGGTGAAAATGGGGGGAAGAGAGACCTTTAGAGATGGTGTAAGGATCAGGAAGGAAAGGATTCGGTGCATTGTGGGAATGGGGTGGAAGATGGTTGAAACAGCAACCACCAGTATTTGCCCCATGCCTCAACCATACTGCAGACTGGAACAGATATAGTGCTGGGTTGCAGCCTAAGGTGTGTATTTACCCATACCCTCCAGGCATGCTAGCTTACTAACCCTCCAGACACCTTCTTCTGGCATATAGGTGTAGACAACGGAGTGGGGGGAGGGGGCGGGGAAGAGGGGTAGCACAACCACATGCATGGACAAATGAACAGTCACTTATATAGACACAAAGTCACATAGGATTTTTTTAAAATCCACCCCGCATGCTACAGAAGTCAGTGGAGTAATGCAGTGTAGAATCAGGCTATGTAGTTGCTTCATAGTATGTAACACGATGCAATTCAATCTAACCATATCCACAAAACATCCCTACTACTATTTATGTACACAGTTTGTGAAGGAGAGTTAAGATTGCCTGGACACTTCTACTGTGAATATTTTGGCTGTTGTAGGTTTAAAATTTCAAATTTAACAAAACACAACAATGGAGGTCTTTACAAATTTCCTAGAGTAAAGTAATTTATTAATTATTATTAATTATTATTATTATTATTATTATTAAAGACTTTGAAAATGCTGATACCTTCCTTGTTCAAGGCCAAGACACTCTGAGGTTCTCAGCCAACCATGACTGCATGCAGAAAGGCTCAAGTACCAAGAGCTCTAAGCACCTCTACTCATGCAGTTGGAGAGGTTAGGGGAAACGGAACGTATGTTCATGAAAGGAAAATAGAAGGTTAAGCAGATCCATGGTCAGAATATGGATCTTTCCTGAGCTTGTCTAGTTTAAAACGGCTGTGTAAAAGCTTAAAAGCCAAGCAGCAAGCAAAGCTCAATGCCATTTAGTAACATGATTAATCCTCTTTCTGCTTATAAAAAATTCAGTGTTTTCCCATTCCCTCTCTCTCCCTTTCTCTCACTGTCTCCTTATTCTCCCATAAAACCATAAGGAAACATGACTCTCATAACAGCAGATGGTAGTAAAAGAGGCTTCCTGCTCTTTACACTCAAGAGCATCAAATGACATCAGGAGTCATTCACAAGAACGTATTGATCCACATTCAGCACTCCATAGACTTCAGTGGAGTAACACCAGGGATCCATTCAGCTGAAGTGGTTGAAGAAGCATCTTTCTATTGTAAGACTACCTCAACCATAAAAAAAACTTAAGACTGTTTTAAATCAAAAGACATGATTTTCAAAAGTGAGCAATGATCTTTGATGCAGAACTTGACCTATTCGTGTCAGGCTGAGGCAGGACATCTCATTGGGTATAGGAAGGCTTAGGGGGCCAGAGCCAGTGGCCAGGATCAAGGTAGGAGTGGAGCAGGACAAAGGCTGATGCAGGATGGGAGCAAGAGCAATCACAGATGCAGACCAACTATTGAGCTGTCAGCCATCTGCGGCTGCACTTAAAAGCAGATCTGCTGGCTCCCCTCAGCCATCCAAATAGTCCTACCACAACACAGCTGAGCTTCTTAATTTGCCTGGAGGCTAGATTGGATAGTCCTCAGGCTCAGTAGATGATGCTCAGTCCTGAAAACAGTAAGGACTGGATATTAAAGGAAGTGTTCAGCACTTCCTGAAAAAAACCAGTCCCCTTTAAAACAAAGGAACAATGACTCCTTGTTTGTTTTGCTGAACTAGACTAACATAGCTACCCCTTTAGAACATGCCCTTTTAAGGCACCTAAAATTGGACACAAAACAAAGGCACCCCTCATCATTATTCTCCCCCCCCCCCCTTTGGAAACACTTAGCCAGAAAGAATTCTAGGGCAGAATTTACAGTGGCCATTTTAGAAAGGCACAAAATCCAATGTTTTCATTTTGCACATATCAGCATGAAATGTCAATTTCATTTTTCATCATTCATAATCCCTGCTAAAGTAGAGTTCGCCTTAAATATTTTGGCTATTTTCGCATTGAAAGTTATTATTTGAATTATGGCAGCACTTAAATGATTTCATGAGGGAATGGAGCATTGTGGTAGGATTGTACAAACACTTATGTAATTCTCACTCTTTAGAAGTTCAATCCCTTCCGGAAAGGACTATCATTTTGTTCTGTGTTTGTACAACACCTAATACACGGGGGTTTATGAGCCATGTTAATGGGGTGTCATTTTGGAGGGGAGTGGATACTTGAGGCTGATTTGAAGATCTATGTGGATGTTTCACAAGGAACAGGTTTGGAAGTATTTTAAGCTAGCACAGCAGGGAGTTTTCTCTTATAGCCCCCATCAACTGTCATACAGGGAGTGGGAGGAAGAACAGCAACAGGAAGGCTAGGAGAAGGATTGAAAGGGATAGAGTGAACAGCAGCTCCAAATGGGAATGTAAATGGAATGATCCACACACCACAATTTTATGTTAGATACTCCCCGATATTTAAGAATAAAGTTGTGGCCTGATTAAAACACTTCCAATGCCTCCTGTCATCCTTCCAGCATAGCTGGATGACAGCTTTATCAGGAAACAGTAGGACTGTGGTGGGACTGCACAAACACTTACTAAATTCTTACTACATAGTCCATCTTTTTGTTCCATGCAGGCACAGTGCCTAATATAAGGGGGTCCGAGTCCATCTCTGGTCAGGCTTGGGCCTGCTAGAGCAATTAGATAAACTTCCTTCATCACATTATGTGTTCCATTTAGTGGTGAAAGACTAGCAATAAAACCTGTGATATTTTCACTCTCCTGAACCTGACTTCTGTGAAAGAAGCCATGGAAGGCTGAAAAATCTCATAAGTACTGTGCATTCTAACAATTTCAATCTTAATCTTAATCATTTTTACTCTTTATATTTCTTAAATGATACACTTAGCAAGTGCCACTAAAACCTCCTGCAACTGGAATCTGACTGTCTACATGGATGATTACTCACTTGAATGCATCAGCAGATAACAGATTGTAAAGAAAGAATCTCTGATTTGGGCCCCAATCTGCAAACTCTTCTTAACGTGCTTAATTTCACTCATGTGAGTTGTCCTGTTGAAGACAATGGAGCATTCATGTGCACAGAATTAAGCACATATGTAAGTATTCCAAGATTGGGCCCTTACTTTTCATTCTATAGCACTTACAAGAGCTGAATTTCATTTTTAAACAGCTGGCAATATTGATTTTTGCAAGTATTTTTTTCTCAGGTGAAGGTGGATAAGTAAGCAATAGGCAAGCAAGCTCTATCAAAATGGCTTCTAAAGCTGTTATTAATTTATTTAGCATCATATGTCCAAACTGCTTTGCAAAATATGCGCAGTATGTAGTTTGAATATCTTCTCACTCTAAGAGAATCCCCATCTAAACTGGATGGTTGAAACAAACGTCTTGATATTTATTCAAAAATTCCAAAAGGGGTAGTCGTGTTAGTCTATTGTAGAAAGACAACAGAGTCCTGTGGCACTTTTAAAGACTAACAGATTTATTTATCGCATGAGGTATCTAGGTATCTTTGAAGCGTCTGACGAAGTGGGATTTTCTCCCACGAAAGCTCATGTGATAAATAAATCTGTTAGTCTTTAAAAGTGCCACAGGACTCTGTTGTCTTGATATTTATTGACATTATGAAGCAGTTTATCAGCATAAAAAACACTGCTTTTTAATCTTATAGTAGTGCCTAGATACCTCAGACATCAAGGGCATTCTGCTAGGTAGAGCAGTTTTCACATTTATTTCAACATCTCCAAAAAAAGATTTGTTTCAACCAAAATAATTTAATAAAATCCACTAAATATTGTCTACCCGAATCTGCATTTTTTGGCCAAAAAATTTCATCCAGCACTAGTGCTAGGTATACTACAAATGCATGTCGAGAGATGGTCTTTGTCCTAAAGAGTTTACAATCTAATTAGAGTAGACAAAAAAGATGAGACGGGAAACTGTCAGAGAAAGTTGAAGTAACTCAAGAAGAAATTCAATAAGCCTCACTTAGTAACGTTAAAAAAAATTCAAATGCACAACTACAAAATGGCAAACTGGCTAGGTGGCAGTAGTGCTGAAAAGGATAACAGGATTTATAGTGAATCATACATTGAATATAGAGTCAACAACCTGATGCAGTTGTGAAAAAGACAATGACACCTCATCTGGAATACAGAATTGGAATTCATATGCAAATTTGACACTGTTGCATCAGGTCTAAATAAGGACTGATTTTTTTCCCCCATTACAACAGGTGATTTGACCTCACCTTCCTCTATATGCTGTTCCCCAGTGTTTGAATCTAAACTACTGCATTGCTGTAAATCTGACCTGCTCCTATGATTTACACTTCCCTGCATTTTCCTCCCATTCTGTAAGTTCCTCATCTTCAAAGTGTCTGACAAAATGGGATTTTCTCCCACGAAAGCTCATGAGATAAATTTGTTAGTCTTTAAAAGTGCCACAGGATTCCTTGTTTGCTAAATAAGGTTAACTGAGCTCTGGAATAGGCTTCAAGGGAAGTTGTGGAATCCCCATCATTGGAGGTTTTTAAGAACAAGGTGAATAAAGCTCTCAGAGATGGTTTAGGTTTACTTGGTTCTGCCTCATGGCATGGGGCTGGACATGATGAGTTCCCTTCCAACCCTATGTTTCTATGATTTGTCCAAAGTCAAATAGTGGGTTTTCTGCAGAGCAAACTATAGAGTCCAAGTCTCCTGACTCCCAATCCATTATGCTATCCACTAGATCACTGTCTCCTGTCACATTGGAGTGTGTGCTACCTGGTGTTGTATCAACACCACTCCAATATAGAAGAGCAGAAAAGACAACTCCAGGAAGGTGGGTGTATGAGAGCAGCCCACAGCACGATTATTACCCACTTGATCCTGTAATTTCACAAGCCTGTTAACAGTATATTGTACATCTGACTGTTGATTTGATAATGGTCTATGGTTTTCTTTCATAGTGTATAAGGTGTTTAGAGAATTAACTTTCTGCATTGAACATTTAGTAAAGTCATTGTTCTCATTATGTCTACCATATATAGTAACATGTCTATTCTGATTTTTTACAAGAAAGACTTGTACCAAGAGACTCCTGGAAGAAAGATATACTAGAAACCCCAACAAGCATTTAACTGATTTGTCTGGAAAAAAGCAGATGCTGAACCTGTGTAATATGTTTTTCACTTTAAAAAAATAAGGTATCGGGTTAGTAAACCAGAATCAAGGAATATCCATGAGAATGGCTGACTAAATTACTGAATGAGCCTGTTCCTGTCTGGACAGTACGTCTAATCACCATGTCATAGAATGTGCTTAGGAGCATTTGAAGAAATCATTATATCTATTCATCTTTACTGTTTAGTTAGAAGGTATCAGAGCTCTTCATTGTTTATGCAAGTTGCTAGTCCCTTTAATCTGCTATCACCAACGGCTTGGAAAGGACAGGGTTGTGGCAACTCCTAACCCCCACTGGAAATTACTAGCTACTCCGGAGATTACTCCAGATGATGAAAAGATAATCTTCTGTCTCCACACATCTGCATATCCATCTGCCCAGACTCTCAAGATCAGACATTACCAGCAAATGCCATATTCATTCTTTTTTGCCTTACCCTTTAATGTACTTTCATGCCTGACGATCAGCCGTGACTGGTAGGGAGATTATTTTTATATAGGAACTAAATATGGTGCAGTCAGCATCTAGGCAAAGCTGACATTTTTCATGAGCATTTTTAATTTTTCCATCAGAGTTACAAATGGCCATAAATCTTTGCAGTATAGAAAAGGATATTTTTGAATGTCATTAATGCATATAGATTTGTCACTGAAATCAGTGACCCTAACATATTTTGTTCATTAATACAAAATAACTTACTGCTCCGTAAAACACTAGCTTATTTATTACATTATCACATGTTTGGCCATTATCAAAAACACATTCTATGCCAAACCTGGCACCACGCAAGCCAGGAAAATGGTTATAAACATAATGTTTAGATTATTCTGGATATCCCTGTAAAGTTGGTGAAAAAGTTTGCATTCAGTGATTCAAAGCCAGATTTCTATAGGTCCAATTACTTGGGGCCATATTAAATAGGATTGCTTAAAAATGTGGTACTTAAATTTATATTTAGCCTCCTAGATAAGTAGACTGACTTCCTGAACATTCAGTAAAGTCATTTAATTCAATGGAACTGCATCCTCACCCCCTCTAAAAACGCATATATTGGGCCTCCAATTTGTATGTCTAAATATGAATTTAAAGTGGGGATTTTCAAAAGAACTTCAGAACATAAATGGGAGCTGTGTACTAAGCTCCTGTAGGCACCTTTGAAAATCCTGCCCTGTATGCCTAACTTCATTCACCTCTTTGAAAACAGACTGTATTCTAACAAAACATTCAGATTTACTGCACCTTTGGAGAAGTGATAACGCCAGAAGTCTGTATACACCAGATACTAGCTTCTCTTTCCCATTAGAGGAAATTGCATCCTGCATCATATAGAAACATGGTAACATGAGTCCTTGCATTCAGTATAGGGCCAGTTTCCAGCATGAACAGAGATGCCATACCACTAAAGATAACCCAGTTGAGTAAACCAGCCCGAAAAGGCCTCAAGCTTTGTCTTGAAGAATTTGTCTTTTCAAGCTTTGCTGAAGAATTGCTGCTAATCAAAGCAAACAGGTAATGCAAGCCTCTTTTGGGCAATGCAAAATCTATAACAAACAACTAAAAGTTAATGCCTGCTATTTCCCTTGATTCTGGGATTAGTGAGTAAAGGAGAATAGAATATGGACACAGATTTGCTAATGTGAAAAACCCTCAGTGAAGAACTGTTGATCCTTCTAGGAAGCATCTGCAACTTCTTCCATGGCCCATTCCACCTCATTCATACTTCTCATCCCATTAATTGACTCTGAAGAGTCATAGGAGTATATGAATGAAAAGCATTTTCACTATCAGAATCCATGGGAAGGAAGAATTATTCCTAGAAAGATAAAATGCCTCCTGGGGGATGGGCATGGGGAAGTGTGCTTTAAGATATGTATTCCCACTGCTCGAGTGTAATTTTTCCAGGCTTTAGAAGCAATGCCATGAAGAACTAGCTGTGGTATGCAGACATTTCAGTTACTTCCAATCTCAACCTTCATGTAAATGGAAAAAAGAGAGAGAGAGAGAGAAAGGAAACCTCTAACTGAGGAATACCTTTGAAATGTGAAGCAAGTTTAGCGAATGTAGAGATGTCAGCCTCAATTTGTAGAAAACCTGAAACAGTAGCTCTGAGGACTGAATAGACCCATACATTTCTGTGAGTACTAACTCCAATGCCAACAATTTTAAATATTGATATTGTTAGCTCTTTTACTGTTCAAAAGTGTAAGAAAGGACAGGAAATATATTATAGAGATCTATGCAATAATTCTCAAAAGTGTGCAGGGGCATGTAGGGGTTGGAGACAGAAATAAAGACTAGCCAGCTAATGTGATAGATGTATAAATGAAGATATCTAGCTAAGATCTTTATCTGGACCTCATCAGGGTAGTATCTGAGCACCTCAGTCTTTAATATATTCATTTTCTCAATGCTGCTGTGAGGTAGGAAGTACTTGCCCAAAGGCACACAGAAAGCCTGTAACAATACCCTATGTTCCAGGCAAGAACATTAGCCATTGGACCATCCTCCTTCTATGGCCTTTCATTACCACATGGCAGGACAGCAAATAGGAGGCACAACCAATTTTAATTTTCCTGAATCGGGGGCTCAAAATCTGGGTAGCACTATAATAGATGTGTTCCATCTTTCATTTATTTGATCTAATTAAGCATTTTAATTTGTATATGGTGTACATATTTACACAGACTCTGGGAAGGTGAAGGCCATTAAACACAAATGCAAAGAACATGAGTGGAACTGTATGCAGAGAGATTCTGACTCAGGTAATTATCTATTTATCATCTTTTTTTAATTTCATCATGCAGGTGTTCAGACTAACAATGCTCACAATGGGGAAAGCTGTACTCTCTTTTAAGAGACTCCACAGGAATGAAGTGCTACTGAACTGTACGCCAAACAGGACTATTTCCAGATGTATTCTTAAAGAGCAACTGTAGAGGAAGGCAAAATAAATTACAATTGCGGGTGTGGCAACACGGAATGACTACTGTACAAATAACGAAGGCTCTAATCCAGAACACCAAAAAGACCAATACCTGACTTCAGTGGGAACTGGTGGAATCTTAGCACCTTTGGAAATCAAGCCACAATTTTTTGGTGATTTAATATAGATTTAGGAACCTAATTTTGGGCACCTATTTTGTTCTGTTATAATTGTGGGTATACAATTAAGCTTTATTTTCTTATCCTGTCATCTTTGTTACCTGATTCATAAAAATGCATCCTATGATCTTTTGTCTTTTAACACTTTTAGAATAATATGTAATGTGACATGCCTGAACCACACAAACAATATTAAGTAATGGGGAAAACGGACAATATCTTTCTAAAAGTTGATAAACCACTCATTCAATACCTGCCAGAGGAGAACTGCTTCCTACAGAATGGATTGTTTCTCATCTTCCCCATACCCCCCAATTAAGTCCAAAGTGATGAGATGCGACTACTTGACAGTCTACTTTTACTGACAGGCTTCCTGATACTCAACCAATATTTTCTCATTATTGTAATGTGTTAAGTTGTTTTGGTTTTTTTCCCCTATTTGTTGTTTCAGTGGAAGCCATTGTGGTCTACTCTCACATATGACTAGGAGACAATGGTGATCAGCTTTTATTAAGTAACTAGCAAAGTGTAGGGTTGGCCACTTTTTCCAGTATTTGCCAATCATTCAACTGGTATCCAAATTCTCACTGAACCATTTAGAGTTATCCTATTACAAGAGAGAGAACTCTCAAATACATACCAGAAATATTATTTTCAAGATTATATTGTAATCTGCACATACACATGGCCAGACTCTCCTCACATGTACACAAAACAACTTCAGTGACTGAGTTCCTCCTCATTTTACACTGATGTAAGTGAAAATTACAGGACACAGAGACTTGTAATACACTAACATTTTCAAAAACAAACAAACAAAGGAGTCTAATGGCACTTTTAAAGGACTAAAATTTATTTATTACATGAGCTTTCATGGGAGAAAATCCCTCTTCATCAGACATTTACAGATAATGGGAGGAAAATAAATGCAGGGAAATGTAAATCATAGGATCAGGTTAGACTGTTATAGCAAATCAAAGCAGTTGTTTAGATTCAAATTGTGGAGAACAGCATATTGCAGGGAAGTGAGGTAAAAGGAAGGCAAAATTTGCCTTCAATCTAACCTGATCCTATGACTTGCACTTCCCTGCATTTATTTCCCCTCCCCTCCCCTCCCCCCATTCATCTGTAAGCGTCTAATGAAGTGAGATTTTCTCCCATGAAAGCTCATGCAATAAATAAATTTGTTAGGCTTTAGAAGTGCCACTAGACTCCTTGTTTGTTTTGCTGAACTAGATTGACATGGCTACCCCTTTGAAACTTGACATTTTCAAGTGTCAAAGGCAGGGAAACAGTCCCACAGTAGCTGGAAACCTATTTTTAAGCAGAATTTTGGGTGTTTTTTTTTTTTTTTAAATCATTTCACAAACAGTTTGGCAATGAACATTTCTGCTGATTCCAGTATTGAAAATATAAACACACACAAATTGACCCACTTCACTGTTGATTTTCAGAAATGCTGAGCATACAAAGGTCCAGCTGAAATCAATGGCAGCTCCAGACCCTCAGCCCTTCTGAAAAAAAATAATAAATCAGGCCCTAATTAATATATTAGTGGCAAATTACATGCATTGCTTCATAATATTTGCCCTTTTGACAATACCATCTCTGCACATTAATTGAATGGAAAAAATTTTCTGAATAATTTGATGTATGCCACACTAATCAAAATATTTCTACTAGAATCTGTATGAGGCAATTATTAGTATTATAGGTAGGTATTATATCATTGCTAATACAATACAAAAGATCTGTGAAAATATGTGATGAATTGCAATTCAAGTAATGCAAAAAGACACTGTTATACCATAGCTCAACATTTCCAAAGCTGTTCGAGAAAGAAAACTCTTTTCCTTGATCACGTAGGTTTAAAGACACAAGAGAGAGACTTGGAATCCTAATTAAATAAACACAGTATAAACTGTAACACTGGCATTTACAAAATTTCATAGCCATAGGGACTGTGTCTCTATGAGGAACCTGAAATATGAATGAATTTGCAATTCCAAACAATATCCCAACTAAGCTCAAGGTCAAAAATATAATTGAGGGTGGACAACAGTACAGTCACTGAAATATGAAATAAAATAAGGGAGAGAGAGAATGTGTACATTATTTCAAATGCTGTATGGTGCTTAGCAGACATAGTTCTAAGGTTCAGTTATACAAAGAATTTGCTAGCAGATGAGAGGCAGAAGTAGCAAGATAATATTAGCATTAAAGTTCAGCCCAAGACACGTTCAGGAATCAGATTCACAGTCTAGAGCTCAACTATATTGTGCAGTCATAAATGTTACCTCCTTCATAAAAGTATGGAACAACCAAGAAGAAAAAGTAAGGTATTCCAAGTACCAGTAGCCAATATAGCAGCTCTAAACAGAAAAGAAAATTAAAAGACAATTGGGCATCCAAACCCTTAGGCAACTTTCAAATTCCAAGCCTAAAGGAATAGATTCATATTAATTATATTAATATGGAGAAAAGACAAAAGTGCCTCCCTGTTCAGATATCTGCCAAACACTACATTTATCAGACTTTTATAGATTCATAGGATTCCCATGCCAAAAGTGACTATCGTGGTCATCTAGTCTAATCTCCTGTATAACACAGGCCATAGAATTTCCCTAAAATTATTCCTAGAGCATCTCTTTATTTTAAAAGAGTCAGTGATGGAGAATCCATTAATCTCACTGTTAAAAATGTACACCTTGTTTTCAGCCTGAATTTGTCTAGCTTTAACCTCAAACCACAGGATCATGTTATACTCATCTCTAGATTGAAGAGTCCACTATGATGTAATTGGAATAAGAGAGACATGGTGGGATAACTTGCATGACGGGAGCACTGCCATGGATGGGTATAAATTTTTCAGGAAGGACAGGCAGGGAAGAAGAGGTGGAGGAGTAGCGCTATATGTAAAAGTGCTGTATGACTGCTGTATGACTACGAAAGTGGGAACAAGCCAGATGAAATTCTGTGGGTTAAGTTTAGAGGAGAATGCAACAAGGGAGATGTCGTGGTGGGTGTCTGCTATACACCGCCAGACCAGAAGGAGGTGAATGAGGCGTTCTATGGACAACTAACAGAAGTTTCCAGATCACAGGCCCTGGTTCTCATGGGGGACTTCAATTACCCTGACATCTGCTGGGAGGGCAATACAGCAGTGCACAGGCAATCCAGGAAGTTTTTGGAAGATGTTGAGGACAACTTTCTGGTACAAATGCTGGAAGAACCAACTAGGGGCCTTGCACCTCTAGACCTGCTGCTCACAAACAGAGAAGAATTGATCGGGGAAGTGGAAGTGAACGGCAACCTGGGCAGCAGTGACCATGAGATGGTAGAGTTCAGGATCCTGATCGATGGAAGAAAGGAAAGAAGCAGAACACACACCCAGACTTCAGAAAAGCAGATTTTGGCTCCCTTAGGGAACTGATAGGCAGGATCCCTTGGGAGGCTGATCTGAAGGGGAAAGGTGTCCAAGAGAGCTGGTTGTATTTTAAAGAAACCCTGTTAAAGGCACAGGAAGATACCATTCCAATGTGCAGAAAGAACAGCAAATGTTGAAGGTGCCCAGCGTGGCTTAGCAGAGAACTCTGCAATGAGGTGAAACATAAAAGGGAAGCTTACAAGAAGTGGAAACTTGGACAGATAACAAAGGAGGCGTATAAAGATGTTGCTCGGGACTGCAGAGATAAAATCAGAAAGGCCAAAGGCCAATTGGAGTTGCAGCTAGCAAGGGATGTGAAGGATAACATAAAGTATGTCAGCAACAAGAAGAGGATGAGGGATGATGTAGGTCCCTTACTGAATGGGGCAGGTATCCTCGTGGCTGATGATGCGGAAAATGCTGAAGTACTCAATGCCTTTTTTACTTCAGTCTTCACAGGGAGGGCCAGCTCCCAGGCTACTACACTGGGTAATGCAGAATGGAGAGAAGAGCAGTCCTCGGTGATAGAAGGTCAGGTTAGGGACTACTTAAAGAAGTTGGATGCACACAAGTCTAAGGGGCCAGATGAACTGCATGCTAGATCGTCAAGCTCAGCAGGAAGGAATCAATGGCTCAATGTCTAGCTGGCATCCAGTAACGAGTGGAGTGCCCCAGGTGTTGGTTCTGGGGCCGGTTCTGTTTAACACTTTCATTAATGATCTCGATGATGGGATAGATTGCGTGCTTAGTAAGTTCACGGATGACACTAAACTGGGGGGAATGGTAGACATGCTGGAAGGCAGGGACGGAGTCCAGGGAGACTTGGACAAATTGGAACACTGGGCCAAAAGAAATCCCATGAGGTTCAACAAGGACACGTGTAAAGTCCTGCACTTAGGACGCAAAAATCCTATGCACTGCTACAGGCTGGGGACCGATCAGCTAAGTAGCAGCACTGTAGAAAAGGACCTGGGGGTTATGGTAGACCGGAAGCTGGATATATGAGCCAACAGTGTGCTCTTGTTGCCAAAAAGAGCAATGGCATATTGGGCTGCATCAGCAGAAGTGTTGCCAGCAGATCGAGGGATATGATAATTCCCCTTTATTCGGCACTGGTGATGCCGCATCTGGAATACTGTGTCCAGTTTTGGGCTCCCCACTACAGAATGGATGTGGACAAATTAGGAAGAGTCCAGTGGAGGGCAACAAAAATGATTAGGGGGCTGGGGCACATGACTTACGAGGAGAGACTGAAAGAACTAGGCTTAGTCTACAGAAGAGAAGACTGAGGGGATTTGATAGCAACTTTTAACTACTTGAAGGGATGCTCCAAAAAGGAGGGAGCTAGGCTGTTCTCGGTGGTAAAAGAGGATAGAACAAGGAGCAATGGTTTCAAATTACAGCTGGGGAGGTTGAGGTTGGATATTAAGAAAATCTTTCTCACTGGGAGGGTGGTGAAGCATGGGAATGGGTTGCTTAGGGAGGTGGTAGAATCTCTGTCTTTGGAGATATTTAAGGTCCGGTTGGATGAAACCCTGGCTGGGATGATTTAGTGGGAGTGGTCCTACTTTTAGCAGGGGGTTGGACTAGATGACCTCATGAGGTCCCTTCCAGCCCCAAGATTCTATGACCTCTCTGGAAACACAATATGCAATGACTCAGACTTTAAGGTCAGAAGGGACCATCATGATCCTCTAATCTACATTGCAGACCTCAGAAATTCACCCACCCACTCTTGTAACAGAACCATAATCCCTGACTGAGTTACTGAAGTCTGCAAATCATGAGTTAAAAAGATGACTAATTAACAGAGAGTGCATCATTTACCCGAGTTTAAACCTGTAAGCAACCCAATCAGAGGAAGTTATGATTTCATTAAGACTTATTATGCTACTCAGTTTTTAAATCCATCTAATATGCCATGTTGATTTTATATCATTCTACTTTTAATAAAAATATGATGTAGTACCAGGTCATGAAGAATTTCCCTGAAACTCTGACCCAGGTATGCAGCAATCCAACTTAGATGTATGTTCCAAGGAAAGAGACTTAGTACATTGGCTAAGTAGATTAATATCAATCACATTAGATTATTACCTGGAATGCATTTTTTGAATAGAATTAAGGCATCTAAAAGGCATGTGCTACCTCACAGGAGACGTTGAAGAACATTCTATTCAGGATATCATCTTTTATCCATTTTTCATTCCTTACTATAAAACGAGGGCTACAAAAGGTTGCAGCTTTTTATCTGATTTCATGGAGATATATGGAGTGCTTCAAGGAACCTTTTCTTGGGCTGAAATAATGAAATATTACTTTCTGATAGTAGTTCAGTTCGTAGATGGTATAAAATGTTGAGATCTCATTATTTTGGCCCCAACAACCTTTGTCAAAATATTTCTTCTGCTCTCCCTCTAAGCTCTGGTAGCATAACCTGTTCTAAGGCCTACTCCTACGCTTAGAAATGAGAAATACAAACCCTACCCACCTTGAAATAGAGCTCCACTTACTCTTTGTTTTCTCTTCTTTCTGAAGGTGAGATCCATTCACTTCTGACATGTCGTGTTGTGGTACAGGCAGGCGCCAGGATCATAGAGAATCCTGATCAAGAGAATCATATTTTTACAACAGTGGCAAGTGCTTTATTAAAAGTTACTTGGCAGTAACGGTTAAAATTATCACTTCCTTCTGGGTGTAGTGAAATCTACAATTTTAACTTGCACATGCATTCTAGCACACCATGTAAAGCAACCAACATTATTGTAACCAAAGAACTCCAGCACTTTTGGAAGTTGGTCTTGCATGGGGATTCAGAGTGAGCGGAAGACTACTGAAGCTCTGAGCCCTAAATATGCACCCAGGGTGTGTTATTGACTCATGGATTTTCTTCCCCAAGACACCACGTGGTGCAAAGGAAAGAATGAGTTTCTTTACAGATCTTTAATGTACGCCTCCTAAGATTTTCAACAAAATTGAATGATTCTAAAGAAGAGTTAACTTAATGTCCCAGTACCATGGTCTGAGTCTCCCACCTTCAAATATGAGCAACTCTGATTGGGTTACTCGAAAAGTTGAGGACCATTCTTTTAGGAGCACTTGACATCCACAATTGGGGCCAGATTGTCAAGAGATCACCAGGTGCTCTTTTAAACACATCCCCTCCACCCCCAAAAGCCCCTCTTCTTTAAGCTTTTTCAATTTCTTAAGGAACTTCAAATAATCTAAAGTTTTCCCCCTGAAAAAGGGCAGAGTGATACTTAGGAGACAACTAGGGAGAATCCAGTAGTAAATCCCATGGATATAGAGAATCTGCTATCACACAGCAAAAAGTATCCTGCACAGTCACACACTCTAGCTTGTCAGTTCAATCCTACATCCAGATTTTCAGCTAGGCTCAACCTATCCTCTAAGTTTGTGCACAAAGAAATTCATTCTTACTAACAATGAAGTCTAAGCAAAAAGGAAAGAACGCAGTCTATTGTACCTGGAGAGGAGCTAGAAGACTTCTTAGGGAAATAGAAATTCTATTTTTAAATCTTCCCAAAAGGTGGAGTATTAATAGCAGGGACTAGGGAAAAAAAAAAAAAGAGAGAGTTTACTGGATATTGAGAGTTCTCATCTGATTTGAATCTCTTGTTTGAAAATAATTTGTACTGATCTCTTAAGGAATATAGCAGAAAATGGATGTTGTACATTTGTGCTAGAGGTCAATACAATTACAGCCTACTTGAATAATTAGAAATCAGAATTTTTCTGTAAGTATTTTGTCATTCTTAGCATAACACCTTCACACACACTTCTTTCATCAAGCTATTTGTGTGAGGATACTAGAGGAAGCAGATGATTTGTATTTTATCCCAGAAAAAAAACTTCATTTTTAGTTTTCCATCAGCCTCCAGTGATTGTGTGTTAGTAGCCCATCTTTATGCATGGCAGTTTAACAGGAAGAACGGTGCTGGAGCTGTTTCTTATAATACTGACAAAAAAAACTTCAATCTCAATTTGCGTGGGCAAAAATAAGGAAGTTCTCCAGTAGTCATCGCTTCCCATGGTATAATCCAGATTAACTGGCATGATAAGTGCTAGTGCAAAACATAAATCTGGGATATGAATGTCATATAGAGCTTCTCTGTACCTGAAGCACCTATGTATTTTCATGTGGACAAACATTTTTATTGAAACATTGTTATTTGTCATACAATTACCCCTAGACAGCCCAGCTAACATTGAGCCCCATTATGGTAGATGGCTACATATTCATAAACAGTCCTCAGCCAAAGATCTTACACTATAAGTGGAAAAAAAAACCCAAAAGGATGCAAAAGAAAAAGGTTGTTTTGCTTATTTTACAATGAGGAACTAAGGCCCATGGAGTTAGGTATCTATCTGTTTAGGCATTTTTGAAAATCCAACTAGGGTCTATTTTTTAAAAAAATGTGAGTAATTGACATGCTCAACATCATAAAGGATGTCTGTGGCAAACAGAAAATGAACCCAGATTTCCCCTGGCCCAGGATAGCGTTAACTATAAGATAATAGTTATAATAACTATAACTATAAGATAATCCTTGGGCATAGTCTATACCAGTAGTTCCCAACCTTTTTGGCTTTAGGGCCACAAATATTATTTTTACAGCCTTTAAGGGCCACCAGCCTCTACCAGCCAGCCCCTTGCCACTGACCCCCACCCTCTATAGACAGCCTGATAGACAGGAGTTCAGCAAGGAGGCTGCCTCCTCACTGATCCATTGTCTCTTTTGCTGACGCTAGAAAACCATATGTGTCCTGTAGTACTTAGCCATGCTCCCTGCTACAGCCAGTGGGAGGGAGCAGGAATCTCCCATCTCTTGTCTGCAGCAAGGAGCCTGCACCAGTCTTGTAGCCCTGCGGAAATTCGCTCCACCGGGGTCCTTAGTCAGTGGTTCCCTTCTATAGCCAACAAGAGAGGAGCTGGGGGACCACTTTGAAAGCGCCTTCATGGGCCACTTTTGGGCCCCAGCCATGGACTGGGAACAGTGGTCTATACTTAAAATTTATACCAGCATAGCTATGTTGGTCAGGGCTGTGAAACATAGCTATTCCAGCAAAACCAAAGTGGGGATGCAGTTATATCAACAGCAAAGCTGTCGTCATTCCAAGAGGTGATTTTCTTATACTGGTAGAATTCTGTCAGCTTATACTGTATCTGCATTAGCGAGATATACTAGTGTAAGCTCTGTAGTGTAGCCATGGCTTTAGTCTTTATAGTGCTGGAGGTACGAAATGACATTAGCTAAAGCAATCCCAAACAAGTCTCTTGGAAACTACTGTTGGGCCCACATAGTAATTTCTGTATACACTACAGTCAAAACACCAGCAGACATCTTCTCTTAGGAGTACAATTTCTTTGTTTCTTCACTAAGTTGATTACAGGTTTCTTGGATGTGCAAAGATTAGCTCACTTTACTAGCAGAAAGGAGTTAGATTCAGATGATACATGGGACAAAATTAACTCTTCAGTACACCACCACCCACTTCTGGTGTATTTAGCTAATGAAATTTAGATTACCACAAGTTAATAAAAGTAGTTGAGTCAATTGATAGGCATGTGATTTCTCAGGACGGACAAGTCTGAAGTCTGCTATTTTCATCACTTATTTAGACTTAGATTTTCTTTAAAAGTATTTAACTAATACATTAGTCTTGGACCAATAGCTTTTCTGTTCCAACACCACCAATCTCTTCTCAAATTTAAGTTTAATTTAAAAAGTCAATAGACCACATATCAAAGAACTAAGGAATTAATTAATAAAAAAAAACTTATTTTACATCACAATACTCATTATTGTATGAAACACCACACAACAGAAGACATTCTCCACTTCACTCTACTGACATGGGGCTTTCACAAGTTCTTAAAAATACTGAACTAAAAAGACACTCCAATTTCAGTTTAAGTTTCCTGTCTTTACATTTCTCTCTTTTTCTCCAAAGGGTTTGGAGATGTTCTTCCACTTAACTTGAAGAGAGTCCACACAGCTTTAAAGTTCTTCAATTTGTTTTCACAAAAGGAAGTTAACTACTTGCCATAGACTACATAATCAGAAAACCATTAAGAAGGCTACACATCTGAAAAGTCTACAATAGGAGTTCGTGACTTCAGTGGAGGTGCATATTTGTACATCCAAATCTTCAAAAATGGTGTACAAATTGGCACCTGCTATTTTCAACAAGCAGCACTTTTAACCTGTATGGAATGTAACTAGTACTACAGACAAAAAGTCACCTGGTCCATGGGCCCAAATTAAAAAGCTATGTTTAGTTATATGATGACTCAAACAATTGCATGTTGAAAATTCCATGCACCAGTCCAGAGGTGGAGTTCATCTACATTGAAAATTTGACCCTCTGTGTGAACTGACTCATTACATTCTTATCTATAAAGACAAGGTTAAAGATTTATGGTATTTTCATCCTTTATTAGAAAAAAAGTACAAATATGATTCAACTTATTGAATATGGTCTGTCATTAAGTCTCTCTCCGAAAGTGACACCAAGTGACAGTGAATAGCCTTTTCTAATACTGCATCTATGCATTGGTTTATTTACAGTAAATTAAATGCAACACCACATTGGTTGTAGCACCAAATAATGTCCAGAATTTGCAAAGCATGAATTCTCCTTGTGACAGAAAAGTTTCAGTATTTATTTTAGTTCTTACTTTTTGACCCTACCAGACAATGTCGTGTTTCTATTCACAGCATTCTCTCAAGATAGATTTTAAAAAGAGAGAGAGAGAGAGAGAGAGAGAGAGATACAGGGGAACAGTTAAAAGGTTTTGCAGAACCTGTTTCCATACTGTTTAATTTTT
This sequence comes from Pelusios castaneus, assembly GCA_007922175.1. NCBI lineage: Eukaryota > Metazoa > Chordata > Testudines > Pelomedusidae > Pelusios > Pelusios castaneus. The sequence continues at coordinate 1,791,869 of ML685812.1, forward strand.
TTATTAGTATGGAAGGCTTGGGTCTTCAAAATCTCAATTTGTCACTCTATAGCATTTAATCTGTGTTAGACTTTGATCTGGCAACATACTTCTATAGGAAGAATTCTAATCCCTTCATTGTGAACAGAAAAATGTACATCAGCCCAGAGTATCATAAATCCCACTTGACTTGGTTTGCAAAGCAATAGTTTGGTGTAACTTAAATTTAAGATTTGAGGGGAAAAATATAAAGCCTGAGGAGAAAAATAAGGGTGTCTCAGCTTTTGAAGATTATTTATTTAATAGTGGATCTCTCAAGACTGCCAGAACTAAAGAAGTGAATACCTGAGTATTTGTGAGTTTGATGGAAAAAGCAGTCAGACTCTCTCAAAGAATATCTAATAGGTAACTAGATAACTCAGAACTAAGACACTCAAATCTCAGGGGATAGAGTCTCTACTCCCAGAAGTCATTATTCACTTTTTAAAGGCCAATATTTTCAACGTTAAAGTTCTGTAGTATATCTAGAGAGCAGGGCAATCCAATTTGAGAAAAATCATAGGATGTGTCAGACAGCAACAAGACTTAAAGAATGTGATAACTTCTGGAATAGGAACAGTTGGAAGGGAAACCTAACTCATTTATGGGAGTGCTCAACAGTTCAGCCATTTTGTTCAGATGTCTCCTCTACAATTAATCCTGCTGACTCGGGATGGAATTTGAGTGAACCTCATCTGGTGCTACATAGCAAAATTATACATTGTTTCTTTCAAACGCTAAAAAAAGTTATTTCTAAACCTGAGAACAAAAACAAAAAAATCTAACCTCTCCTGGATACAAATCAGGTGGCCAATAGTTTATTGGAAATAACTAAATATGAAGTCATATATACAAGACTAAACAAATATCACTATAACAACATTCTGTTTATATTTGGTGAACTCTATGCTGATGAGAATGTAGAGAATCCTCACTACACAGTTCAAGGTTATTTTCAGTTTTGTTTAGATATTCTGAGGCATACTTAACATGAAATACCAGGATATACAATTGCATAATCCTTGCATAACACAAATGCATAGTGTCCCTTATTACGCAGTTCACCATGACTGGTATCTTCTCTAATCGTGTGTGTTATTTTGGAAATGTTTGGCCTTGATGTCTGTTTTGTTTACTTTGCGCTAATTAATTTGGACTTAGTTTGAGTTGTACAATTATTACATCAACTAATGGGATGTTTGAATATATTCATTCAATACCTCAGTTTGTTTGGTATGTTAATCTTTTCTTAACAACGTTAATGAATACTAAATAATTCAAAAAAATAATCTTGTTTTTAAACAGTCTAAAGTCACCATCTAATTTTTATATGATAAATAGACTGAGTTGTTTATTATTCTGAATTGAACAATATGTGTATAAGACTTAAATAAAGCTATATTTAAAAAACAAACTATATTTGTCCTTTCCTCATTTTCACCTGTATTTGGGGGGAAAAATGGTGTTAGTGCTTTGGAAGTTCTAGATGCCCCATGCAATTCAAAATTAATTCCCCTCCTTCTGAACTAATTATATTAAATTCTCTATTTAATTGAGCTAAGCATCTTGAATGAATCAGCCAAATGAAAATACAAGAAAAATTGTGTATGATTCAGCTCTTAATTCTGAAGGTCAAAACTGAGTCAAACTTGAATGGAATTAGTATTTGAGCTTTTACTTGACAAATCGTGCTATAAAGTCACAGGGAACGTTTCATTATTTCAGATTTGCTGAACAAGTGTGTAGGTAGTCTCCTGCACATTGGTAGGGACTGGGCATAGCCAAGTCTTTATGCTTTCCTCTATGCAAGGCTTCCTTGTGCCAGTCTCTTTAAAGAAGGCAAGGAATAAGGACAAGAACAGCCCAGCTCCCATCCACACACCAGGAAGCAGAGCTGGCCAGGCACAGAGGGAGTATATGCTAACTTGCAATGGGTGGCTGTGACGGTTCTGCTGGAGAGCCCGGTCCACACATGGGGCGGGGGCCTGGACGTCAGCCGATGTGGCCTGCTCTCGCCCTGACCGTAGCCCCCACCCAGGTAGGGCAGTCGCCCCTCTGGCCCACTGTGGGCTACCGTCTCCTTTTGTCTGGGTCTTTCTCCTCTCTGGGACTTCCCCAGGTGGTCTCCAGAGGCAGCTCTCACCTCCAGATGTCCCACCCCATACTGACGCCCTGGCTGCCTTTTTAGCTTCCTCTTCCTGACAAGGGGCGGGGAGCCTTTGTGGCCAAGAGGGGCCTCCCTGGCCGCTGAGGTGGTAGAGGGCTCCCCCTCCGGTGAGAGGAGTTGGTACACCCCGTCACAGTGGCCCATTAGCATCACTCCACAGAGCTCTGGGAAGCATGGGGCCTCCATACGGATGCACAGACGTGCCTTATGCTTTCTCCCAACCTTTAATATCCATCTGTTCCCTTAGCTTAGATCAGTGGTTCTCTACCTTTTTTCCATTGCGACACTCCTGACAGATGATGTTCCCCTGCATGACACACTACAATCTGCCGGTTGTAGTGGCACTTGGGCCGGGGAGTGCTTTGGAGGCTGCGGCACTCTGGAGAATGCAGCACTCTGGGATTGGGGTGGGGTCAGAGTCAAGTCAGTGCAGGTAGGTACCCCGATGGTCTGACTCAATGGGTCTGGGTTTATTTTTGTGGGGTAGGTAGTGCCCCCTCACCCCCCACACAGCTCAGGATCTCTGGGTTGCAGCCTCCAAGTCCCTTTGCTCACCTGGCCCTGGCTGCTGCCTATGTTGTGCAGCAGGAGCGGGCTGTTGAGGCAGTAGAGAGCGGCAGGCAGGAGCCCCAAGCTGGATCCAAGTTGAGCTGCCAATTTTCTGCGATGCACCTCCCGGCTCTTCGCAACACACCTTTGTGTCCTGACAGTGGTTGAGAACCACTGTCTTAGATTATAAGTGTAGAGAAGACCTGTGGCCGTCCTCCGAGCCGGGACCTGAGGAAGGCCCAGGACGCCCCCCCTGGACATACCTGGGAACTGCAGGCCTCCAGCCCCGGCAGCAGGAGGGCAGGGCCCAGACAGGAAGGGGAAGTATAAAGGTCCGGCCTGCCAGCTCAGTAGGGGGAAAGCTGCTGAAGGGGAAGGACGTGGCTCCTCTCTGGCAGCGAACCGGAGAGAACCAGGCCCCTACCAGGAGGCCGGCCTGGGCCGCTCCAGCCCTCCAGCAAGAGTGCCTACCAAGTTTACCAGGGCCCCGTGACTGGGAAGGGATCCCCGAGGGAAAGGCCGGGGATCGATCCTGGGTGCATCGGGCCCCAGAGGCAGGGACGCACCCGGCCGAGGACCCGGAGGAGCCGTTGCCGCCCTGTGACCTCGAGGAGCTTCCCTCGGCCGAGGACCTTAGTCTACCCAAGGACCCACCGGCGGCACTGGGGCCCTACAACCTCGAGGAACTGTCTTCACTGGAGGAGATTGAGGACCTCCCCGACCTCCCTATGGACCTGGATGGCCTGGTGGGGATTCCGCTAGCGATCTTCCCCCAGAGACCGGGAGGACGACCCAGCGGACCCAGGTACCCCAAACCCAGGGAAGGGAGGAAGAAGCCCAGGGGCGGTTGGCTACCGCATCCTGAGTGGCGGAGCCGCCCAGGGTCAGCGTGTTTCGGCCAGAGCCCCGCTGACCACAGTGGCAGATGCCTCTGCCACTGAATAGGGCCCTGGGCTGGGACGCAGTGGAGTGGGTGGGCCTGCGTCCCCCTCCCTCACCCCTTTTCCCTAGCCACCCATAACATTCAAACCTCGGCAACCCCCATACCGAGGTTTGTGTTGTGCCTGCCCCGCCCTGCCTAAGGGCTGGAGGCAGCTGACTCTTTGCCTTGGTGCCTGCCCCGCCCTGCCTAAGGGCTGGAGGCAGCTGACTCTTTGCCTTGGTGCCTGCCCCGCCCTGCCTAAGGGCTGGAGGCAGCTGACTCTTTGCCTTGGTGCCTGCCTCGCCCTGCCTAAGGGCTGGAGGCAGCTGACTCTTTGCCTTGGTGCCTGCCCCGCCCTGCCTGAGGGCCAGGGGCAACTGACTTTGCACTTTGTGCCTGCCCCGCCCTGCCTGAGGGCCAGGGGCAACTGACTTTGCACTTCGCCTGCTTCGCCCTGCCTGGGGGCCGGGGGCCGCAGACTGTGGGATAAAAAGGGCGCCCACCCTGGCTAATTCCCCGAAGCTCCCAAAGGGGGTGCCCTCCGCGCCCGCCCGTGGCGCGGAACTCCTACAATAAGCTTTCTGGAGTATAAACTATCTTAATCCTATGTCTGTTCAGTTGGGTTCTGCTCAATGACTGGGACCCATCACTGCTATACAAATGAATTTATTAATAATCTTACACTCACAAGAGAGTGCCTACAAGTCTTTCTCCACCCACCAAATCATGTCAGAGTGGCGTCATCTTCTCACTGCATTTCAGCTATAAACAATGAGACAACATAGCTTGTCATTTCTTAACAGCAAAAAAGTGAAAATGCTTAGCTTTTATGGTATTTTGACAGCATAAGTGTCCCTAGTTGCATATGCCAATGCAATCAAACTTGTGCACATTAAACTTTCAGCAGAAATCCAGTCATACAAACCACTTTCCTTTTCACTTTTGACCATCTATTATTTATCATAGTACACAACGTAGTTCTGAAATTTCTAAACTAGATGCCTTAAGGAGGTTGGCACTTCTTATCTTCCTTCCTCTGACTTAGAGGGAACCCAATCATACCACTGATGTCCGATATATGTTATTAACAGCTCTCATTTTGCTTTGCAACTGCTGCTATCCTGTCCTGACTTATTAAAAAGACTAAAGACTTGGATTGCTTGAGCCAAATTATGCAAAAAGCCACCCTCATTTCTCTTCTCTTCTCTTGGGGGCTACCATAGAGCTTTGAAAAAAATTCAAATTGTTTTTTAAACAGAAAATAAATCCTAGACTTTATTTGATCTTCCTAGCTGTAATCAACTGAAAAGCACTATCTATTGAAAATGTAACTGGCTAATTCTAAATTTCATAGAATTGCTGGTCTCTCTCCTGGTCTCTAAAGCTTTTGGATTTCTTATAAACAGCCATGGGAAAGGAGACGTGCAGGGATAAAAAGATATTGCAGGAGAAACTATTATTACAAAGCCACAAGGAACGTGAATCTGATTGTGCCATCTGAGTGGAGTCTCATTATTTATATACAGGCTATGTTGTTACAAGAAAAATAACAAAACCAAGACAGACATCTTAGCTCCTTGTAGGGCAGAAGATTTGTCTCAAGTTATATATTTATTTTAAGAGCAGAAGCCATATAAAAGTTTTACAAAATACTTTATTGAAAGCTTTTATTCCAGAGAAAGAAAACAAAATAAATCCAAGCTAAATTAGTTTGGTGGACTCAGTTGGTGCTTCGCCATATGGCACTTGCCATAAAATTATCAGCTGATTAGTTTCAAGACCATATGAAGACTCTACAGGTTCTATAGTGAAAACTATTGCTGTCCCAACAAGGAATGTCTTGTTCCATTGAAACACTGACACCCACATAGCAATAGCACAGCTGAATTAGCCAATGAAAATTCATATTACCATTGTTGACTTGTTAGCCACAAGGAAAATGGACCCTTTAAGACAACAACTTTATCTCTGCCAGCTTTGCTGCTTCTATGCTATCTTATTAACCTCTTTCCTTTCCAACCCTCCATCTAGTCTCTTCTGACACCCTCATAAAAAAAACAAACAGAAGAGCAGCCATACTGGGTCAGAACAACAGTCCATCTAGCCCAGTATCCTGTCTAATAGTGGCCAATGCCAGGAGCTTCAGGGTGTTAAGGTGCTGTTATGAGCACCCCATAAACTGGCCGCCACCTCCCTTGCGATATACAGACATAGAAAATTGTTAAGAAACTCCGCCAATATGTACACAGGCCGGAGGATGTGGCCAGTGCCTACCACACTGTTTTTGGTCTGGCACTGGACAAACTTACCGTGTTCATGGAAACCCTAACAGCCACCGCCAAGGAGGCTGCTTGTCTCCAGCCTCCATCAGGGAGACCTCCTAGTCCCGAGCCGCCCCCTTATCCTGACCCCCCTGTGAAGCCCCCTTATCCCAAACCCCCTGCGAAGCCCCTTTATCCCGCTTTGCCTACAGCTCCGGCTGCCGAGCCATCCATGACAGGCGGGGAATCAGTGGCCCAGGTGGTTCAGGCTATGCCCGTCTGTACCACCCGCACTAAAATAGATCCAACAGGTGCTCGGACCAGTACCTTTGAGTGGCGACCCCATAATAAAGCTGAAATGAAAGAGTTTATTGCTGATACCAGTAGAAAAACTGGGGAAGCTATATTTACTTGCCTTGGGCGGCTTATTTTAGAACCTGCACAAAACACGGTGGATTTAGAAGAGGCCATCCAGTTAGCTAGGAGTGCAGCATGGTCCCGGGGTGTTTTGAAGGGAAGTTTGCTGGAGGCACCACTCTGGCCCATCACAACTGGCTCAGTGCCCAGTCATAACAGGCCCCAGATGGGCCACCCTTCTTTTATGTTTTCACAGGAACTGGTTGTCATGGTTACCACCCCCCTGGGTACCAAGCCCGTTCCTTCCCTAGCTTAGCCCCTAAGGGCGATCGGGTTGTCTTTTCCCGTGGGGCCACCCAGGCTCACGAAGGTGTCCGGCGTGAGTGGACCAACCTGGTTAACTACACCTGTTTCCAGGACCTGAGCTACCCTGAGCCTGTTTCACTTCCAGCTTACGAGTGGTGGGTCTGTGGGGATCATTTAGCCCGTAAACCTATCACCCCTCTGGCTGGAGGGATTTGTGCCATAGGGGGCCTTGCCCTCCAAGGTGGTGGTGTCTTTGTCACTAACCTCACTGACCTACTGTCTCGTCCTGCTAATCGTGTCAAGTGCGCCACTCCTCTATGGGTTCAACGACTTAAAACAGCTGCTGAACAGGTTTTTTGGGGTTATGCAAGTTTTAATCCTATTTCATATTCACTTACCGTACAACACCTCAATGCCTTATTGTCTGTTGAAACTTTGGCTAATCAAACTGCACAGGGTTTTGAGCAGACAGCTGCGGCCCTTTCTCACTTGGGACAATATGCCGAGTATAACCGAGTTATGATACAAACTTTATTACACAGACTTTTGTGAAGCCCTCAGCGATCTATTACCCGAGGCCAAGGACAAATGCTGCTTCTACCTCAAACCTGGTTGGAATAATTTCACCAGCATCATCGCTAACATCCAACAAGTTGCCGTCGATGTCAAGCAACACCACGAACAGTGGTCTTATTGGCACTCGTTTTGGGACTGGTTGGGATTGGGGTCTTGGGCCTCTTCCCTCCATTATTGGTTAATCACTATTGGTATTGTTTTTCTATTGTTTATTGTGGGTATAGCCATTGTTAAAGCTATGATCTCACGTGCTGTCCATACCATAATGGTCAATTATGAACCCGTTTCCTCTTATGCTACAGCGGACTCGGAGGATTTTTAACTGTTGTATTTGGTTTTCCCGTATCGCGGGAGCTGACAGCCACAGGGGGGTGTTAAGGTGCTGTTATGAGCACCCCATAAACTGGCCGCCACCTCCCTTGCGATATACAGACATAGAAACTGTTTCTCCTCAGGTCACGTACAGAAACTGTTTATCAGATACTGTCCCCAGGTCACATACCAGATACTGCCCCCCAGGTCATGTAAAGAACTCATGGCTGCTAGGCTTGTGACTATCAACATGCTTTATTGCACGTAGAGAACTCCTGGCTGCTAGGCTTGTGACTATCAACATGCTTTATTCGGACCCTGATTCGCTCTCAGCCAGCTCCCAAAGGGGTGGGTCATCCCCCTCGCCCATGTGCTGGAGGGCAAGTCAATCATGGCTGCTCTGGCCCCCACCCCAGGGGTGTAGAAGGCTCTGACCCGGAACCTAGAGAGCTGGTGAAAATTCCTTTGCACAAATAAGGACAGGAGGAACCGGGCAGCCCCTCACCCCAAAATTCCTGCTGCAGTGAAATCTGGCCAATCACAGCCCTCGGCAGGAAGCCATGGCCTGGGCAATAAAAGCTTCCATGCCGCATGGAGCAGGTGAGAATCTCCTCGAGTTAACTGCTAGGCCTGATCACCCTGCAGTAGGAGTTCCCCCGAGAGTGCCAGCCCGAGTCGATTTCAACCTCCGCCTTAAGACGTTATGCTGTTAATCACCTGCCTGATAGTTGTGGTACGTATGTAAACTGAACCCGAGTCATCCCCCATGTTTACTTCTCATGATTGTTTCTTTCCCTTTAAATGTATATAGTGGAATGTGAATAACTCTTCTACCTCAGTTTTAACCCAAGATATTACAATTGGTGTAGGTTTGGGGATTATTGTTATGTTTATAGTTTATGTATTGGACTCTGTCTTGTTATACTTTGTCTCTGAATTATCAAGAGTCCAAGAGGAGGGTTTATTCTAAAGGTATATTTCTGTGTGATTCATGATATGCTAAACTGTGGGTAATCACCTGGGGCTATCTTGTTATCTGTGAAGCTGACTTCTGAGTTTAGTCCAGCAAGCAGCACAACTGTTAACCCTTTGCGTCCCCAAAAAGGGAGCCTAATAGAGTTCATTATTTTTGGCCACCACTTTAAGTTTCCAGGAGCCTTCCTTCTCCCATCCTTTACCTACTGCAGACACAGGGGAAATGAACAGAATATGTAATCATCAAGAGTCAAACAGAGGCTAGAGCATGGTTTTACATCCCTGTCTTAATACTGTCAACAAAGAGAAAACCACTTTCTTTCTAAAGATAAAAAAGAGAAGGACAGTGACGAGTGGCTTTAATTCCCTTGAAGGTTTCCTTCAATAGGGGAAGCCACAGTGAAGAAACCTAGAGGAGGAAAATGTTCACTGACAGACTCTGAAGAGGAAGTAGGTGGTTTCGCATAAGCAGAATGAGAAAAGCTTTTTGTTATTTAATATGACAAAGATACCACCAGCCCTGTGGTATAATCTGAAATTATTCTTTCCAGTTATGTTTCAGTGTCCAGGTACAAGTATGATACATGCTCCATTCTACATCTTTTCTTATGAGAAGGCAGGAAATTAAAATATGGTATAGAAGAATCCTGCTGCCTGGGTACTATAGATAGTGAAGCTCTTCAATACCCTGCCTTCAAACAAGAACAAAAGCAGACTGGCAGCATGGAGAAAATGTATAACATGAGTGCCTGAGATCTGATCCTATGCACATTTGCAAAGTAGCCCAGTGCTCTGTGCTTGTTTGGCAGGCTGCCCAGCCAAGAAGGTAGCATTTTCATATGCGTTATAGACCTCATTTTGGAAGCTAATACATTTTTCTGGATTGAGTGCAAAGAACAAAATTCCTTTGTCGAGGTACTGTGGATTGAAAAATTGAGTCTGTCAGCTTTTGGCAGTGCCCTTTTTAATATTGTATTCCTTTTTACAATATATGTCCTAACTTTTTAAAATACAAGATGTGGAGAAAATGCTCCTTCTTTTGAGGTTTCAAAGATTGAATGAAATCCTGTGGTTCACAAGATATCTAAGCAGAATGCACAGTAGAGTTGGCTCTCTCCTGACCCATTGCTTTCCAATGGTTGGTTGGTCCAGCCTCAACCAACAAGTAACACTACAATGGACAGGATTCAATCACACTCACTAAATTTACTTAGCCCCACGCATGTTCTGAAGACAAAATGTAAGCTGAACCTTGAGTTTCTAGCATGGACTCTGCTTGCTCAGCAACATTGATACACCAATCAGCCTTATTCAATTCATAAAACCAGACTGCATTTCAAGTCAGGAGGACCGGGAATTTCATCCATTTGAATCACAGCTTCTTAACATCAACAAAACAGGAAGCCACTCTTAACAAAAGATCTTAAAAAGGCAAAACATCCGGAGTTTCGATCCTAATAGCTACATCTATAAAGAGGTTGTATTAACTAAAAGCATTTTACTTGAAGAAACTGATGGGTTGGAAATATGATCTCAGTGAAGAATAAGTAAGTAACAAATTAAACAAAGAAACCTGCTATGCTTAAATGGAATTCCTAAATGTGTGTTGGTATTATCAAATTGTTTAAAATAATAACAACGCTAATGCATCTGCTCCACATTTGCGCTGTTACCTAGCCTACTTTACTTGATCCACTGTTCTGTAATAACCTCCATCTGCTCTGCTGTGTCTATCATTTCTTTTGCTGTAACATATTGTGACAGAGGCTTCATTTACCTAAACTTATCTTGGCAACTTGTACTTCATTAAAGAAAATCCTGCGAGCATCAGTTAAAGCTTTCTTATCTGGCCATGCATAGCTAAGCTTCATAAATCATTCTTTCACTTTCCATTTTGCAGCTTCTGGAAAAGTAACATTATTGAATTCAGATCACTGGAATACAGCAGTATTAAAATGTTTATTGACCAGCTTTTAGGCACTGAGCTCTGCTTTGAATGCAGACAGTAATATTAGCTAAAGCTTTTGAATTTAAAAGGGATGTCACTACTATGTTTTATACATTGCTATCAATATCATTTTATAGCAGGCCACTTTAGCAAGTTACTAGCACCCTCACAACAACAACAACATATTATTAGCATACAATTCCCTCCATGTCCTCTATTTTGCACCTTCAGATTAAGGGTTACACACACTTTGGACCAGATCTTTAATTGCAGTTGAGGACGAGCAAACCATGCAATTCATGCTAGGAAAGGCAGGAGAAAGATAAAAGTGCCTAAAACTTAACCTTTTGCATCAACCCAGGCACCTGGTGCTAATTAGAGCAGCCTAAGAGGCCATGGGGCTTCAGTGAAGTTGTTCCTAATTTCCACCAGTGAGAAGAATCAGGCTCTTGCTACCTCAGCATAGATTCCTATGTAATCCCACATTATAGGCAGTGCAGTTTTCTGATAAAAGTGACCGGTTATCAGAAGGAAAATTATTATGGGCCAGACAGAGCGAGTTACACATATTTCCATCAGCTGAGGGACCATCCCTATATTGTCTGTGTTGGGCAATGAGACGAATCACACAAACAAAAATGGGTAGGCTGCTGGAAATACAGCATGATCCATCCACCTAAACCAGCACACAAAGGGGACATAGCTGTTCAGGACACCGTATTCCCCTGCTCCAGACTCTCAGAGCCTAATGCAAAAGCCTTCAGCACCTAGTGCAAGCATCCATGCTCAATTGTTTTGTCTGTTGCTCTCATCCCCACTGGGAAATCCAGTTGAATTAAGTCAGCTGCCAGTAGAAGAAACCCTGCAGCATGGCTTTTATGGAGCTACACTGACAGGGAGTGGGCTAGAACAAGAGGGGGCACCCGTGTCAGCTTGGAAGCACCTGACCTCCACGCAGATGGTCATGAGCTCCCTGGGTATCCTGGGGATCAGCTGGGTTTGATGATCGATTCGTGCTTTTTCCATGGGAACCTAATGAAGATTTCCCCCTTATAGGGTGTCCTTCCATGGGCTTCATTAAATGAACATATGCTCTGGGCCAATTATTACTGTTGCACTTTGAAAGCAGGAATGATTGTTTTCCAGCCTTAAAAATGGCTTCCTGAGTTATTGGAGGAGGTTTTTTTTTTTTTTTAAACTGACAGGAATTTTTTAAATCGCTTTTTTTTTTTTTTTTTTTTAAATCTTGAATAGCCAACATTTAAATAATGCTGACTTATTTTCAGCTAAGGAATAGGTTATCAAGTCAGATAGCAATTTTCTCAGCTATAAAGATGCACCTTCTAATGGAATATAATATCAGTAATTTCATTTGAGCTAGGGTATTTGTTTGCATTAAAAGGTTTGCTCTGCATCAGACACAAATAAGCCCAATTTACATGTCCAGTAAAAAAACTATTTTTTTTTGGCTGAGGAAGCCATTATCTGCCTAGGGTTTTTAAAAAAATAAAATAAAAAAAATCCATGACTATATAATTTTGATTGAGCCAGGAATAAGGACTATCAGTAGAGATGTTGACTGAAGAAAGAGAGACTGAGTAAATCCTTTTTTTTTTAAAAAAAGGATAAAAATATACCTGTAAGTGTTTTCCCAAGGTAGCTAAGACAATTTCAGCCAATCAGAATGTACAGGTCAAATTCAGAAGTGGTATAAGTGCACACAACTCCCACGGATGTCTCTGCGGGAGATTCAGTGGTGATATAGAGGGTCACATTATGTTTTAGATGTACAGTGTCAAGCAAATGGCTAAGTGTTAGAACAGCGTACCTTACATGGATTTGACAGTCAGTGGGCATGCAAGTGAGTTTAACTTACAAACCAAGTGACTAAAGACAGCAGTGTGGCAGGAAAAACAACCAGTGTTTGTTTACCTATCAGTAGTCTATAAAATGGGTATAATATTTAACAGTCAGTTTGACATAACAGAGCTATGCCAAATATTCATGTGGACCCACATACCAACTTGAGCTGAGTATTTGGTATGAAGTGTGAAGCATGCATGAACCTCAGTCCATGTTTGCAAAGATTCAGTGAAGAAGTGTAAGCTTTAGGGAACTAGTGAACTTCCTTCTCCCACCAATGGCCTTTCTGTTTCCCACTCCCCAACAAATATCCACCCATCCCTATTCTCAAGTCCTGAAACTCCCACTGAAGACATAAGGTGAGAAAAGGAGGGCTCTGAGGTCTTGTTGTGGTGGAAGGATTGACATGTTGGTAAATTGGGATACGCTGATTTTGATGGTTCCTCACTGTACAATCTTTAAGAATTTAAATCTCCAAGTAAACCTAAGGGGACTGGGTTACTTCCAGTCAGCTTTTCAAACCCAATGGCAGGGTTCAGTTCATGAGCCTGTGTATGCAATGTTGGGTTACATAATGTTTGTAAAACACTTTGGAATGCAGGTAGAAGGAGCTATTTAAAAGAGCTAAACATTATCTCCCATTAGAAATGAATTACCAGGCTCAGGGTGACAAAATTTAACCTTCACCTTGGATTTATTTCCTCCCTCCCATAACTTAAGCTGTCTGAAGAAGTCATGAAAAAAGTATTTTTCCTTAATGCACACATAAAGGTATGCTGAAGTTAATAACACAGACCCTAGTTTTAAAACAATTCACTGAGCAACACTAACTCAACAGAATTCTTAGGATTAACTTGAAGACACATTTTGGGGCATGAAATGGTAGAGTGTACTTTTAAAATTGTTCAAATGGATAGCTATCATCATCTAATTTATATGGACACGTGTGGTGTGTGTGTGTGTAAACACATAATGGGCTTTGCTAGTGGCCCTGCTTATTAAAATGTCCAACACTTCCCATTAGAAGACCCAGCTTTCTGTGGCTTACAAGTTCACAGAGGGATGAAATAGGCAGAATGCTCCCCTCCAGAACCTGGAATAGAACCCAAGATTCCTGAAACTCACTACTCATCTGCAAATATCTGTGAAACCTGCTGGCAAAGATCTGATTTATCCTCCTCTAGTGATAATGCTCCACAGTGCCCTGGACTGGAGTAATTCTTACTCGCTGATCTAGTAAAATTCAATTCAAATTGAATGGCTTCAACAAGAGGAAAAAGTCCCACATCAGAATACCAGCAGTCATCTGATCTGTAAGGACCCCAGTTCATCAGGTGTGGGACAGAATGAATCACAGTCTCCCACATCCCAGTTGAGTACCTTAGCCACTGGCCAAAGGGCATAAGGGGATCATCTTCCTCCAGCTTGCATGTGGGCATATAGGTATCCTCTGAGCACCTTTAAGGCTGATAGAAAACTGGCTTCGGCATAATTAAAAGTTCTTTCAAAAAGCAGTCACTTTCCATGGAATATCTGATGATTGAAAAACTAAACCTATGAAAGCTAAGCTTTGGTTTCAGCTAAAATCAAAATATTTTAATTCTGAAAAGCTTCCATTGTGCTTCAAGGGAGCTGTAGTTCAGTTGCCTCTCATTTAAGGGTTGGTGTTCTCAGCTGGATGATGCACTGCAGTCATTCAACTACTCTACAACATTGCCCCCTTCATCAAGGGGCAAGACAGAGATGCAGAATAAGATGTATTCCAAGCAGGGCACCAAAACTATAGAGAAGAATGGGAGCATGAAGTACAACCCCCTTGAATCTAAAGGTTTTTCAGTTATGCTCAATTCTTCAACTTCTCCATGGAAAAGCTCCCATTTTCTGAGCTGCTCGATAAGCAACTTTTTTCATTTTCTGAATCAACAAGGATCCCTCCCTATGCAACAAATACCACGTGTATATGTGAGAGATACAATTTATTTTCTTTTACCTTGTAAAAACCCATGGACCATATGAACTCATGAGTTCATATCATAAATATATAGATGTATTTGGATCACTGAACTCAGATTTATTAAAAGCTACTAAAGATGTTCAAACCATACATTTAAATCTGAGAAGCTTTTAGGAACTAGAGCTGGTTGGGAATTTTCAGACAAAATGGATTTTCATTGGAGAATATTTATGGACACAAACTTTTCATAAGAATATACTTATTGCAATGAGGTCCCACCTCTTTGGGTGGAAGTTTCAGGTCCAAGATGGAATTTCTTGTTTAAATCATAGAACACCATCCCAGAATAGCCAAAAGGCCAAGGGTTAGGGCATTCACATGGGACATGAAAGTCCAATAGTCCATTTCCTGCACTCCCCAATTCAAACCAGGGGCTTGAACATCAGTCTGCCCCATCCCATGAGTGTGCCCTCACCAGTGGGGTACTGTGGGGTCGGTCTCTCACAACACAAAATATTTCACAAGATCTTGGTTTCCCCTTCCAGCTTTGAACAAGGAGTTGGAGTAGATGACCTCCTAAAGTCCCTTCCAACCCTAATCTTCTATTGTTCTGATGGGTAATAAGGAAGTGTTTTAAATCATGAACATTTTCATAGGACAAGAAAGCCTTTTCCCATCCAGCTCTTTTAGAAGACATGCCAGGAAGGTAAATTCCAGCATTCTGTCCAGATTCCACATAGGACTCAAGGGGAGGGGAAAGGTTTCTCATCGGTCTCCTGGGTGCTTATACAATATTAGGCACAGCTTAGTCCTTTGGAGATTTTTGTGATTGGCTAAGCAGATTCCAGTGCTCTGTATAGATTAGAGCATGGAGGGCCCCATCCAGTTCCCTCACAATTATTTACTGGTCTGCACTCCCCAGTATTCACAAACACACACAATCCTTGGGTACCTAAAGATTGCCAATGTCTCCCTCATGATATTGAGCAACCCATTCCCCTTTCTGCAAAGATGCACATCCTCTTATGGCCTACTCTCTCCTGCCCCATTACAGCAGCACTGTGGAAAGCAAAAGTGCAAATTCTTCTTGGTAGTAGTTTCTCCTCTGAATATGCTTCATTGTACTTCTGTCAGTGCTAGACTGCTTCAAAGTTTATGATCTAGCAGCCTTATAATTATACTTAGCACAACAGTTACTAGCAGATTCAAACTATACCACAACGAAGCAGAGAAGAGAAGAAGGAATGGCATTCTCCAATACAAGCTAGTGGCAGATGGATCAGAAAGGATAGAGAGGATGATGGGCTGCTAGAGAGCATGCAAATGTTGAGTGGGTACAAACTCTTCTGTGACTGCAGTGATGCAAGACCAGTGGTAGAAATAATTTCTAGATAAATTAATACTCCATTACCTATCTTATATAATCAAAGACACATTTTAGAAGGATCATGTTCTTGTCCCCATTTTAAACTTTAATAATGATCAATCTCTACACATAGCACCAACTGAGCTTTACATAGTGTTTCAAATGAGCAATCGCAAGATGGAAATGGATCACTTTAGTCATACAGCCAACCAGCTCTCATCTTCCTGCAAGAAAGTAATGCCCCCGATTTTCCAAGACTGGGAGCTAGTGTGTTGTTGTAGCTTAGCAAAATCCTTAAAATCTTTGAGAATCAAGGCACATTGAAAAATCCATTTTGCTAGCTACATAAAAAAGAAAAAAACCTCTTAAAAGCATCAAGTTCCTTTGTGCCAAGTGGAGAAAAAAAATTTAATGAAAAGTGGACAGACATTACTACAGAGCAAAGTATTTGCCTATAACAGGGTTTCTCCAGTATTATTAAATGTGTATTTTTCTGACAACAGTGATTTCATTTTGCATGATAAAAGCCCTATATGTCATCATCTAATCTTCTCCCAAAAAAGATATTGGCTTTTGCAAAAGAAACCGATTCTTTTTCCCCTCATTTGACGGCTACCAGCAGTTACAATCATATTGCTGTTACCACAAAGAATTTAATCAAGATCAGCAGCCTGATGATTGTGCAGAATAGTACTGCTCTATAAGAGGGCAAGATGCATTAAAAAAAAAAAAATCATCCTTTTTTTCCCTGAAACTAGCAAGGAAACATGCCAGCTGCTAAGATTCTATCTAAATTAACCTGACTCCTATGATGCTCCCACTGTAGCAGTAGAAAGGCAGGGTGTAGGGGAAAAAAGCACATAACCTTAAATGTTTAATTGATGAACCTACAGTTATCATAAAATCAAAATTCTTCAGGCCAGATCTTCAGATGGTGTAAATTAGCCTAGATCCTTTAAATTCAACAGACTTGTCCCATTTTTCAGTTGCTGAGTTTCTGGTGTGCTAAGTCTGTGCCACACACAGTGGTTTCCTGTTGCATTTTATCCTGCTTGCATTTAGACTACACAGTGATCATACCCATCACCACATAGCATCTGCTCATGAATACCGAAAAAAATTCATTCAGCAAATACCAGTGACAAACCCCTAACCAAATAAAGTACTGCTTCCCATCCCCAATATTTCAGATAATATGTGTCACACTGTTTCTTGTCCTCAAGGCAAAAAAAGGAACCTCAGGTTTTATAGACTTCATGTGGAAGTATAATGGAACGGCCCTACCCCCAACAATACCCCTCTATCCATTCCATAAGTTCAACACTAGAGACAGAAAGGAGCCTTCTGGTTAATCTTGTCCCATTAGTGCTTTATCAGATTAGTGTCCTTATCGCATTAGTACTTTTCTTGTGCACTCTTTAATTTCATCAATTTACTTTTTTAGATTACTGTTCCAACCTAATGAATGCAAGTCCCTTATCTTCAGGTTAAGTGCAACATTAAGGGTGAGGGAAAATCCAGTCAGAGTATGACTTTAAGTGAGCTCAGAGTGCTGAGGTTAGATCTGTTTTTGCCTCTCCTCCCACTTCTCAGCCAGTTCACTGATGCATACTTGCAATCAGAGCTGGTCCAAAAAATATTTTTCAATTAAATAAAATTTTCATGTAGACACCAAAATGTTTCATAGAAAGTGGTGGAAATTTCATCAAAAAAAAATATCTGGAATGTTCTGACCCAAAGATTAAGCCATTTAGCTTAGGATACTGGACACACAGGTTCAAGTGTCTGCTTCATTTCATGTTGAAACAAAGACATTTCAAAACCTCAATACTCCAGTTTATACTTTCTGGCCATCTCAACTTATGTGGATGTGTTTGGGTATATGGGCTGACTAGGTGATTTGATTGCTTATTCATGAAGAGGGGGAAAATGCTTATATCATGCCCTCCAACTCTACCTGTTCTAATGATACCAGCCCCAGAAAACCAATGTACCAGTTATGACACACCAGTTATGACACATCAGTAAATTAGCTGGATTCTGATCTGTTCTCTCCTACTCCTTGTAGGATAAAAACAAAAACAAAAAACAAGGAGTCTTGTGGCACTTTTAAAGACTAACAAGATTTGTCAGTATAATCCCACTTCGTCAGATGCATGAAATGGAAACTACAGTATGTAGATGAATACATAAATGCAAAGAAGGATAAGTCACAAGGTCAGTTCAGAGTTTTTCAGCAAACCAAGCAAGTTGTTTTGATTCAAACAGTGTGGAACAATAGATGAGGAGGCGAGAATGTGAATCACCTTTTGGTAATGAGTTAGATGTCTTTGTTAGGGATGTGTTTCTCATAAACTGGACCCAAATGTACATCTGCTAGATTGGATTTTTCAAAGGTGCTTCAGGGAATTAGTGCTCAAATCCCATTGAAAATCAGAGGAGAATAGGAACTTGACTCCCTTTTAAATTCCTAATAGTGGATGGAATTTTCAGTTTACCAACAATCTGGCCTTTCCATTCTTCAGTGGTCATGTGACTGACCATGACTGTGTCATAATCCCAACCTGCCAGTCAGGTGCCAGTGAAACATGCACACAAGTGCTGCTCAGTCTGGGGTTGCTTGGCTTTAAAAAGGGCGCCATTTTTCTATATGGAACTGCAGGGTTTTATTTTTTGGGTTTTTTTTTTTAAAAAGGTGCTGGTACTCAGTCATGGACCTGGGCTGCCGCCATGGCCACATCGCTGTGAAAAAAAGTACCCCTGAGTACCATCACAAAAAACCCCTGCAGTACTGCATTGATTTAGTAATGCATTGTACATAGAGCAGGAAGGAAAAAGTTCCTTTTAAAATTCCTACTGGAGATTTTTTGCACACCATGTGAAATGACAAAAATCCTTCTAGGAAGTGTTAGTGAATCCTGCTGAAGGAGATGATATGTTCCAAGCAGAAAATCAGGACAACTCTTAAAAGCAAACAAGATGCAAAAGCTGGCAGGCACAGAGTAGTTTGGCAAGGGATTGGGGGGAGAAGAGGAGGTGATGGTAAACACTCCTCGCTTGGCTTGGCTTGCTTGCTGAAAAACTCTGAACTGACCTTGTGACAGCCTTCTTTGCATTTATGTATTCATCTACATACTGTAGTTTCCATTTCATGCATCTGATGAAGTGGGATTATACTGAAATCTTGTTAGTCTTTAAAAGTGCCACAAGACTCATTGTTTGTTTTATCTAAATTATTGACATTTCATATGCAAAGGATTGTGGGTGCAATTTTCCATAAGATGGTTGGTACAAAATTGTTCCCACAATTATTTCCACAAAAAAGAGAGACCAAACTGAGGGTAAAACATGGGCCTTAATTTGTTTTGGGGAGGAATTAAGGTATCATAGTCTCACTGTTTGATTGGAAGCAGCCTCAGAGGAGAAGCAGCAAATAGAGGGACGCACTTTAGCTAGAAGTTGAATGTTGGACTGCTGAAAATGCTACCTATGAGACTTGTATATAGCACTTTGCTTGTGGCATTGAATACTCCCTAAAAGGGTGTGTAAACTTGTCAACAAATTAGACTAGAAATACAGTATCTTGCATCCGTGTCCATATCTTTCTCCCCATTAAAGGAATAGCCCACACCTGGAGCCCAAAGCTTTTCTGACTATTTGTAAACTGAAATAGTACCCAATGCTGATAAATTAACAAACACTGCAGCTCAACATTAAAGTATGATGCAACTTCAATGACATCTTTTAGGCTCCAGTCCAGAAAAGCACTTACATATGTGCTTAACTTTAAATGAATAATCACACTGAAATCAAGAGAGTCTATTCATATGCCTCAAGTTTAAGTGCGTGCTTGAGTACTTTCCTGGATTGGAGTCTTAAACCTAAACTCATGTAATAGTTTAAGTTTAAGTTTAGGAACCAGACAAGTCCTAGTTCTTATGCTAAAGGTGAAATTTGTGGCACTGATCAAGTCATTTATTACACACACACACACACACACACACACAGTCTATGAACATTATCGTCCCATTTTAAAATAACTAAGTCATAGGCAGCACATTAGTGAATATTTCTGAAGTTCTTTGAAGGTATACTTGCAATAGGTGAATACCATTATCAAATGTAATGCAGTTCTCCTGTTCCCACCATATGATGAAATATTCCCACAACATTATTCATCATAGTTCACCATAATTCAATTTAAAATGAAAATTGGAGCCATTCATGAGATGAACCAGACAATTACTTAATAAGTCTTTCAGATACCTGGTGATGAGGGGATGGGGTAAACAAAACCTAAGCAGAATAGAAAAGAATTATATTATTTTAAAATGTTGCTACTTCATTTATATAATTTAATCTCTATTGATAGTATAACAACAATTAAGAAAGAAATCACAAACCAAACCCCAATAGAAACACGTCTTTCACAGTAGCAAATACTAATATATGAACCCTGGAACAAATACCTGCCTTATGGGAACACACGTACTGAATATTCTTTTTCCACAGAAATCTAACATTTACCTTTATTTTGCTTAAATAGCATTGTTCTTCAATAGCCAACTGCTGTGGTACATATTTTCCCTCTGCTTGCTGAACTTTGATGAAAATACTGAATCCTAAGCACCAGCAAATATCAGCAACAATATAGCTGGCATCAGACAGCGTTATGAAATATGAAGGATTATATTGGATCCACAGTATCAGCAGAATAGTTTGTCTTATCTCAATTCCTAATTGCAGGGTAGATAGAAGGACAGGTGGGTATTTCGAGCTCTGTTAAACACTAAAGTTTAAGTGTCTCTCTGGACATGGATTTGGATTGATGACTGATGTGTCATCAGCTGCTTGATAATACCAAAACAGTCTATAAATAATGTGGACAGATTCCCATAAACTTCTTTCCTGTACCACCACAGCTAGCTAACAAAGACTTGTTTCTAATTAAACTATAGTCCACGGGAGAAAGCATAGCTTTCTGTGATGTGGTAACAAGCCTTGTGGATAGAGAGGAAGCGGTAGGCGTGGTATATCTACACTTTAGTAAGGTATTTGATACAGTCTCCCATCACATTCTCATTAATAAACTGGGGAGGTACAAACTAGATGGAGCTACTATAAGATGGGTGAAAAACTGGTTGGATAACCGCTCCCAGAGAGTAGTTATCAACAGTTCACATTCAGGCTGGAAGGATATAACGAGCAGGGTGCCGCAGGGAACTGTCCTGGGCCGGTTTTTATCAATGACTTAGATGATGGCATAGAGAGCAAACTTACAAAGTTTGCAGATGATACCAAGCTGGGAGGGGTTGCGAGTGCTTTAGAGATAAATAGAATGAAAGTCAAAGATAAGTGCCAAGGCCTCCACTTAGGGTTGAACAACCCACTGCACACATACAAAATGGGCAATGACTGCCTAGGAAGGAGTACTGCAGAAAGGGATCTAGGTGTAACAGTGGACCACAAGCTAAATGTGAGTCAGCAGTGTAATACTATTGCAAAAAAAAAAAAAAAAAAAGGCAAATGCCATTCTGGGTTGTATTAAAAGGAATATTGTAAGAAATGAAAAGTGATTCTTCCATTCTACTCTGCACTGATTAGGCCTCAACTTGAGTACAGTGTCCAGTTTTGGGCACCTCATTTCAAAAAGGAAGTGGAGAAACTGGAGAAAGTCCAGAGAAGGGCAACAAAAATTATTAGAGGTCTGGAACATTTGACCTATGGAGGGAAGACAAAGAGCTGGGTTTCTTTAGTCTAGAAAAAAGGAGACAGAGGGGATATGATAACAGTTTTCAAATACCCAAAAGGTTGTTATGAGAAAGAAGGAGAAAAATTATTCTCCTTAATCACAGATGATAGGACAAGCAGCAACGGGCTTAAATTACTGAAAGGGAGGTTCAGCCTAGACATTAGGAAAAAAATCCTAACTGTCAGGGTGATTGAACACTGGAATAGGTTGCCTTGGCAGGTCGTGGAATCTCCTACATTGGAGATTTTTAAGAGCAGGTGAGACAAACACCTGTCAGGGATGGTTTAATGGGGGCACTTGGTCCTGCCCTGAGTGCAGGGAACTGGATTTGATGACCTGTCATGGTCCCTTCCAGTTTCTATGATTCTATAAGTGGATTTGGCCATGGAATTGAGCTATTGGATAATAGAATCAACAGTAGGGCGGCAGGAGTCAGAAAAGTGAGGATAGGATAGTAAAGTAAACGTCAAGGTATGCACCATAGCTAAGATACAGCAACAGTTATCCACAAAACAAAAAGAAGCCCTAATTTTGCAAACAAGTCTTCAGGAAATTAGAATCCAAACAGTGGTTTAGCAAAAGGGCAACACTGCCATGGACAGACTGATTCAAACAAACTATTCTTTTAGCTTGGGCCTTGTCTTCTCTGATGGCATCAAATTCACTGACATTAGTTCAAACTTCCTGATTGACTGCTTGAATCTGTGAAGACCTGCTTAGCTGATCCCTGTCTCCACCCCAGCAACTCGGTAGCACTGAATCAAAGGGGGGCTCCTTCCCTTCAACTCAGCATACTGGATGCAACAGGAGTAGGGAAGTTGAATGCAGATATGCATGTTATCTAAAATGACTGCTTGGGTCTGTGAAGACCTGCTTAGCTGATCCCTGTCTCCACCCCAGCAACTGGGTAGCACTGAATCAAAGGGGGGCTCCTTCCCTTCAACTCAGCATACTGGACGCAACAGGAGTAGGGAAGTTGAATGCAGATGTGCATGTTATCTAAAATAACTTGCAATCTCTCTGTTGAACTGCCACTGAAAAGGGGAAGGCAGTGTAGCTAGCCCAAAATAATGTGCTGTCATTACTATACTGAATCTGTGCTTGTTCTGGGACTACTCTGGGGGAAAAAAAAAGTCAGGGCAAAATAAAAGTTATGATATGATTTATGCCAGCAGATTCCAGCCCAAAATATATCAGGAGGAAACTCCACCTTTCTAGTCAGGCAGGGAGATTACCGAAATACTTACTATGAGGTCACAATGCAGATGTTTATAAGGATACATGTAGAATAAATGGTTTAATATTTTTGCTCATTAAATTTAATAAACTCAAGGCAACATGCAAACTAGGTTTTTCTAGAGTGAGAAAAATTAACAGAGCTTGTCCAAAGCTATTTAATATTACTGCTTAAATTGCCTTTCAGCAAGGAAACGAACAGATTGCTTTTTTAAAGCTATTAATACGCACATTTTATATGAGCAGAGTCTAAAGATTCAATGTAAGATGGGGACTGGCATACCAGAGTACAGTGGGTGCAGATATCCTTGGCTTGCATACACACAGTGCCCGACATGCACACAATTTTGCACATGCACTTCTAAAAAATAAGTCTCTTCAGCCCATCTATTTAGAAGTTCAATCAGAACATTAGGAAACCTTCTTTCTGACCCAGATGAGCAAAGTATTTACCATGAGGGACTTCAAGCACATGATTAGAAGTTAAATTATTTTAGTAGGCACTACACAAGTGCTTTAAGTTATATCCATGCCCAAGCGCTTTACTTAGTCAACTAGACTAAGATTGCCTACTGATATTGGTACATTTTAAAAAAAATGTTTCTCTTTTATCATTGATTTCTTTTAATACCACGAGGAAACCCTGTGTGTTTTACCTTCAGGTCTCCTAAAGCAAAGAAATGGAAAGTTCACCCATATGTGGGCAGAAGGAATAGAAAGAAGAGCATGGATTCTGCAATCTGAATTTCCATCTTCAGGAGCTTTCTGTAGGGATGGAGGTAGATCCAGGGAGCAGCCACAATTTACCATGTTCTGCACCTATCAAGGCTGGGCAAATTACCAAAGAATCGATGCTGTGCATATAGTCAGCATCACCCTCCACATCTTCTTACTCCCCCAGAAGAAGAGTCAATAGCAACAGAACTTTCTAATAGAACTTTCCATAATGGCATGGAGATTGGTCACACTGGCCAACCACGATGTTCCAAGAAAGCATTGCATGATCTGTGGGGCTGCACTGTGAAGTTCCCAGTGCAGCAAGGTAGCATCTCTCAGGCTCTTCTGGGAGGCTTCCATTTTCACCTTAATAGAGGCAGAATTCTTGAAAAATACTGAGCTGAACCTTGTAACGTTTTCAAAACCCTCTTACCTGGACCAGGATTCAGAGGGGGCTAGGATTTAACTCATTTCTATGCTTACTTCTCTGACTTCTAATCCTAGCTCTGCTGCTGGTTGTCACAAGGAAATCCACTCCACCATTTTGTCTTAGCTTCCCCATGTTTAAGGTATTTAGGCAATGTCAAAGGCTAGGGGTGCAATCCAGACCACTGAGGGGTTGGGTCACCACCTGCTCTGTAACCCCAGATGCCTGAAATATACTGGTCCACTAGCTCACAGTCTGGGATACTCACAGGCAGCTAACAAGCATCCTGGTTACACCACGAGTGTCCATGTGCTAGGCAGCCTTGGTTCAGCAGCTCTGATCCCACCAGTCTGTCTATGGTACCTCAGTCCCACTCTGACTTCCACCAGATGTAGTAACAATTAGCAAGACCATAGAATCATAGGGTTGGATGGGACCTCATGAGGTCATCGAGTCCAACCCCCTGTAAAAGAAGGACCACTCCCACTAAATCATCTCAGCCAGGGTTTTGTCTAAGTGGGCCTTAAACGTTTCCAAAGATGGAGATTCCACCACTTCCCTAGGTAATGCACTCCAATATTTCACCACCCTCCTAGTAAGAAAGTTTTTCCGAATATCCAACCTCAACACACCCCAGTCCCAAATTTCACCAAAACAGTGGGCCCTGAAGTTTCCAGCCTCTTCCTGGATTACACCAAGAAATAAGAAGATTCATAACTCATTTAAAGAGAGCAAAGCACATTACATCTTAACAACTTAATAGGGGTAAACATAGCCAAACACAGCACTGAGTTGTCTCATAGTAAAAATAAGAAATTTATTAACTATAGGTTAAGTGATGCCAAACTAAAAGAATAATGTTAGAAAGGGTTATGCACTAATAAACATGACAACATCCATCTAAAAGCAAAAACCAATCTAGCAAGAAACTGGCTTTGTTTGAGATGGTTTCTCTCACCAGTCATTCTTCCCAACCATGGCTGACTTTCCTTCAGTCAGGATCTTCCTCTGAAGTACAAGATCCTGCTTCCCTTGTCTTCCTAACTCAAAGGTCTTTGTCTAAGCCAGTTTCTCTCCTATGTTCAGTTTCCAAAGACAGCAAATCCACCCTTCTTGGTTGAAGGGCCCCCTTTTTCCCAGCTTTCAAAACTTCTGGTGCCTTGCATCTGTCTAGTAATGGCCACCAGAGGTGGCTTCTGCCTTAGCTTACCTTTTCTAAAGTTCAATTACCTTGTTGAACCTCATGCTGTTCTTCCCTTCCTGTGGACTTTCCATTCCCCTGTCAGTATTGTTTTGATTCCACCATGCTTAGTTTACATAGGAATCACCCATAACCATGACATATCCTCCTGTCTGGGAAATTGATACTTCTCTGTCTGGGCATGGACTGTAAAGCCCAATATCAATGAGTATCCATAGTTCTTTGTATAATGTTAATACATGAACTTTACAATATTAATCACGTGTCATGTTTTCATAAAGAGTCACTTGATGTATATATTTATTACTGTTATAAAAATGTAATCAGTTGATTCAATTGAGGTTTAAGTCTCTTGTCTTTATTTCCCAATAAAAGTTTCTCTTCCCTTTTGAAAGATTTTCCTTGCCTACTTGTTAACTTTGTTTACCTAATATGTAATGGCCTTTCATTTTCTCTCCCTGACAATCAAGCTCATCATTCCTTTGTCTAGGGCAGACCTGTTTACCAACCTACCTGACTTTAAAACACATTTTAGTCACCCCAGCACATATCCATAACTCCCATTGCATACATACATCATGCAAGAATAATAATGATCTGCGAGGTAGTTTTCCAGTATTACATGACACTTTTTACATATAGATTAAAATAGATATGTGCATATCAATATATACATATAGATCCTCAGGTAGTTGGGAATCACTGAATTGGGGTTAGACCAGGAAATAAGTTTCAGTTATTACAAGTGAGCCTCTTGCCCTCTGACACCGAGATGCTCTGAGGGTTACAGCCATCTTCTCTATAGTATGGCTTTAAGGTGTAATTAGTTAACATCTTATACCATGCTTTAAATGTAATAAAAATGGTAAACATTATTATTTCCATGAAAGTATAATTTAGGTCCTGTTTCAAAATGTATTCACCTACTCTGTCTACTTAAACAAATAAGATACATTTCCCTCACTGTTTAATTGGATACTCATATTTTGTACTGAGAGAATATGGCTTTGCCTCTCCAATAAAAAGGGGGAACTAGGGTAGGTGGTGGTGGGGAGACAGCAGTTAAGAGTACCTACCAGATGGAGAAGAGAAGGCAGATGGCAGCAGCATGTAAAATGGCCTCTTAAATGCTAAGTTTCTCCTCTCAGCCAAATTTGAAGGCAACTCAGAAAGGTTCATTTAGGGTAGAAGAGAATATCTTATGAAAGGGAAATCTTGTATTAGGTGTTGGAGGGGGAGGACGACGACATATGGTAATTATAAACAGGAGTTTAGAGGCTGATTTTTCTATATTGTGTGCTGTGATTTCACAGAACTTAGAAGCATTTAGAACCAAGAGTAACATTAACCAAGGAAATTCAGCAGGGATTCTGCGCCTAGATATTAGTGATAGACATAAGTAGGAAAGTGTGGATTAGAGATTTCCAGACATTAGTGCAAAAATAAAAATTTTAAGTCATTGCAAATTTGCATCTTTATTAAGATGTAATTACAAGAGGATCCTTAGAGATATAATTAGCTAAAATGTTTTTATTGTATTACAAAATATTAAAGCGACTCCAAAAAAATTCAGAATTTTGCTTCTAGCTTCCAAGTGGAACAAGCAAGCAGAAACAATACAAATGCTTGGAGGATGAAACCAGATTTTGAACAGAATACAGCGTCACATTATCAGAGCAATAAGTCTAGAGGTCAAGTGGGTCTATATCCACATTCTTCTACCATTCCCAAAACATACATTGTTTTCAAAGAAAAAATGAAAGTTTAAACCTACACACACAAAAATTAGAGAAATATTTATTAAGCTGATCTTTTTTTTTTTTTAAACAGTCTAAAGTTTTCTTTAAAAATCCCCAGTATTTATAGTAGGAAATATTTTACAGCCATAGTGGCTATTTCTAACATTTCTGTTTTTACATGGGCATTTAAGAAACAAAGGTTTTCATGTTTAAGACTGCATACTTTTTAAAAGATGAATATTTTCAAAAAGTTGGTATCTAAACAAAATAACTCCTACTGCATGTTTTTATGTGCAACTCAGCTCTTTTTACACCTGTGCTATGAATGTCAGAAGTTGCTAGCAATCAGTCCCAGTTGCCAGAGACCTCGCTCCTTTTACTTCCACTGTTGTTTAATGGAGTCACCTGTGAAAGTTATTTTAGGAATTGTAGTAAAAGAAACAGTTTAGCATGAGTGAAGAGATATTGCTAAGCTTTGTAAATGGACATTAGGAGGATGGATTTTGAAAATAATGCAGCTTAACTGAACAGACATGGTCCAAGGAGTATAGTTTTGAGAATCAGGGTGAAATATCTGAGGTATTTATATAGCCCCCTCTCCACAGTATTGTAGATCCTCAGAATCCTTAATACTTTTGTCATTACAACAGTCCTTGAGGTAGACCTACTATTATCTATGTTTTGTAGTTGAGAAACTGAGGCACAGAAAAACTTAAGGCCTGGATCCTCAAAGGTATATGACTTCAATGGGAGTTAGTTACCAAAATACCTTTGAGGATGTGAGCATAAGTGACTAACACAGAAGGGCAGTAACTGGACTAAAGTCTCCCACAAATCACATTAACCCTCTAACCCCTGAACCATCCTTCCTATACACACAAAACTGAAAACCAGCATTTAAATTCCAGTGCACATGAAGGCAACTGATCACAAGCCATGTCTACATGGACCCTGTGTTATCGGTACACCATGTGTGTTTATATTGTCAACATATGTTAGCAATATGACTTTTGGGGAAAAAGGAATTTAAACGGTTTCTCATAATTACAAAGTTAGCATGCACACAATATTTTTTTTTTTTTAAAGAAACAGTTAGTATTGCAAATTAATGTAAAGAATTCATCAGATTGATTAAAGAGTGTTTGGGGTTTTCCAAAAGTATGAACAGCATTACTCAGCTAGGAATGTCTTTTTTTTTTTTTTTTTTTTAAATATATAAAAGGGCTGCTTCCAATACAAGATTCATGCCATACAGATTGCAATTACAGTACAATCTGAACAGTATGTCACAGGTTAACAGGCAGCATGCAGCATACATTTTGACAAGCTGTTGTTCTCACTTAAAACAAGGAAATGGCTTTAATTTTTAAAACACAAATGGTTGAATGGGTACAGGAGCATATTGCATGGATTTCACTTGCATTTGGCTCAAGCTATTGTACTGGTAGGTGTCTTAGAAAGAAAGAAAATAGCAGCAATGGAAAATGTCTTTACTGACAGCTGAATGTCATCCCTGGAGATTTTACACTTGCTAAATAAATCTGGGAACATAGTTAGCTGGAAATACAGTAATTATAGGTGCCAGCTGGAAGCAACCAATCATTGATGGAGGCCACCAACTCAGAGTTTGTTAGTGGTTTTAAGGTACAACATAAATCCTCATTTTACTCCTCCCTTAATTAAAGAATCTAAGATTTTAGCACCTAGCCTTTTCTCAGCGTTTAATATGCTTCCCCCACCCAAAATAAAACCAAAACCCAAACCTAACAGCCTCCTGCTTGATTAATACTCTCTAGGGAAGGGAATTTAATTATTTTTTTATTTGGTCAGACTTGGTCAACCAGATGCGACTTTCAGTAACATGGTATGGATTGGTCCATATTTCATTATGAATGTAAAGTCATTTATGTAAATCAGCAGTAAAGATGCTCTGTTAACTGGGAGTTGTAAAATACACAACAGGTACTGCATACAGCAAAATAGGATCCATCAATAGGCTTTTTTAGCAGGTATCTTCATTTCAGTAAAGACAACTATTATGAGTTCTTCATCTAGTTAAATTTATGATAAAGACTTGAGCATATTCCAGGCACATGCCTCTACTAAACCACCAGATGCAACCCCCTGGAACCATGATGTGTCGGAAATCCAAACCTGAATCCAGATCAGAAATTTACAACAAGCGTCTGTATTTATAATAAGCCAAAACCAAACCCTAGATCCAAAACACACTCCCCCCAATTCCTTGTTCAGACTTTGAGGTGATTGCAATCTGGATATGTATCCATAGTGTGCATATGAAGCTCACCATTAGTACATTCTTTACCAATGTGGTGTGCATATAATTCCCACTATTCAGTAACAAGAGTTGGAAGCAGAAATTTAGGGGAACATATTGCCACAATAAGCAAATATTAACAACAGTTGTGCTTGTAATCTTCTATGTCTAGATGGTTATTCATATGGTTGTTCAGTTCCATATATTTATGCCTGCATCAGTAAACCATGGGGGCCAAATCAACATTCTTAACATATATACCTAATAACTGCGCATTAGGGGTCCATATTGGGGAAAACAATCCTCCTTATAGGTTGTAGAGCAGCAATGGAGCAGCTGCTACTGCAGCCATAGGGCAACAGCAGCCTCTTCCTTTGCTTCATAAAGAAATGGCAGGCAGATTCTTAGATATGGGATGAATAATTATATCCCGGCCCTATCTCCAAAAGTCTCCCTCCATGTTGGGATACAGGTTGTTCCAGCGAAGCTTTAGTCCATGATGGAGCTTCCTAAACATTTCATCCTCTTGCCAACGTACAACATAGCTGCATCACACCAGTTCTCCTCTCTGCAGGATCAGCTGAGGCCATAGCAAGAAGGACCAACAGCAGTGAAAGCTATCCTTATAAAGCAACCTGTCCTCTAAAAGAGAGCTGCCCTAAAGCCATTTCAGTTATGCCAAATACAGTTCTACTCCAGCTCTATTTAAAAGACCACCTCCAGACCTGCCAATGGATGTGGGGAGAGCAGGGGAGGATGGAAGCAATTGCCCAGGGACCCAACAATTTATAAGGGCCTGGGCTTCTTCCTCCTGCAAGCCTGCCCATGCTCTACCCCAGGCTACACTCAGCCCTACCACTCACCAGAAGCGTCGTTGTCGTCGGGCTGGCAGGGCGCCAGCCCTGGGTAGAAAATCCTGAGCCCCGAATCTATTTTCCCCAGCAGGCACATGCGCACCCAGGCGGAATGCTGCGTTCTGCCCAGGGGCCCCAGCGAAGCCGCAGACTCCTGCTGTGGCCAGGCTGGGGAGATTCAAATCTCACGCTCTGAGCATGCTCAGACAGAGCGTGCTCAGGGTGGGAGTGGCCTGGCCCAGAAGCAGCTCTGCTGGCCATCCCTGCAGCTCCGAGCCTCCAGCCAGGTAAGGGGGCTGGGAAGGGGCTGGAGGGAGGCCTGGAGAGGGGTGGAGGGGACAAGGAGAGTGGGTGGGGGCTGGGTAGTGGTGGAGGGGATTATGGATGGCTGGAGGGGGACTGGGGAGGGATGGAGGAGGTTGGGGGATGAGTGGGGGTTAGGGACAGAGGGGCCTGGGGAGGTGTGGAGGGGGTTTGGGGGCTGAAGGGGGATGGAGTGAAGATGGGGAAAGCTGGGGAGTTAGGAGGGCTGGAGTGGGGGTTTGGGGGCAGGGGTGGGCTGGGGGCCACAGCCCTGGATCTTTTGGCTATCCAGCAACGCCCCTGCCACTCACCATATTACTCTTTTACACACACATATCCTGGCCTTACCACTTGCATCCCTCCTCTTTTCCCCTGCTTGCTGCATTCTCCCTCCCCCCACCCTCCAAGTTCCCCCAGCTGTCACATGCCACTTAGTAGGGGAAAAAGATGGAATGTGGAAGAAAGGAGGTAATGTGGGGCCAAATCAACACAGGGGCTTTAGTGGCTGCACCCCCAGACCCCAGATTTGGCTCCACTCAGGCTGACATGGTGCTGGCTGGGCATTGGGGGTGCTGGGAGGGGACAGGGCCCTGTGACCAGAGACCACAGTCTGCAGCATTCCCGTACCGCCCCCAGGCAGCTGGTCTGCTTGAGGGGGCAGGGCGGACTGGTGTTGCAGCTGCACTCTGGGGGCGGGGAAGACTGGCACAGCGCGGCTTCTGGCTGTAGTGCTGCAGGGCCAGGAACACAGTCAGGACCCCAGTGCAGCAGCACAGCCTACCTGGTCCCCAGCGTATCAGCCCAACAGCACTCCTGCCCCTTCTGTGCTGCTGCTGGAGGCCATACAACATGCTGGTCCACCCTCCCCCTAGGGCAGGCCAGCCAGCCTGGGTGCAGGGCAGGACTGCTGCAGCCCCTGGACCCAGGCCCTCCCAGCACAGACCAGCCAGGCTACCTCAGCGCCAAGTGCTGGTTCCATGGCAGGTAGAATCATAGGGATGGAAGGGACCTCACGAGGTCATCTAGTCCAACCCCCTGCTAAAAAGCAGGACCACTCCTACTAAATCACCCCAGCCAGGGTTCTGTCTAACCGAGCCTTAAAAATCTCCAAAGATGGAGATTCTACCACCTCCCTAGGTAACCCATTCCAATGCTTCACCACCCTCCTAGTGAGAAAGTTTTTCCTACTATCTAACCTTGACCTCCCCAGCTGTAATTTGAAACCATTGCTCCTTGTTCTGTCCTCTGTTACCCTCGAGAACAGCCTAGCTCCCTCCTCTTTGGAGCACCCCTTCAAGTAGTTGAAGGTTGCTATCAAATCTCCCCTCAGTCTTCTCTTCTGTAGACTAAATAAGCCTAGTTCCTTCAGTTTCTCCTCATAAGTCATGGTAGGTTCAGAGGGTGGTCCTTAATCCAGTCCTGGGAGGACAGGACACAGTGACAAGTGGGCTGAGTAGGGGAGGGGCCCAAAGAGGAGCGAGGGCAGATTATGGGCAGGTCCTTAGGTGGAAGAGTCAGTAAGTGACTGTTCTGCCCGGGGCCCAAAATTGCTGTCGGTGGTCCTGCTGTTCTGATAGGACATGTTTCACTGCACTGTTATGGTGTGCTTTTCAAAAGAACTCTTGGTTGGCCTCCTTCCGATTCAGTTACATTTAAAAGAAGTTTGACCATTGCACTGCCTTGAGTGACAACAGTCAGACCAAAGTTGGAATTTTCAAAAACTTCCAAATTCTAATGTACCTCACACTAGGCTACATGAGGAAAAAAAAGTTTGCTTTTTTTTACTGTAAAATTTAAATGGCTGTTTCTAACAGTTCTGTTTGAATCTTTATCTCCTGATGTTCACATGGCAGCAGAATGATAAAAGGCCATTCTTCCATTTGCCTTCACCCCACAATTGGGTTTCACTTAAGCATCTGCCTAAAAATATAATTGACCTTTTAACTGAACTTTTGAAGGGAGTGGGTTGGATGGTAGTAAACAAAACCACCAAGTTTCCCTAAATAATTTATTTCTCTCCCACACACATCTTTGAAGATGGTAAGTTTGTTTGATCACAGTTTTTCTTCTCTGAAGGAGCTTTTTGTGATTACTGAAGTGCCTAGAAACAAGATACCTATAACCACTGGTGCAATCCACAAAAGGAAGTTAGCTTTACTTGTGAAATTGTGTTACAAGGCATAATTTAAAAGTGAAATACTAAAAAACACTTTGCTGCGATTGCCATTTCATTGCTTGATTGGGCAGGACTGACATGTGATTTATCATCTTCACTTCAGCTGTTAGGGTTAAATCTTTCCAAAATGCTTCAGGGCTCAGAAGGATGCTACCCCCTGCCCCCAACTCTCTCTTCCGTACAGTTCAGTCATTGCTAATACAATTATCTTTGTTAGAAGATTCCCCAAGGCTTCTAATACAACTGAATACAACTATATAGCACCAAACCCTCTGAATCTGTTAATTTATTTTACATGGCCCAAATGAATGGATATACACTGTATTACCCAATTAAAAATGCTGACATGCTGAAGAAACAGATGGAGAAGGGACATTCATATACATACATGAGTAAAAACATCCAAAAATAAGTTATTCAAACAGTAATAAAACTCTAGGCACTGGATTGAAGGCCCTGCTCCTATTGAAGTCAATAGTAAATTTCCCATTGATTTCAGTGGTGCAGTATCAGACCCCAAATTCTCTAAATGTTGGTACTTAGAGTTTATTGCTTGCAAGATGCACCATATTCAGATGCATGTCTCTTATACTGGTGAGTGCAACTGGCTTAATTTGCTGTTCTGTTTTCAGTGGCTAGCTGATTCAGGCTCAGTCCTGCGAGATGCTGAGCAAGCCATGCACCTAAAGACTTCAGTGGTCATTATGGACATTCAGCACCTGCAAAACTTGCTAACACTTAGTAAGAACAAGTCCTTAAAGAGACAACAAATCAGTAGATTATGCAGAAATGGGATCCTAAAACTGCATGTTAGATTGTGTGTCCATTTGCTTTTCTTTCCAAAGGACTCTGTGGATGATGATCCAACTCATACTGATGTCAATAGAAAGACACCCACTGACTTCAGTAGGAGCTAGGTTGGGCCTGACAAGATGCTTATGTGGCATATGTTTACAGTGGGGATCGCATAAGAACAGAGATCAAACTTACCTCTATATTTACTAGAGTTTCCGCATCTTAGCCAAAACATTTTAAAGCCTTGTGGGATTTTGGTTGAGAATTCCTTTGTATTTCCCATTGCAATTTAAGTTGAAAGTCAATATCATGAGGTGAAATTAGTTACAAATTACTGGATTTGGAGGCAGGGTGGGGGGTGGAGAGAAGAAGAGCAGAAATGACGACGTTAAGACCCACCAATCCATTTTGGATCAATGAAATGCTCTGCTGCCTCCTATTAAACTGATTATTGGTCTTCCTTTTCTAAAATTTTTACCCTAACCTGCTTTAATACAAAGATAATCAGTTGTTTACTAAGAAAATGAAAAAAAAAAGGAATCTAAAATACTCCACCAGAACACCAGCTCTGCTGTGGCAACTCACTACTCCACATGGGATGCAGGCATGTGGATCTGGAGTACCACGCTTTAGTATGTTGTTGACAACATAGAGCCATAGTTTTTCCTCCTTTGCTTCCACTTTTGGGGAGGCTTGCAGCCCAGAGGGTGCTCCAAGGACCAGCGCCTACATTGAGGGAAGTGTTGAGACTGAACACTCTGCAGCAGACCCTGCATCAGTGGAGAAAGGGGAGAGGATTCTTGTATTCTCCACACCTCTTGTGCACCCCCACAAACAGCCAAACACAGCATGGTGCTCACTGTATATCTCCATCAAAGTTATAATGAAAATACTCCCTCAACCATAACACTGCAAGAGTGATGCTATAATAATATTTTCTGTGTTCTCTTCACCGATTTTTATTACCAGCAACATTAGCATGAAAAACAAAATCTCTGTAGTTTAGTAGTTCATCTGTTCCTGAAGCTAACTCCTCACTTGAAGTCAGGATTTTCTCCATTTCACTTTTTAAAATGAAACTTTGTTCAGCTCTTTAAAATAATACACTATATTCCAGATTTTACATCTAATTGTGTATAGGGTGGTGCGTAGGCATGGACACAAAGCTAAACAGATTCTATACATACAAAAACATACAAAAAAATAATAAGGCTACATGGCTGATCAATCAAGTCACACAATCCCAGTGTTTTGATTGCACACAGGGAAGCCATGCTTCCTTCAATGTACACACGCTATCATAGGAGACACACACTATCATAACACCAATTATAACTATACGTACACCATAGATACGATGAATTCACTGTAATAAATTGCCATACATGTTTGACCATCTCACTTATTCTTTGTCCATTAACCCATCTCCCAAGCATAAACATACATATATATAAAATCATACATGCAAAGACTCACTGACTTATAATATTGAGTTATTTATACTCAGACATCACGTAGTGCTTCTGTCTCTTGTATTTTCCAAGCTGAGTGCTTGATTTTGCAACCTTAATAAGAATATTCCATCATGCTTTTTGGTATGGAAATAGGACTGTGTGTCTGTAGACACACACACACACACAATTTTTAATTTGGAGTTCTTTAGTTAGGACAAAATCATTGTGTAGTGTTTTGTTTTATTTTGTTTATTTCGATAATGTAACTAAGGGAAAAGTCAAGGCTAACATATACTTGAGCTAATGCAGAAAGATACCTATTTCTGGAGGTACTGAAAGAATGAGCAAAGCATTTCAGCTGCAATATCTGTCTTACTTGTGTGTTAGGGAGTGAATATTTTAAATCTATGGCATCGTTAATATAACATGCATTGGTACATGCCAGGGGTCAGCAATCTTTACCAATCCCTGTACTGACCCCTCTTCCCCAACCCTCAGCAGGTGCTGGCAACCCTCTCAGCTGAGAAAAAGAAGCAGCCACCTGAAAATTCAGCAGTAGCCATGACTGGAGTTAGAGTAGGGAGAGGAGCTTCCCAGGCATGCTGTTGAAAGGAGCCACTCCCAGAAAGAAGCCACCCAGAGTGGCTCCTCCTGGTAGCATGCCAGTGACAGGGGTCCCCAGGGATGCTGCAGAAAGAAGCTGCCCAGATCAGCTCCCCTCAAGGGTCCCCAGGCATGGCATGGAAAGAAGCTGCCTGGAGTGGCTCCCTTTGGCAGTGGCATGCTGCACTGAAAAAAACCTCCCAGGGTGGCTTTTGGTGGCAGGAGTGACAATTTCTGTGGGGCCACAGAGGGTACTACCTGCCACTCTACGTGGCCTCACATGCCATCAACAGCACACATACTGGGGGTTGCCTACCCCTCATTATATGCTGTGTCTTAATCATAACATTCTTGCTTCATTTAGTCATAAATACACTAAAAGGAAATGCTGAGTCTCACCTTGGGGGAGAGGGTAGAATAACCAGAATCCACTTTATAGTACTGGTAAAGGATTGGGGTCCACGTTTTGATCTTGGTGAGCCAGCTCCATTCTCAACTGTAATTCTGTCTGTGCACTCATGAGAGAATCCAAGGAAGTAACTCCCAGGAGGCTTAGTTATTTATTTTAACTCCTCTTAGCAGAAGAAATCAAACCTCACACATTCCTCAAAATCTAAGCAGGCTGAGTAGTCCTTTCCCCAAGTCCGTCCCTCACAATACCTTCAGCAACTGAAAACTCCTGCTACTTACCTCAGAGCCTCCATAACCAAAGATTTCCCAGTCTTCTTTCTGTCTATTTGGTTTCTGGAACAATTCCTTTCTACTATAGTTGCCTATAGCAGTCTTTTGGAAATACAGCCCCTGTATTTTGGAATACAATATGGTGAAGGGTGTTTGAGTCCTTCACATCTACCACCTGCTGCTAATTAAGTTCTGCTCTTCTCTCAGGTGCAACAGGCAAGGCTAATCAGTCAGGCAATCTGCTGCAGGCCTCTGATCCCCAAGGAACACATACTTTGTATCTTCATAGTACTGTAAAAATTATAAACACTTCAGGAAAGGGACAGCCTCTTACTATCTGTCTGTACAGTGCCAAGTACAATGGGGCTCAGCTTTTAGTTAGGATCTCCAACCATAATAATTATTATTGTAAAAACAATAGTGGACTTGTGCATACCAGCATCTAAGTGAATAAATCAAACAGTTTAATTCCCATCAGTTTAAACACTTATCCCTGCAAGTTAGATGCACACCTGCTAAGCAAAAATTACCCTGTAATTTTCCCCCTGGAGTTGCAGGGGGGGAAATGCTGCAGTTTTTGCTGAATTCACTCCCTCATTTATAATAAAAAATTGCATAAATTGAGCCATTTCCACTCTGTGCCAGCAGCTTCAGGAACCAAAGCAGTATTTTGCACACTTCTGTTTAAATAAATGATAATATTTTATGACTGCAGTAATTCAGAGAGCATTACTTCATTGCCAGCTTTAACACTCAGTTACACTAATTCACATCTGCCCTAACTACCTGTATGTTCTTCCATGGAGTGTCTGGTAATAACAGTTCTCAACAGATAAAAACTCATATTGGTTTGGAGTACTAACTGTAGTAATAAATTTAGTGGTTAGTTCTTCAAGTTTGCACCTTTGGCTCCCACCTGGATACCCAGTATTTTCATACTTTTCATCCCTATCTGGACTTCAATAATTTCAATTAGTTGCTCCATATCCCTTTGGCTTTTAATCACACAAACCAAAGATTCCTTTGGTCCCTCCCCCTTTCCAGAGGGATAATTATTTTGTCCTCATTTTAATCTGGCTGTTGGTTTAACTCTCAGATCTCAAATATCAGTTTCACTGATAACATTTCAAGTAGAGTGTGTTGCAAGTCTGAATCAAGATTCCAGACCCAGCCTCCTCCAAATTTTTGGGGTGTGTTCAATACAGATCCGGATACAAATATTACACATGACCCCAACCTATAGAATGGACTGAACCAAACCTCCAGTTCCAAGCTCTAATGAACTTTAAAATATTCCTAATGTACATCTGGCACAGGATTTTGGGCCTTGCGTCCATCTCTAGTTCCAAGGAAACAAAGAACATTTTTATGTCATTCTGGTTAAGTCATATATCCATAGGAAGTTTTAATGTTGTACAACTATATATTAATACTGTACTCTATATTGTACTAGTGGGGCTGCCTCTGTAGCTCAAATCACAAGTATCAGCTTTGATTCTGTGAAACATTGCAAGTGACACCTATGCAAGGAGGACCATTTACTCCCTTTCCTCCCACCCCAGCCCCAATTCTTCTTGGCCAAGATTTCTAAAAGTGACTAATGATTTGGGGTGCCTCAGTTTCTGGGTGCCCTATCTGTGGCATACCAAAGGCTGCATCTACACTTGTAAATTAAGTCGACTTAAGCTTGCTTAAGTCGACTTAATTTACCCTATGTCTATACTACAGTTTCCTTAAGTCGACTTAAGCAGTTTGCTTAAGTCGACTTAAGGAAAATAAAGTCGACTTAATGAAAATTAAGTCGACTTTATAAAACCTCGAATTAAGTCGACTTTAGGCTTAATTCAACTTTTTAAAGTCGAATTAAGCCAGTGTAGACGTGGGGTAGCCCTAAGTCGATTTAGGGCTACCCCAGGACTATACCAATGCCCTCCCTGCTGGGGGGGGGGCACAGGGGAGCCTGGCATGCCCCCCACAGGGCAGGGCAGAGCCCTGCCCACCCTGCCCCTATGCCCTGCCAGGGTCCCTGACCCCCTTTGTCCCATTGTACCTATGTACAATGGGGCAAAGGCTGAGCCCCCTGGCACTGGGCAAGGGGTGCCACCTGCCCCCGTGGAACTGCCCTAGGTCCCCCTAGCCCCTAGAAGTCGACCTAGGTGTCCAGTGTGAACGCTCTAGGTCGACTTTGTAAGTTCCCTCCAAAGTTGACTTAAAATTTCAGTGTAGAGTCACTAAGTCGACTGAGTTAAGTCGACTTAGTTAAAGTTGACAAATTTCCAAGTGTAGACATAGCCAAAGAGACTTGATTTTCAGAGCAGGTGCTCTACAGAGCTGGTTGGGAATTTTTTGATAAATCATTTTTTCCCTGTAAAATGTCAATTTGTCAAAATCAGCTCTTTTCACAGAAACAAGGTCAATTTTAATGAATCTCCCGACTAGAAAAAAATTGAATAAAATGTTTTGAAATTGTTAAAACAATGTGTTTGTTCATTTTCAAACTTTAAAGCATCTGACCTTTTTAGTAGAAATGACTTTTGGTTTGGAATGTAGGTAAATGTGCACTAAAAAAAAATAAAGATAAAAAGTTAAAATTGAAACAAACTATTTCAAAATTATTCTAAATGAAATATTTCAATTGACTCAAATGGAATTTTTGGTGGCCAGGAGGGAGATTTTTGGTATGTGAAAAAGTTTGAGATCTTGATTTTTTTGCCACATTCAGAATGGGAAAATTATTTGATATCTTGAACAACTTTTTGTGGGAGATCCAAAGGGGTAGCCATGTTAGTCTACTGCAGAGAAACAAACAAAGTCCTGTGACACTTTTAAAGAGTAACAGATTTATTTATTGCATGAGCTTTAACTTCGTCAGGGATCTTCTCCCATGAAAGCTCATGCAATAAATAAATCTATTAGTCTTTAAAAGTGTCACAGGACTCTGTTTGTTTTTGTGGGAGAGAAAAACTATTTCCCTACCATCTAAGATGCAAGTTGTGTTTGTATTTCTGAAGAGAACACCAGATCCCTAGAAACTGGTCTAAAGTAACTGAATGGGCATCTGATAGCATTAAATTTAAAATCAGTCCTACCCTGGACTAGATTCAATCTGGAACTGTAATCCCTCCAATCTCTAGTGCTCAGCACTTTCTGAAAACTAGGGCTTTTCCAGGTGTTTTAAATTGGTTGCCTAAAAATTGTAGCACTCTGTAACCCTAGTCACCTTTGCAATGTCTCATTTCATGACTCAGCTCTTAAACTGGAACTAGAAGAATCCCAAATATCACTAGGGAGGCTGTTGCAATATTTCCAACCCAGTCAAAACTAAGCATTATGGAAAATCTTGTAGAAGATGCTCTTTTTCCAGATTTAGTTCTAAACTAAAGAGATTCTGTTAGACTAGTGATGTGTAAGAACCCAGACCTTTGGTTTGCTAGTCAAGTAGAACAGCATCTTGGAAAGTTTTGCTGTTTGCCTGTTGCTGTTAGGAATCTGTTTCCTCAAGGCTCTGCTGCTCTTTATCTCTCCCAAGATACTAGTCTGTTCCAGACTGGACTGAATATATTTCCATTGCCGTATGCTTGTAATACAAACTAAGCCCTATTATCTTCCCAAAATATAATTGGTGTTTACACTTATTTACTGAAGGTTAGATTGTGTCACTGAGACACTGCCTGGGGCAAGGTGTGCATTACAGGAGCATTTCATGGAAGGAATTGTGAGTCAAGGAGACATAACTCCATCCCTGCTCCCCTATTGCTGCTGAGGAATCGCAATTAGCTGGTGGCCTATTCTGGCAGAAAATTATTAACCCTGTCTGCCCTTGAATGTTAATATAGCTGGGCTGGCTAGTTCATTTCCAGGAATGGAACCAAGTGTCTGTCCATTCTTTATTTCTCTCTGCCCATCTGATCTGGGGTGCATTATTCACCTAGGCTTGCATATCCTAGGCATATCCTAGGCTGGCATATCCAGGTCTGAGAAGTCCACCTACAAGCAAATGAGGAATTTTTATTTGGTCTAAGACTCTTCTGATTAGGTGTGCTGCCCAAGTCACAGTCCAGCCTCAAGTTATTGCAAAATACTGTCAAAACTCCAGGAGAGACACTGGTAGCTGCAAAAAGCTTGTAGTAGCGGTACTGTCTTACATTGTGACAAAATGGGATATACAAAACAGGAAGTACTGCTCTCACAGCCATACAAATGAACTAAAGTCAATGTAAGAGCAGAATCTGGCTCAGTGTCTTGTGTCACCGCCGTATTAGGTTAGTTTGGTTATGTATCACCCAGTAAATCACTTTTACTTACATACCATACTGAATGAATTCCAGTGAAACAATGTGGTCCATTTAAGCTGAGCAGTGCAAAACCATTACAAAACCCATCTACAAAATATTATATCAATGTAAGTATTTATTTCAATACTGCTGTAACTTGTACTTGAAACATATGTTACAAGGTTAATTTTGTTTGGTTGGTTTTTGTTTTGTTTTTGAACAACTATCAACCGAGCAGCAGAAAGTCATCTGTCTGACTGTACGGGCCAAGCACAAAATGAGAGCCTTTTGTGAATGCATGTAGAGAAGTGATGCTGTACGATTTGAAAGATGGAGTCAATGCACTGTCATTGCACAGATTGCATATCAGACAGCAAATTAGATATTGATAGAACTATTCTGAACAGTCAATAGGCTTTCTGATGATTGATATCTTTAAGCTGGCTGGTAATATCAATGTCAGAAACTAGAGAAAGAGAGTGTAATGCAATATTCTCTTTGTGAAATCCTTAAGTGTAATCCAAGATCACAAACGTAATCAGTAATTTGTGCACTGTGGTTTGCATTGAGTTCTCTTTCTCTGCAACAGCAGAAGAGAAAATTAAAACTTCATCCTTTCCTTTGTGTGCCACTGCTTCCCATCCTAAAGCAGACTTGGGGAGGATGGACTAATAGAGAGAAGAGTGGTGAAAGAAAAAGTCCAGAAAAGAGATTAATCTTAAAAATAAGAAATCAGAGAAAACAGGACACTTAGGTGAACATCATGCATTCTGAAACTACATACAGACATAAAAATAACAAGCGTCCTTTGTCACCTTAAAGACTAACAAATTTCTTCAGGCGTAAGCTTTCATGGACTGCAACCCACTTTGTCAGATGCAATGGGGTCCATTTAATGCGGCATCTGATAAAGTGGGTTGCAGCCCATGAAAGCTTATGCCCGAAGAAATTTGTTAGTCTTTAAGGTGTCACAGGACTCCCATTTTTTTTGCTGTATGCAGACAAATACGGCTACCCCTCTGGAACTACATAAAGACATGGAAACCAATTGTGCCTCCCCTGACCATGATGAGTAGTCCCACTTCAAGTAGTCCCACTGATTTCAGCAGAAATATTTGCAGAGTAAGATAGGATGTGTTGTGAGAAATGATAGATAAATTGGGACCAAAATATTTTCACAGTTTAGTCAAAGAAAGTAACAGATCAGTAACAGGTTGGGGTTTTTTTGTTGTTTTTTTTTAAATAAAATATGGCCATGATTTATAAAAGTGACTTATAATTTTGGGAGCTCAACTTAAGAGACCTTAATAGGCCTGATTATCACAGGGTAGATACTTTGCATGATCTCAGAATAAGGTCCCCTAAGGTATCTCAAGGTGGGAATCAATAATAACTAGTTACTATTTTAAAATATGCCTCTTACTGATAAAACTTCTTTTTAGCACTAATTTCCCCTTTCTCCCTTCTTTCATCTTTTTTTCTTTTGTAGTTTCCTTTTCCTAGCCTTTAACTAATGCCCACTGTTGTTATTCACAGCATCTTCATCTTGATGGCCTAGATCCACAAGGACCTATGTACTGAAACTCCTAACTTTTAGAAATCTAGTCACCCAATGGAAACCAGAAACATTGTGTTAGGCACCTAGGCTCCCTGCATAATGAATGGGGAGAGATACTTGCCTAAGAATGGAATAGACAAGGCAAGCATGCTAGGCAGGGAGCTGTCTAAAATAGCCAATAGCAGAAGCTGACAAAAGGGTGTATCCTAAGCCCTGCCCCTCTCACTCAGTTAGACACTTAAGTCCAGGCTAGAGGAAGATGCCTAATTTTGCTTGGGATCCACAGCCAGGAACCTTGTCCTGCACTGCAAGAATAGCAGCAGCACATTCCGAAATCCATATAAAATGGCTGGACAGGAAAAGGCAACCTCCCTAGAAATCTTTAGCCTCGAAGTGAGGGTACTCACTCAGCATGTGAGAGACTCCAGTTCACATTCCCTCTCTGCCTAAAGAGAAGAGATTTGTACAGGAATTCCTCGTACCTCTAGTGAGTACTCCCCAACACTCTCTCTCACACAGAATCATTCTCAAGCTATTGTGGGCCCAATGCATATTTCATTCGATATACAAAATGGAACAGCTTCAACAAGAGAGATTGAGAGAGGCCTACTTTGGTAAATCCCAGAGTCTAGTGATTAGGGAACTCACATAAGATATGAAAAAACATTGTTCAAATCCTTTCTCCTTGGCTAGAGGGGGAAATTGAACCACATCTCAGGTGACTACATTAACCTTTATGATAAAGGTTATAAAGGAGGCCTCCTTCTATTCTTTCATGTGAAGATAGGCATGCTCAGAGCATACTTATCATCTCAGGCCCTCCAGGTGAGAGAGGTGTTGCCCTGCATATCTTCACCTGGTTTAAAGATCACACTGGATCTGGCACACACAGGCACATGCCCCTGTTTAGGATAGCAGCATGCATATCCAGAAAGATAGGTGCCCAGGCAACTTTTACAGCAAAACTTCAGGTGCCTCTAGGGTTAAGTGGCAACTGAGCAGGACTTTGGTGGATCATAGTACCATCTAAACATGATGGTAGGCACCTTAGTCACTCGGGGCCAACATAAATATCCAAAATGGTGACACTATAAGAAACCCGCAGATTCTGTTTAAATTACCTCAGGGATATCTAGACTGAAAATCTGGTTTCCAATTAGTCATCAAGTAAAATTT
Organism: Pelusios castaneus; assembly: GCA_007922175.1. NCBI lineage: Eukaryota > Metazoa > Chordata > Testudines > Pelomedusidae > Pelusios > Pelusios castaneus. The sequence continues at coordinate 1,834,667 of ML685812.1, forward strand.
CACTTTACTTCCTCTAGGGCAGGAGTAGGCAACCGACAGTGGCACATGAGCCCGTTTGGAGCGGCATGCAGCACATTCTGCAGGGCCACAGAAATTGATATTCCTGACATCAAAAGCCACTCTGGGCAGCTTCTTTCAGGGATGGCTGCAGCATGGAGGACCCTGCCATGCCCAAGCCCCAGACATGCTGTGGAAAGAAGCCACCCAGAGTGGCTCCTTTCCACGACGTGCCACTGCCAAGGGGAGCCACTCCAGGCAGCTTCTTTCCATGGTGTGCCTGGGGACCCCCATCCCCAGGCACACCAGCAAGAGTTCTGGGTGGCTTCTTTCTGCAAGCAGTTCCTTTCAGCGGCATGCCTGGGAAGCACCCCACTGCTACTCCAGCCGTGACTGCTGCTGAATTTTCAGGCGGATACCACTTTTTCTTCGCTGAGGGGGCTGCCGGGCACTGGCTGAAGATCAGAGAGGAGGTGTTGGCATGGGGATTGGCCAAGTTTGCTGACACTGCTCTAGCATCTAGAGGGTAAAATTTAGGGTGTGTTTGGGAGCCCTTTCCTTCAACTGGTGAACAGTTACTGGCACTTTAGTCTCATTGAAGTCAATCAGACTACTCATGGGTAATCATTCCACATTGTGACTAATGTGTTGACAATCTGTCTCCTAGTAAATGAAAATGCAAAAGATGACAGGTCTGACAGATTATATATTCTGTTAATGAAGGCCAGATCAAATTATCAACAATTCACATAATCTACTGATCTTGATCATATGCAGTTGGGAATCATGTATGAATAGGAGATGCAGCACCCCTTGGCTTGGAGTGGTTACTATTATATATGGGGTTTACAGTTTGGTTCAATGGCTCTCAGCAGCCTCTCTGTAAGAATTGTTCCAGCACCCCTGAGTGTATAGAGTGTGGGGAGGGAATTTTAACTCCAGTAGCCAATAAAATTGTGGCTGCTGGGTCCACAAGAAGATTGATCCCAACAGAGTGCCTGAATACCTTAAAGACCCTCATTGGCTGCTGGAGTTAATGGACTTAACTGTGATCTCATGTAGCTGGTTTTATACCTGTGTAACATTACATTATTGGCTTCAGTGGAACTCCTCTTGATTTACATTGGTATAAAAGAGATTGGAATCTATCCCTGAAACAGGTAATGCATCCAATGCACTACCTTGTTAGAATCTTGTTGAAACAATTTGCTCAGATGATCTGACAACTCTCCCTCACCACTGTCATGCTACACCCAGACAACGTACTTCAGGTGCGCATGTATGTCATTTTCACAATAGTCTACTGGACCTGGCCAGTGGCATACTTCCTCTGGATTTTTATGAGAAATTTGCCTGACATGTAATGTTTAGATCTGGATCTGAACTTTCCCTAAGTTTAGAAAATCTAAAACCCCAAAGATAGAGGCTTGAGTCTATCCTTAATTTGTATTAGTCATGCCTGTGCTATGTGTTTGTTATCTGATTGATATTTTAGTTCATTACAATGGGACACTTGCGTTGTGTGCAGATTGCTAAGAAGTGGTGCAGCAAAATATATTATGTAGCAATGGGATAGTATATATGTTTCATTAAGGCATTTTTAAGGTATTGGGACAGAGGGCAGGATCTATGAGTAATGTTGTGAAACAGCATGTTGTACATACTGCACACTGCTCATTACTATGATATTGACTACCTCCTGTTCTAACACAAAGTTAATGAAAAAACAGGCACTGTGGTATATTCAGGAGAGCTGAAGTACATGTGTAAGAAAGTGAATAAAAAGAAATCATCTGCTGAGAGAAGGGATAAGAATAACAGACATTATTTTCTAGTTCTTTTTCCATAGATGCACACACCACAACAGAAACCACTGTGAACAAAGAAGGACATTGGAATTAAAGAAAATAATAAATGAACAAAATCTTTTTAACAATTGACTAGAAACTGTGAAGAAGCCAAACTAGAAAAGGGATGAGAGGAGTATAATTAAAGGAAAATTCATCCTTTTTTAACGTTTTAAAACATTTCTGGACAGATTTTCAACTGGTGTAACTAAATCACGGTTGCCCAACTAATGGAGCTATGCCAATTTCCATCAGCTCCAGGTATGGCCGTTTATGTTCATAGTTATATCAATTCCCCAAACATAGTGGGGAGGGTTAGCCCTTTTATTTGTGCTCATCTCCCCAAGCCCTGTTTCTGCTCCTCCACAGCTCCAGCCCAGATCCTGTGCGGCTCTGTTCCCATGCTGTTCCATCTTTACTTCTGCCTCACAGGCAGCCTTGTTCCTGCCTTCCCTGACTCCTAATACTCCAGCTCTGATTCTGCCTCTATCTCAACCATTGCCTCTGGCATTTGGACTCTGAAAACTAAGCCTGCCCATGCCCCAACTACTAGGCCTGACTGCTTTGGTCCTGGTTCCCTGAAATACTAACATGTTTAAATAACATATTTCAATGATATGTTAGCATGTGTGCCATCTCTAATGGCAGAGCTGCAACTAGACAACTTACATGATAATAGGGGCCTCTACTACACCACTAAAACCTGGCATGGGGACTGTTTAAGAGGAAGGAGTGTCTGCCTCAAGAGCAGTGATAAAGGGTGGTTGTGCACAAATATTCACCACAAGGAGCGTGTTTGCACCAATCTTGTGTAAGATTATGGCAAAGGTCACCTTGGGGGGATCTATAGGATAGCCGAAAGAGGGGTCATTGATCCATGGTTACACATTTCGTGGACTCAATGGATCCAATACTGCAAACAATTTGTGCAAAGGGGCTGTGACCACTATCTGAGTCCAGTTAGGGGTAGTATGCTGCCATTCCAGTGTATGGAACAAATTGGTGGCAAGTCCTTTCTGACTGATGTCCAATACTCTTGATCTTAGTCCTCTCCTTGGTATTACGGAGCCCAGATTTGTTTACCTTTAGGGCATATGGTGATGTGTTTTTTTTCTTGAGATTCTGATGGGTTGTAGGCTACAGTGCTGCTCAAAGGCTTATTATATGTCATTACAATTATTAGTAGTATTGAGGGGCAAACATCTGGTGAATTTAGTGAACTGATGTTTTTTACATCATTGTAAGAGCACCTAGAACTGAGCTAGGCATGATAATAGGTTCTAAAAGAAATCAAAGCACTACGGAGACAAAGTGGCAAAGGAAGGGCTAGAATTCACATCTGCCTGGCTATAGGCTAGTGATTTTTCCACTAGACAACATTGTTTTTAGGGAAATTTGTTGCTATCTCTCTTTCTTTTTGCTGTTTCCTCAAATTTCATACGTGTGAATTATTGGCTAGAAGCAGATTTTCTGTTTTTCAAAGACATTCCAATTCAAAAAGATTTTGCACAAAGTTTTGCTGAGTACTTAAGAAAGATCACAAAGTCACTTCAAACCTTTGAACATTTTGCAAAATCTAAAATGGGAATGTTTGGATTAATCCCCACCCACAAAAAAACCCAAACCAAACAATTTTTGCTTATAAATATGCCATCGTGCTCTACTATATTGTATGAGGGAAGTCAGAGAAAGCAAGTCAGTTTAATTTGTATTAATGTAAATCTTGTGTATCTGAACCTCTGTTATGTTGAATCCTTGGAATAGCTTATTTCAGGAAGAAATCAGTACAAAACACAGAAGCTATATCTACACTTGCTAAAATTAGTTCGAATTAGTTAGTTTGAACTAACTAATTTGAACTAATTTTAGTTAGTTGAATTAGATTAATTCAAACTAGGAAAACTTAGTTTGAATTAACGATCCCCATTCATTTCAATGGCCGGTTAGTTCGAACTAAGAAATTAGTTCTAATTAACAAGGCCACATTGGTTAATTCAAACTAGTTAGTTCGAATTAACCCCTTAGTTTGAATAGCCTATTCGAAGTTATTAGTTCGAATTAAGGAAGCCGTTAATTCGAACTAACTAAAGCCTAGTGTAGCCATGGCTTTAGTTAGTTCAAATTAAGCCTCCTTAATTCGAACTAACTTGCCAGTGTAGACATAGCCAGAGAGAGACAGTTAACCCATGAAAAGGTCTCCTTATTGAGCTAACACTAAAGACCAGCCAGGACTGGCTGAGCTATCTCCTAATGGTCTAACTCTGTTGCCATAGCAATAAGTGAGCTGGGCTGCTAGGGCAACCCAGATTACGACACTCCTGAACAGGTGGAGCTGTTTTATTTCATTTTCTCCATGGTGCTAGTGCATTACCTTTTACAGTTCTTCAAAGCTGCTAAAAACGTAGTCAGTACTACTCTGCTTTTTTGTCTCCTTTGTATCTCTGTGGGAATGAAATGAAAAAAAATCTGCATTATCTTTAATTAAAGTCAAGTATATTTACTCTGTGATTTATCTTTGTCTTATTCATCCCTCAGCAAGAAACTTCAAATTGATTAGTACCTGGTCTGTGATTGTTGCAAAGGGAGAACAGGGGAAAAGAAAGGGCCTCGTCCCTCCAGAAGATTATAGACATGGCAGTCAGTGGATCCAGGAGAGAAACTTTCCCAGTCTTCCTTGGCTTTCAGAGCAAATATATTGGACAGATTCTCAAGGATCTGAGAAGGAAGAGGAAAACAATCTATCAACTCACACTGGAAAAGAAATGACGACTGCCATGGGACAAAGAGCTACACTTATCGGGAAATTGTTCGAATGTGAGTGCTTAATGGTAAATTCATTAAAAAAATGGCCTATTTTCAGTACACCCAAGGGTTCTTTCAATATCATGGAAAAATCAAGTTACTTATTTAGGTGACTGAATGTGGATTTAGGTGCCAATCTTTAGATACTAAAATTGTGTTATATGGCTTTTTAGAAAAAAGTTGCTGGGGTATAGGAAGAGCACCATGGGCTGTAAAAGAAAGCATTATGCCTGTTTAATTTTATGCATCATGACTTACTCCCATCAGAGTATGATGATGACGTGGCCAAGGTAAGTTTCCTGGGGAGGTATGTTTTGGAGGCAGCATGGGCTTGCCTTTCCCCAAGCACACTTGAAGACTAAGCTGCCAAATTATGACTGCTCTTTACAAAGGAACAATGAGGGAGAAAGGAGATCTCCCTCTTTTCACTCATGCAAGAGCAAGAGCAGTCATAACTGTCCCTAAGGGCCAGATCCTCAGCTAGTATAAATCCACTGGGTCTCAGTGGAGTTTCATCAATGCACACCATCTGAGGAACTGGCCTGTGTGTTTCAAGTCCAGTCTGTATGAATTCTACTTTATGTCATTCTACTTTATCCATGAAAAGAGGAAGGAAACAACAAGAAAGAAACTCAGTGAAATCTCACTCAAGAATATTGTCAGTGACAATGACATCAACAAAATCACCAACCCTCTCATCGAGAAGTAGCACAAAGGGAATTATGTGATTGATTGGACAAGACGTTAGTACCAATCTCTAAAGAAAATATCTGCATTACTTATAAAGCTAAATGTTCAGATGTGATCAGTTAAATAAGCAGAGATGGGGAAATGTTGGGGAAGGGTGATTTTAAGTTCAATTTGATATGACTAGGTAGCAAACACATCAAGTTCCAAAGGGATAGCCGTGTTAGTCTAGTTCAGCAAAACAAACAAGGAGTCCTGTGATACTTTTAAAGACTAACAAATTTACAGAAAAATTCCCCATCTTCAAGTGTCTAAGGAAAGCTCATGCGACAAACACACCAAAGAATTCAGTGAGGTGTATAAAGCTGTGTAATTGTTATGATCTTGTTCTCTGGGTTCTGCCCTGTCATGGGATTTGCTGGCTCTTAACCAGAGTTGTATCTAACCCTCAGCTGTGCCAGGTATAGCTCACCTCTACAGATCAAAGGACTGAGTCCAGAGGTCACATGATGGGAACATGTGATTCAGAATTTGGCCTCCTGGGAAAGAGAAGGGCAGCCTGATTTCATTCACAGAGATCTGCTTTCATTAGCTTTTGGAGTATTAGTGAGTATAAGATTCTAGAGAGCATTGGTGGTCTAGGACCAAGAGCTCTATATTAAGGATTGTGAGACAGCTAGGGAAGCCGTATGGAAGTATGTTTCCTTTTAAATTTTATGTTAAACTTCAACCCAAGTAGGGATATTCTTTGACCCATGAAAGCCTAGGTGAAGTTAGAAAGGGCCTTGAGTGGGAGAAACTGAGGCAACAGAGACGGTGTGAAACTAAGCTGTGTAAGTCATGCTATACGATCCTTTACATTTCTAGGAGTCTATTGACAGAAGATAACTGCCATCTGATTAAGGGAAGTTGCAGGCCATGACAGAGAAGAAACACATTGTGTGCTCTTCCATGGGGATTGCACATGTGCTGTCTTGTTTTGTTCTTTTAATGTACACTAAAGGCCCTTTTGACTTAACAGGTACATGGTAGGGGCAGTTGTCCATTAATCCTCGGAATGAATGTCGGGTCACCTGGGCCACATGGAATATGATGAGTGGGACAATACAAAAGTATTTCTGAAAATTATCTTGTTTGTGATATGAGAAGTTGTTAAAGTCAGTAAGATCTTAGGAAAATATCCTGTCCCATTAACTTTGCCAACATTCAGCCAACCAATCTAAAATGTCATATGCAGGGTTTTATACCAGAATGTATTTTATTTTGTTAGGTTTGAGCACAGGCCTAATTTTAGGGGAAGGAAGGAAAGGCATTCTTGCCCACTCCCACACACATTTATAATGTAGGGGAAGAAGAGAAAACAATGCCTCTTCCCACCCCAAAGGGTGGTTAACTAGAAAGGGAAGTTGGCAGAGTGGAGGTGGTTTATGGAGTACACCTTTGTACACTCTCCCTGTCCTGCTACTGCTTGCCAATCAGTTAGTTAGCTGAAAAAATTCAATAGATAAAAAGCAGGTGCAATTGGTGCCTTCAAAGAGCGTGGGCTGTTATGTCCAACCTGCTGGTGTGGACCTGAGGCTCCTCTTTGTAACCAGCTCAATTTCTTTATTTCCAGGATTCTTGTTGTGCTCGCTCTGAGTGTCTACAAAGAAGAATGCATGGGACTGGGACAGCAGTTTCTCATTCCTCTCCAGAAGGGAACAGGAACAAGAAGTAGAGCTATGGGGGGATATATGCAGAGCAGAGAGAGAGTCAGGGGCAGCAAGCAAAAGGGTTGGTTGACAGGCAGTACGGAGAGCTTGGGGAAAAGGAAGGATCTGCATGTGTGTTGCAAGCCCTCTATGTGCAGATCCACAGAGAAGATGATTTGGTACAGCAGCAAGCTACAGAGTCTTGGCTGTTTAGCTCAAACTGTAGCAGCTCATGCTGTTAGCTCTGGAGGTCCCTGGGGTGCCAGCCAAGATGGTGGCACAATTGCACATGGAGAGAAGACTGGAGAAGAAAGAAGAGAGACTAAAGAGTTTAGCAGGAACCCAGCATGCTATCTGAACACTACTGCTACACAGGACAGGAACCAAGCAAGGTCTGTACCACAGTTCTGGGGCCTTTTTGTTTGTTTGAATGGGGTTGGGGAGAACATAACTTGATACATCAGGAATGACTTATTTTGCCATAAGAGGACAAATACATTCTTTGGCATTGTTAAAGGTTTAAGATATTCTATTGGCTTGGGGAATGGGATAGGCAAAGTTAAGATTTTTTGGGGTGCCTACCTCATTTTTGTATTTCTGTACTTCTCAGTGCTAGAGAGGAGTGGGGATTGTTGAGTGTAACCTTACCTATGACTTTCCCGGCCTTCCAATTTTTTAAAGAGTGTTGTTTTATTATTTTCCCCTATTAAGTTATTGATATGTATTTAAAATGCTATTCCAGATTAATGGTTTACTTGCTGGTTATGGTCTGGTTATCTATAACAGATTCTTCACCCATCTGCTTTCTCTAAGGATTAGTTCTTTCATAAGGAAGGAAAATAATACCAGTTTAGTTGATTGCAATTTCTCCAGAGTGGCTATTTTGGATCTGCATTTCTTTATGAGAACAAATAAAACACTCCATGAGGGAAGTTCGGTCTAAGTCTGTTCACTTGGGTGGTCCAGATGCCAAATTTTTCAGTTGATTGAGAGAGAAATAATAGTCTATAAAGTGCACAGCAATCAATAAAAAAGGAATAACAAATTGTTTTCAAACAATTTTGAAGGCTTATCAATCCTTCTGGGTTTATTTGTTTGCTTTTGCTGAATAAGTTGTTTTCAAATCTAGTAGTTAACATAATTGTGTTAAATTGCTACATTTTTCTATAATTCATAATTTCATTTTCAAATTGTTTTCTCAATCAAAAGAAAAATGTTTTATCTTGTGTTCTGTGGATTACAGTAGTGTTAAATGAGTGTCACATAAACAGGAATACATGACTTTCGATAGAAAAGCAAATAAAGGAATGTAAACAGAATCCAAACATTTGAAATAATTCACAATATTAAATATGATGCACAATAGTTAAGAATGCCAGCAAGTGATTAGAAGTTGTGGTTTCTCTGAGTTCCGTTCATTTCTTCAATGAGAAAGAAACACTAAAACTAGCTGTGGGTTGTCTGTTGTTCTGATAACATCTAAATCAGATCATCAGTGTAACATAAAAATGGTTAATGCTATAAAGGAGAGCCCTGCACGGGACAATTTTTTGATCCCGTTCCCATCCCACCATACACTACCCAATCCTAATCCCACCAGTTCCTGCATTATTTCTTGCATTTTTATCCTGCTCCCATTGCAAAAACCTTACATCCCACAGATCCATAAGAGAGACAGGTTCCCCCATACTATTAAAAACAAAAACGATCAGCTAATGTATTATATAAATAGAATTCAAACACAATTTTTACTACTAAAAGAATAAAATAAATTTTGCTTAAACCATGCTTAACTCCTATATAATAGACCTCAAATCTCTTTTTGCCTCTCACTTAAATTTAAATGTTAAAACCTTTATTAAAAAAAAGAAAAAAATTGCTTTACATTGCTGAAATTCTATTTATGACAAACTGATACAAGATTTTGTGTTTTCCCCCAAATTACTGCAGTTGAGTATTTTTGCCCACCCAGTTCCTCCCACAGCAAAATACATTTTACTTCCTCATGCTATTATGGCAGTGGATCTGTGGGATACAGGTCCCACTGCAGATTTCTATCATAAAGCACCGCTTGACTTGTGACTGGTCACCAGGCTAACAACATCTCTGCTTTGCATAATATTAACTATTTCTGGCCTGACATTTTTAAAACCTTTCAGGAAGAAGCTTGCATCAACACACAACTTTGTATTTAATATTTTTGTGTTGCGCAATAATACATATATGGGGGTTTAGACACTTTCAGAAGGCCTATAAAAAAAAGTACACCAAAAAAAAATTGCTGCCTACTTCAGCTCTCACATAGAATAAACTCACCTGTACGCATTTGACAGAGATCTCAGGGCCAGAAAAAGTGGTACATTCCAACTGTGTGTTTGTCACATAATATAACAAGAGGCATAATTCTTCAAAAGGCCTCATGTTCACGGATGAATCATCCACATGCTTTAGATTCTCACAGAAGATGCATAATCTGTGAAAATTTCACATTCAGCCAAAACCTGCTGCTGTGACTCATTTGCTGAAGAAAGAACTTACAAAATTTAATTCACTTGTTCCCGGTTCACAGCTCCTGGAGCCATTCGGTTTTCACTCAGTCTTGACTCTGGACAGGTTCTTATTATCTTTTCTTAGAGACAAGACTAAATAAAAACTGAATGAGGATTTGGCCCATTGCTTGTGTCAAATGTGTAGCAGTAGATGCTGGCAGAGAGTTAATTGGAGTCAGAAAGCAATTAGTGCATCCAGTTGTGTTGGGGAGTTGGTCAAGTCCAATTAAGGATTAGGTGCAGCCAGAAAGGAGCTGTGTGGCTGAACTAAGGACGAGTCCTAGCTGAGTGGCTAAAGATTTCAGGGAAATATAAAATTAGTAGGCCTTGGGATCTTTTCTTGAGATAAGAGCTCTGCAGAGGGCTAGTAGAGATGTTGTGCAGCCACAGAAGCAGATTGAGCTCCTGTTTGGAACCTTAGCAAAGTGGCAAAAACTTGAGACTGGGGGCTAGGTTTCTGGAGGAAAGAAACCCACACATACACTGAGAGGTGGGCAAGAGGTAGACAGGGGCTAAGTCCCCAGGAAGAATGACCTGGGAAGTACTGCTTGCTCCAAGTGCTGAAATGGACTCTGCAGGGCCTGGCTGAAGAATCTTTGGAGGAATGAGTTCAGGAAGGGGCTGGGGAAAATGGCCTAGAGACAGGCTACTAGAGGAAGTAATCTAGGTAGGCAGAGACAAGTGTGAGGAAGCAAACCTTAACAGCTTGCTACAAGACCCTGGAACTGTAGGCAATGTGAAGTCCTGGATTCCCCTGACATAAGGTTACTGTGTTATTGCTTTGTGGGGACTCCTTGTTACCTCAGAAGAGATGGGACTGAATGACCTATCTTGACTGGGCCAGAGGGTCAAGTCCTGAGATTAAGCAGATCACTGGAGAGGCTACCAGCAAGGAGCACTGGAAGGACGATGTCATGTCCACTCATAAAGGGGCATGCCAGCTGGTAAGTTCCTGATTCAATACAAATATACATAGGGCATGCTAGGTCCCAACAGCTATTGTAGAAATTCAAACAACCAAACATTTGAGTGCCTGATACTTTTCCCCTCTTCTGGAACCTCATTTTAAATTGTAATGACTTCCACTTGCTATACATCTAACATAGTATGATGGTCACAAAGTACAGGATAATGCACCTTGCACTGATAGATTGAAGTGAGAAGGATACCTTCATTTCTCAAAAGCAATGCTTTAACAAGTCTCACCTTTGAAACTATCTGGTTAAAAGAAACCCTCCCTTCTGGGGCTATCAGGAACAGCTTCAGAGGAACTTTTGGGCTGGAGTTGCAATACCCTGAATAAAAAAAAGTGTGTGGAAGATGTTTTTTGTTTTTTTTTTTCCCCCCCCAAATACCTTGAAATGCAATATAAATGGGGGGGGGGGAGACAAAATCCTCTGTTGGCACAAATCTGCTTAATTCCATTTAAGTCAGTCTAGTTATACTGGTTTGCATCAATGGGGATCTGGCCTAGAATGTAGAAGGGTTCCCATTCCTCCCTTCCTTTGTCTGGCTTGTATGCTACCTATTTTTTTTAAAATGCCTATTATAAATAGTCATGTTTAGATATGGGAAGGAAAGAAAAAAACCACCTTGCTCCATTATGCTCTAAAATAGTTTTCCTCCTCCTACTCTCTGTTTTTAATACTTTACTAGTTTTACTGGACCTGTATCTTTAGATCCCAGCACAAGCATATCCTCAGATAATGGTACAAATTCAGCCCTGTGGAACATCATTGATTAATGTGGGCCATTGCATTTTTGCTTTCATAGTCTCCACATGCAGAGAGCTCTGTATTGTAAGATCAAGGGGATTGCTTTATAAATTAATGGCAAGTAAAATTAAAACAGATAAAAGGAAATACTACTTCACACAGCATGTAGTTGGCCTGTAGCACTTGTTGCTACAGGAGGTCTTAGGGTAAGCATGCCAAGCTTCTCTATCCATGTCAGTGAAGAGATTTCTGCCAGTGATTAATTTGGCACAACAGATGTAGCTACTTTCTTAAAAAGGATGAATAATCTTACAAGCAATTGGCTTTTTAGTGCAAAGAGGAAGATAAACAAATCTCATGCCTCTGGGACTTAACTGATCACTGTTGTGGTCAGAAAGGGAATTTCTAACAAAATACAGTGATGAACAATTGGCTAGAGATAATATGGATCATCACCTTCCTCTGAAATAGTCTTGAGGTTTTGTTAAAAGAAAAATGTCCAGTTTAATGTTCTGATCTGATATGGAAATGTGATATAATGTGGATTTGTGAGTGTGCATGTGGTGGGAGGGTGTCCCTTGGATATCCCTGTTAAACTATAGGTGAGATGAAATACAGCCAAAATAATTATTGTACTTATTTGGGGCATAGTTGTGGACAGAGCTGTCAAAGAATGGGTTAAAAATAAAAAATGCTGTCTCTTTGCGATGTTCTCGTATACATTGGGGTCTCCTAATCTGAATTTTGAGAATGTTGGTTTCCTTTGGGTATGTATTTCCTTTACGTCCTGTGCTGTTTAGTTTTCCTTAGTGCATGCTGAGGACTATGTTCTTCTGCCTAGGAGAGGTGGGTTCTGTTATCAATGAAACATTAATTTATTATGCCCCCTGGGGGGAATTCATTTTCCAAATCCTGTGGTATTGTAGTTTGCTGATGAGCCGGACTCTTGGCTCCTGCTCTAATATAATCTTAAATTTGCCATGTTTGGTGTTGATATTGGGAGAAGCCTGAAAGTTATAGTATTGAAGACACAAAGCATTCATTCCTAGACTGGAATCAACTGAAAATCAATTGCTTAATAGAATCAAGATCTCGTAGTTAGGGCAATGGGAATTAAACCAAATGAGGCCACTGTTGGGGACACCAGGTTGCTGAATATCTGAAATGGAAGGAGGTTTGTTTGCTAACTCAGCCTTCTGGGGGAGATTTCTTGCAAGTAGAACTGTAGGGTTGCTGACATTGCTATGCAGAAGAGTCCTAAGACCACTAGATGATAGGTAAATCGCAAAACCCTGTGAGACCCAAGATAAGGAGTTGCTTGTGTTTGGTAATTTGGATGAGGTTCTAGGCTCACCAGTCAGTTTGATCAGAAGAAAATGAGGGACTGGTCCCTCAATCAGACTACAGAAGAGGTTTTTACAAGGACCCCCAGGGTGAACAATAGGGATATTTGCACTGGTGACCAAATATGTATACTTTTACAAACTTTATTAAGATAACATAAAATGATGATCTAATCTTCCCATCAAAACTGATGCATCTCCCCAACATTTTGATTTCATTATATTTCAATTAAAAATGTTTTGTCAAAAATGTTCCAAGCAGCCTAGAATTAATGTTTCCTTTTCCTTCTAAGAGCTGTAATAATGTTGAACTAGGGCTTTTAACCCCTGCTCTCCCTGTCTACCAACCACAGTAAAATATTCCTTTTCAATCAGATGCCTTGTTGGGAAGCCAGAAATGGTTAGTGCCTATGAGTCTGTTGCTTAACACGCCTCTAGTGCGTGTCTTCAAGCTTGTTGTACTATACCTGGCATGTTTTAAGAGACATCCTGAACCACCACATCCATATTAGTAACCTCAAAGAAAGGAGAGGTAGGGAGTCTCAACATTTTTCATTTATGGGATTTGAAAACATCCTCAGCTAAATATTGCCATTGTTTGCTCTTCTGCCACCCTATTGACATCAGGGAAATTGCAAAGGTATGATTGAAGGAACAATCTGGCTACAGATAAATGAGAAGAAACATACAGATTTGCTAAAACTTCCAAATGCTTGTTTTTAAAGCACAGATGTTATTCATTCCCCCCACCCCAATTTCCATAATGTTTATGGAGCATCATTTTTTTTTTCTCTTGACCAACCTTGGCTTTTTCAAATCTAATACACAATTGATTGAGTTGCTAAGATGAGTGCTCTAAAATGTAAACTCTGCATAAAGTCAAACTCAGAATCTACTTATCTTAGACATTGAAGTCTGCATATACTGTAGCATCATCAGGAGTCATGCATGAATTCACACTTGACATCCTCTCTCACCACAGAAACAAGCAAGATAGAAAACCGTTACTTGGCTATTATTAAAAGAACTACTGACTCCAACAATGCGGGAGGGAGCTCAATGACACACAAGACCTTGTATTACAGATTTCATTAAGGTCCAGATCTTGCAACTTAGCAGGCACCATCCTGCTGCACCCATCCAGAGTTCCTCTGACTTCATCTGACTCCACAAGGGGGCAACAGTGCACCCCCGCCTTGCATATTACAGCACTAGGGGGGTGGGTTTTGCTGGAGATACACCATTGGGTGTGGAACACGGCGGTCAAGCCACAGAGGAAGGTTTATCCTTTATTAATTAGATTGAATAAACATTAAGTGTACTGGGATGTTAAAGGTGGCATTTGGCTGTAATGGGGAGCACAAATTGTTCTATGAATGCCAATGAAATATTAATGATCACTTAGGGAAAACATACAAAAATGAAATAGAAGCAAGAGGTGTTTCAAAATATTTTCTAGTTCACGTCAGTCGCATGCTACCGACAACAAAACTAAAATTGAATCCAAAACTGGTTAATTCCCTGTGATTTCACATGGACACAAGGCAATTCATGCTTTTGCCACAAAAGGAATACACCCTTCTATATGCTATTTTTGCCTTATGATGGACCTTTCTGCCCCCCCTCTGGTCTGAAAAATCTTTAGGCAGCAGGCTGCCTAGGGGATTGGCATTGCTGTACTCAGAGCAACACCCAAATTCCATGAAAAATCTAGCCCTAACTCTCTTTCAGAGTCATTGTTTTCAGAATGCTGTTCTCTTCCCTCAGCACCCCATTCCATAGTTTTTTGTTACTAAGTTTGTGAGCTTCCCTTACTTTAAACAGGTGGTTTTACTCGGCTCAATTTTACCCCAAAAACAAGGATTGTTTTGTGTATGTTTTAAGTTCTCCTTAAATAGAGAACTTCAGTCAAATGACTTTAGAATGTCATGGTAAAGGGATCAGGTCTGTGGAATAGCAGAAAAAAATATATAGTTGCAATGCTTTATATTGTCAGGACGATATCTTAAAATTTCCTATGAAGTTCAATCAGTATTGAATAGTTTTGTTTTCATTCTATTTGAAGGTAGTGACTGATGGCTAACTCTTTCAAGGGGTCTGTTGTGACTGTTCAGCCTTCAAAATGTACACCAATATCAGTACAATATATTTAGTGTCCTTCCCAACCCCCAGTATTTTGCTTTGACACATTTGTGCCCACAATCAAATGGCAGTGCAATAACCATATTCAGAATTGCAGTACAATTAACAGCACTTGTAAATAAGACAATCTGGATGTTCTCCAAATTTGTAATCCAACAGGAGTTGATTCCTGCAAAGTGTGAAACACTTCTCTGAGGTGCTGATTACCCTCAACTTCTACTGAATTCGATGAGAGTTGAAAGAGCCCAGCACCCCACTTGAATCCTTGCAGGTTTAAGCCTTTATGCAATTACAGTTCATATTATGTAAACCTGCGTTGGATTGTACACACAAACAAGCAGATCCAAAACTGGATGTCCATTGTATCTTTTCCTAGTAACGCATGTCTCCCTAAAGCAACTTCCTTTTCAAGTCAGCATTTCAATGCCTCTTTCCTTATGTTAGTTCTAACAGGGATGGGGAATATATAATTATATTGCGTGATTAATCTAGTTTGAGAGACTGTATGAACCAAAGATGCATGTGTCTCTCTCACACACACTGGTTTCCAGGCTGTTTTTATTTTTAAAAGCTCTTTTTAATGGTGTTACTTAAAAATAGCTGTTTGGTTTCTCTTATTGATTTTGTTTTTCTAAATGTAATGCTTGTTTTACCCTAATATGCAAGTGTTTCTTTAAAGTGAATCAATAATAAGGTAGTTTTGACTGTGTCTCTTGCCTCTCTGTGCATGCTATTAGTTCTAGACTCCCAAGGGCAGTTTGTGCAGTGAACCACAATAATGAGGTTGATAGTTCATAAGGGGGTGATGTGACAAATTGCTGATCTGCATCCGACACACAAACTTTATCCTAGTAGGGTCTTGATATTCACCTGACATAAATCTTGTTATTAAATGATGGTTATTAAAGTGCTCTATACACCAAGCTGGTTGGGAAAACATTGTAGAACTTGTATAGTGATGTTTCTTGCAGAAAATAACACTGCTTCCGCATTGGCTTGAAGTTGGTGCCTTTTAAAGTGATGCTTTTATAACTCATAAGGCCGCAAATAGTATGCATTTTTGTTACATCAAGAATTTTTTTCTCTGTTCATACATCAGCAGTTGAGATGACCTGAAGTTCCTCATCTAAGTTGTTATAAAATTGCACTTTATTTCCAGTTTGAATTTGCATACCTTCCAGTCATTGGATCATGCTATGCCTTTATTCAGGAGGTCATCTAATCTGAACCCTTGCTCAAAGCAGGACCAACCCCAGGGGAGACATGGATGCAATTTTGTTGGACATCCATTAGCATTCAAGATTTTCAGCGTCTACTATTCTCAAATTTTGATTACATCAATCAAATGTTTGATGAACTGTTGTGAAGGAAACTAAATGAAGATGGCAATGAAGTTTCTTTCTGAAATACAGTATTAGTAAACGGGAATGTTACTGAATGAACCTGCAGGAAAGTCATTCATTTCCTGTTTACTAAATTGATTTTTCATTATCATTTGTTAATCATTACATTGCATAAATTAGTGAAGTGGATTCTGCCAAAACCTACAAAAAAGTCCAGAGACAGAGAAAGGAGGGAAACTAAGACAAAAGGAGACGAGGTATTAATTTTTGTTGAAAAAATGTTCATACTTTGACTACAATATGTTAACATACAGGAAACTACCCTATTTCTTAGTTTGTTCTGTCTTCCTAGAGCTAGGCACTATTTATGTAAAACTAGTAAATCAATCAGTTGCTAAACAGCTACTAAATCAGATAATCACCAGAGAAAGCATTGAATGTACCATCATATTCCATGCACACACCCACTTAGAGCTCTCCTTAAATGCATCAAACCAAAATAAAACCCATACATCTTTGAACAAACTAACTTTTTAAAAATGTGGCTATGGTGTAAGTATTTTCATTGTAATGTGTGTTCTGTTAGGCAGTAAGGTTGGCCGGAGATAAGGCACTGAACAGGGACTCTGATCTAGGTTCAGTATCTGGTTCTGTCATTTCCTTTGAGACCCTGAATTCACTCTGTACCCCATTTCCTCAATATAAAATGGGAATCATTGTTTCTGCTTAAATTATAAATTGCATTTGTGGAAAACAATTCCGTTTCACAATAAACTAAGGATTTGAAATGGTTAGTTCTGATGCAGAATAAAAATGAGACCTTTCCGGATAGACCAAGACCCACGAATAACCTGGTGCTTTGAAGTGGAGCAAGGACTTGAACCTGGGTCTCCCACATCCCATCTGAGTGCTCCTCGCTACTGGACGATTGACTATTCTGAGGTGGGATTTCCATTCCTGAAATCCTTGAATTGGGCAAACTTTGTTGTAACAGACAAGTTTCTGCAAAACAGTATTTTTTGGTTTTTTTGGGGGGGGAGGAGTGACATTTTGGCAAAATGTCAACCAGATCTCCTAGATTATGAGGTCAGAAGGGACCAATATGTTCATTTAGTCTGACCTCCTGCATAACACAGGCCACAGAACTTCACCCACCTACTCCTATAATAAATCCCATGTGTACAAAATATTGTCTTTATCACAATGGAGACCTGATAGGGAGTGGTGCCTGTAGAAGCTACTGGAATTCTAATGCACATTCTTTTAAAAAAAATCTTCACGCAGTTTTGCAGAGGAATTTTAAGACCAATGTTTTGGGAGTGAGATGGGCATTTCCCAAAAGGTGTTAAATGTTGAGGAAAGTAGCACAGATGAATTCTGCAATATCGGGGTGAAGTACCCCAATGATGCTCTGGTCTTAATGGGGGGAAGATATATTTTGATGCTGTGAGGGACTTCTGACTTGGAACATGGTCTTACATTGGTAGCAAAGGATTAGTCACTAGATCAGGAGCAGCATTCAACGCAAGTAAATCATGTGTCTGCTTGGACCTTGCTGCTCTGGAGAGTCCATTGCAGCTTATGGACTGATGCTCATTTCTGTGGCAGAGGGCCTGAAAAGGACGCTGGCTTTTTTTTCCCCCTTCCACTAGATTACAGATAAAACGTGGTTTATATATTGCATTTAAGACTATAGCTGAGTGACAACTTTCTCATGGAACACTTATTCATCAGAGAATATGAATTTGGCATGTTCCAAGGAAAACATTTTGGGGAGATTCAAACCCTTGCCATCTTTAATGGGACAGAAATGTCATTTCCTGTTCAGCTCTGTCCCTCCTTTCATACATTCTCTCCCAAATCCATCCCCTTGTCAAATCAGCATGTGGCTTCAAACATCAATATTCTTGCTTCATTCTCAGATCATTCTCTATACTACATGCATCTCCTGGAGGTTATAATACACCAAGCCAGAGCCTTCGACTCAGTATATTGTTTCTCCTTCTGGAAACTCATCCAACACCATAGAAACTAAACAACCAAGTAATAAGAAATGGTTTCTCTTTAAGTGACCATATCATGCATGAGGATCAAATCAGCTCATTGCATACCTTTTCCAAGTTAATATCTTGACTGGAAGAATGGCCACTGCTGAGTGCTATCTGGTACCCATAGAAATATTTATAGCCATCTTCATGGTCAGAAGATGAGGGATACTTTTCAGTTATAAATGTATATGGAATTCCTAAATTTACTTTAGTAGAGGTCATGCTTTTAAAAACAATCATTGTGACTACAGGCAGTTTTCTGTGGGAATGAAAACTCATTGCTGAGGTTTGGAACCTAACAAAAAATACTGGATTTGGAATACAACTGAAAACTTTTGAGATTTAAATGTTCCTGGCTTTATAGATTCATCCAGAAACTTGTATACCCCCATCCCCATAGTAACTGAGCATCTAAAAATATTAATGAGTTTATCTTCATTAGGTAGGAAAGTATCTCCATCTTGTAGGAAAAAAAGAACTGATGCAGAGAGAGACTAAGGGTGAGGTTTTTGCCATTGACTTGAACAGAGCAAGATATCCTACTTGATTTAAAGATATATTAGAGATGGGAAAGATAGAGAAGGGCAACAGTAATGATTAAGGGTACAGAAAAGCTTCCCTATGAAGAGAGATTAAAAAGACGGGCTGTTCTTTGTAATTTCTGTTGATCATTATAATATGAATACCTGCAGATATGCAGGTAATTATTTCTCTCTCTCAACAATGGGCCTTTCACCATAGTGTCTGGAAACCAAGTAATATCAAACTGAAGACATATTTTCCATTGAACTAGTAAATAAAAATATGTTTTCAAAATATTTACAATACACAGTGCTTTTGATAATTACTCACACTGTTCCATGTTAAGTGTCACCTATGAGCTTGTCACTATACAAAGCACCCAGGAAAACATTGTTTTTGTTCAGTAGACTACAAGCAAAATTCCTCTCTTTGTGACAGTTTTAATGGACAATTTATGCCCTTAACATAAGGCTTCAGTGGTGCATGGGCCCTAAGGCAGGCCCTTCGTGTGGTAATGACTCACTCTAGATGTATGACTGAACCAAATAATGAGATTCTAGTTAGCTATGAATTAAATTTATCCCTATGCAGGGGCTTGCACTGCTTAGGTCTACTTACACCTTACTTGGAGAGCTCAACTGATGCATAGGGTTTGTGTAGGCCCTCTGTATAGGAGTGAGCTTTACCTTAAGAATGGCTTCCACTGTAACCCTTTTCAACTAGAAGGGTTCCCAAATACTTTATACACCAAAATCATTTGGTCTCTGAAATGCAGCAACTTACATGACAATGTTAAAACAGACCTGTTAAGTCTAAAGGACATTCCCCTCCTGCATCTGGACTGGTGTGCTGCTGTACCACCTCATTTCTCCACTCTTGGACCCAAACTTACCTGTCTTGATGTATGAACTAATCATTCCTGAGTCAGCTCATTCGCAGCCTCCTGTGCATAACTGGTCCCATGCCCAGTGGAAGAGTGCTCTCACTAGCCACTCATGATATAGTCCCCCAGCAAACACACCCAGTCCCAGATGCAACCCTGGGAACTATCGTCTTGCAAGTTTCAGTGCATCCCCACTGCACTTTGGAAGATCATTTATGCTTGTTAATCAATTTAAAAAGAAATTGATATGAACCAACTTTTGCTCTCAGTGGGGCCTTTTGTACATGCTCTCATTCAACATTGCATTGCTTTAGATAAAACAAACAAGTTTGTTGACTAAAGTAAGATTATAAGTCAAGACACTGTAAAATCAAGTAATCATTTGGGCAAAGTGATAATCACAATCAAATCAAAGGATAATTTGCATTCTAAACTGTCCAGCTTACCCACAGGCTTGGCTGTTAATGATTTGCAGTCAGGTCCTTCCTGTCCTGTGGATAGGTTACCAGTCCACAGTGTTGCATAAAGATGGAATCCAGGGAAGAGCTCCAAACAAAGGTTTTTCTCCTAATAACCTTCCTTGACTCCTGCCAACCCCGGGGTCCGGTGATCATCCTTATCTCACAGTGGGCATGATTTTTCCTTCTTGAGTCTAGATGCTTAGCTAGTTCATTGTTCTTGTATTCATGCCTTCTCTTGGTGTGGAAACACAGCTTTGTTTTACTGCTTCTATTCAAGCCATGCGAGACACATTTGGGGAAATGACCTGGCAGAGTTGCATATCTGTACATATGTATAATGTTACAGTAGCATGTTTCCTGCAACAGTAATGTTCAGTATGCCATGAGCATTCCAAAAATACCTGCCTAAACGCAGTTACACTGTAAGGGTAAGCATGAATGATGCACAGATCACAACGCAAGGCTGTATGTGTTGTACAGCATGTCATATAGAGGTGATATAACTCAACCAGTGCTGGAGTAGTTGGTGCACAAAGCTAGAAAGAACACAGTCTCCATTATGTAGATATATCCTGTCAGCATAGCTACATGGGCAGAGCCCAATAGCATAGACATGGCCTATGCCATCAGATGGGATTTTCCGTCCATGTAGGAACACCATCCCCCTGTACAAAGTTATGAATGTCGACCATTAAAGGAGCTGCAGGTACATTGGGAGTTGTGCAAGCATAGCTAAGTTGAGCAGGGTTTGTTTTTTTTTTTTTCATACCACTCTCAGATGTAGCTCTGCCGGTATAATTGTCAAGTGTAGACCAAGCCTTAGAAGTGCACGCACTTCATGTTGTTGTATGTTTTTTCTTCCACAGGAGGAAAGAAAGAGAGAAAAAATCATTCACTGTTGTCCCTTTTAATTTTGAACCAGACTCTGCCAGCTGGTGCAGGTTTTGCTTCTCTGACTTGCAGTTTCCTATGCCTACATAGATGAATGACTTATTAGCAAACCATAAACAGATTCTCATGCCTCTTCTTGTAAGCCTGCCACATTTGGCTGACTCTGTCATTCAACGCAATGTCAACACGTTTAACATAGGTGAAATGTTACTATTTTCCCAGAGCAGTCCAAATATATGCCAGCAATGGTTGCCTTAGTTTTTATGGAAAAACAGCAGTAATGGCCAGTGCAATGTCATGGCATCCACTTCTCATGATCACCCACTGACCAGGTATGTATCTGATCCTGTCTTTTGGTTTCTCAGAAAGTTTCGGTAACTGAGCTCTCTGGCTGTCTCTCGCACAGTCTGTAGGTAATGCAAATACAACAAACCCCTACTGGAGTAGACAGTCCAACAGAGACCTGTCGCAAGGCCTCTGTGTTTAATCAGTTCCCTACACAACCCAGGCCTGGATTAAGATCCTTGTAGGCCCTAGGCCAGGGGTCCTCAAACTACGGCCCGCCAAGGTTATTTACCCGGCCCCCGCCCCTGCTGCGGCCTGCCCCATGCGTCTGGGGCAGCGGGGTGGCCACGGCCAGGGCAGGCTGCCGGTCTCCCACCCACCGGCCGCCTCGACTTCCCGGCCCAGAGCCGACCCTGCCCCGCTCTGCCGACAGCGTCAGCCTCCCGGCACGGGGCCAGGATCGGTCTCCGTTGCCGGGGTCTGTCTGCCCTGCCGGGACC